>JAVJIX010000007.1:3495000-3937500 GCA_036785185.1 Paratrypauchen microcephalus
TAGTTGATTGACCTCATCGATCGACTTACGATTAACTGATAAGCGGCGTTTTTCACCTGAATTTTAGTGTTTCAATAGGGTCTTTAAGAATATAAGCTATAGTAACATAACACTGAGTCAAAAATATATCATAGTATTATTATATTGTATATTCCTCAATTAATTATTCCTTAGTAAAAAGCAGACAAATGTATTGATGCTGAATAACAAAATACAGTAATCCCTCGCTCTATCACAGTTCGCAGATTTTTTTTACATTTTTTTATAGTGTAACATTGTGTTCTGCGTCCTGATTGGCTAAGAGACTAGACCAGGACTAAACGTGGACTAAACCAGGTCTAGACCAGAACTAAACCAGGTCTAGACCAGGTCTAAACCAGGTCTAAACCTGGACTAAACCAGGTCTAGACCAGGTCTAAACCAGGTCTAAACCTGGACTGGACCTGGACTAAACCAGGACTGGACCAGGTCTAGACCTGGACTAAACCAGGATTAAACCACCACGTGCCGCTCTTTGCTGGTTTCGTGTGGCTGGTTTGTGGCTCGGGCTGAGAGTACGCAGTCCGGGCGCCGTGGATCGATTTCGTGCTCTCAGCCCCGGTGTGCACGTGTCGCGCACTTCTACAAGGGGTTGGTGCGCGTCGCGTCCCGGGACAGTGGCGTTGAATGAGCGCGGTGCACCCTGCCCAGGACTAGACCAGGTCTAAACCAGAATTGCGGCTCTTTGCCTTGTTTTGTGACCGCGCAGCATGTAAGTTACCTGTTTTTATCATTTCAAAAATATATGGTTCTAGGTCCAGCTCTACTGTGAGTTGTACGGCAACATCCAGAGAGGAAAGGGTTACATGATGTAACGCTATGGTCTTTCTCACGAGTGGGTTCACATCTCGTGTTCACATTCCAGAGTAGCGCCCTCTAGCGATTAGTTACAATTAATGCATCCCTAGTCCATATTATACGCTCTTTTCTGATCTATGTTATAATGTTGTTTCCTCATCACAAACATACCCAGAGTTTTGTTTTGTTTCATGTTTAACCGATCCTGCATATTTAGGTTTTCAAACAGAAAACATCCTATTCCACCTTGTGATGTCATGCAGTAAGGAAGGTCTCCACTGTGTTTTTAAACTCCATACACCTTCACTAGAATCATTTGGATGATTTCAGCCCTGGCATTGCCAATCTTTGGACAGAAGGTAAAAGGGAGCGGTTAACTTGGAAATGATTGCGTCGTGACATCAGATGCAGACCGTCTAATACTCCGAACTCAAACATGTGTGAATGAAACAAAACATGAATTCACAAATGTGTTTTGAGGAGAAAACAAGATTCAACCATGACTAAAAGCTCACAAGAATCAATTTCACTTAATATAGGACCTTTAATATGAATCTATATTTTTACTCTATTTAATCTTTTTACTTACTTCAGTATTCTAAGTCTTCAACAAAGATCTTGAAGAAACGAGGCGATGTGCTTAAGAGCTTTGTGCAAATCAAAATGATTGTTCTTAGAAGAGGTAGATAGTTATTTTACTGAAATACGCATTTTCATTATTTTTTTCAAAGGGTAAAAATAATTCGAATGATTCCTCCTACATGATAAAATTATTCCAGTTATACTGACTTCTTAATTATTAAAAGGAATATTCAGGAAGAGCCATTCATTTGAATACCTCTTACACAAGCCAGGCTCCAATTAAAAAGCAAAGAATTCTACCACAAACCTGTTCATAATTATAATACAGTGTCTTGTTTTAAAAGGACCACTATCTTTTGTGGGCAAGAATCCCAAAGTTGCTATTTATCATTTGCATTTATTCCATGCAAGGAGGAGGTTTAGGAGGGTTTACTGCTCAAAACAACCTTAAAGGGACAGTGTGTAGGATGGTGGTGCATTGATGGATGGTGGGTATTGCAATTCCTGTTCTAGCTATGGCAGACCTCGAGGGTCAACCGGGCGCGTGGGTTCACCGGCAGCCGCGCACGAACCGCGCGTACGCGTGAAGCGTACCCGGCGCTGTGCGCGGGTGGGGGGAATCGGGAACCGGACCGCGGAGGTCGGAGGTCGTTCTGAACCCGGGTGCAGGCCCGCGCTGCATCAAAGCCCCAGCTGTGGTAGGTACTATGTCCTTCTTCTTTTCCTCTTAGATGAAGGTGCTTGCTCCTGCGATGTATGTGCGATCCGGCAACATGCTCGTCGTTGTTTATCCAAACGCGTACTATCTCGTTGTGTGAAAACCACGAGCCCTTGCCGACCACTCCTGTAAAAAGAAAACGGCGAAGGCGGAGCCCAAATGTCCTTCTGCGGCTCTCGTAATCAAAATGGCTGCCTCTATATGGGGAAGATCCCCCTTTTATGTGACTATATCTAAGTCCAAAAGAATACTTTGATTTCATGATGGAAGTGAAAAGGCTTGGAAAACAATGTATTTTTGAATGGGTATCTTCAATTTCAGTAATTAACGGGTAAAATCTTACACACTGTCCCTTTAAAATTATGTATTTTTAACTGACAAATGGTGTCACCAATCTACAGTTCTGACCTGTAACTTGGTCTGGTGGAGTTGCCTGCTGTACATGGACATAAATACCACTGCCTGAAATGTTACTCAATGCACCTTTAACCGGACAAATTGACACTATCATGTAATACAAAATATAAAACTACATTACATTATACAATTGTAAGGTGACCAGATTTTCAAAATTCAAAACTGGGACACCCGAGGTTGGGATGTTTGGTATAAATAACATTGTCCAGTCTCGACGATGTGGGTCAGTCATTAGCTGATGGACCTCTGTTGGTGCATTATTTAATTTAATTAAAAGAAATTTTGCCTTATGGTCATTTACAAGAATGTTTTTCTGTGTTTTTTTGGGGGAGGGCAGTTATCAAACTGGTCAAAAATAGGGACACTTGAAACATTTCTGGTATAAAACTGGGACAAATCACTGGTCTTGTGTAAATCAGCTGGAACGGAGGATACAGGGCTCACAGCTCAAAACACGATACTTCTGATTTTATAAATAGTGGTATTTCGGATTCACTGATGATATAATGAAATAATAAAAGTGTAATTCCCAGCAAAACCTTAAAGCGAACCTATTATGCAAAATTGACCTTTCAGAGCTTTGAAGCGTGTTATAGTTCTTTCCTTTTCTCATTTAACCTTCTCGAAAGTGCACATGACAGGTTTTTATGATTCTCTAATTCTGACTTCATTGGTGGGATAATACCTGTTGTAAATATAAATTATAGTTTTACACTAATCAGGAAGCAATTTGTGAAGAAAAGTTGAAAATGACAGGAAGTAGAGAGTTCTATTTAAAGAGATTTCCACTCTCACACAGAGAATTCTGTCCAAAATCAAGTATTTTGTCACAGTTTTCACACGAGAAACACATTTTTCTGACACTTTGAACACAATTTCATTAGAGGAGCTTTGGCCCAGAGTGCATCATGACACGGTCATGGAATGGAATTCCCTAAAGTGATATCATGATTTCCGATTTCAAACAGTGTTGTATAAAGTACTGGAAAATCAAACTCAAGTAAAAGTATAGGTGCCCCTCCCAAAAATGACTTTGGTAAAAGTCGAAGTCACTGACTGAAATGTTACTTGAGTAAAAGTCTTAAAGTATCTGGTATCTAGTATTCTTGTACTTACGTATGACAAGTAATGTAAAAATAAATGTACTCAAGTAATGTCATTAAAAGTACAAGTAAAAGTATGAAGTAAAGGCAGTCTGAAGCTAACCCTCGCTTTGTTACTTAGAGAGCACAAACACACAGCGCTTGTTTACATTTTTAAAAGTAGGCACATGTTAATGTTATTTTTTGTCCTTTCTCATTCGTTACACTTAGCCTACAGCTATGCCTTCCCTTGAGCCGAAAAAGCTAGGTAGCCTGTTAGCTCCAACATCGTCAAATACGCTTTGTGTAACTGAAACAATGTCACACAAAGTTAATTTCTACATGTTATGGTCAAGGTTTCACAACGGTGTCTAGAATGTCCATGCTATGGTTACTGAAATTGGAATATAGACGCTAACAATTTCATTAATCTAGAACTTACCTCGATGTGTTTCTTGAGGTTGGACGGGGAGTTTCTGTAAGATAGGATTTCCACGTTTCTTGGAAGGCACAAGAGGCACTTCATTCGATAGGACGAATCCTTCATATCAGCGTAAGAGAACATTGTGTTTAAGTCAACGATCAAAGATCAAAGATCAAAGATCAAAGTCAGCTTTATTGTCAATTCTGCCATATGTGTTCAACATACAGTGAATCGAAATTTCGTTTCTCTCTGGCCAGGTAGTGCAAAAAGACAGTGTACAAGATACAATATGAAGACAAAACACAACAAAAACTATCTAAGACAGAGATCTAAAGTTAAAACTAAAGTCTAAGATCTAAAATCTTAAAGGGATATGCCACCCCCAGGTCAAATTTGGGCATCTCCCCACAGTCCAGAGACTAAAATAAGTGGTGGAAAGCGTTTTCCTGCTCACCCAGCCATTGTTCGAGTCTGTCGCCACTGACCGCCGCGGTATCTGCAGCTACTCCGCCTTAGACTGGAGTCTAACGTCGCCAGAGAAAGATTTCGGCCAAAAGGAATTAATTTGCTCGATGCGTTTCCCAATTACTTTATGTGTAGTGCGCATTCATATCGAGTGCAAATAAATGTACAAATCAACACGGAGAGCTTGCCTTGGTCATTTTGGGTGGGAACTATTTTCCAGTGCGGAAGAATACAGTCGAATCACGCACCACGTTGTGCAACAGGGGAACTCCCTTCCCGGTGCGTAACTGGGATTCCCCTGGCAGCGTACTGCGTGATTCGACTGTATTCTTCCGCACTGGAAAATAGTTCCCACCCAAAATGACCAAGGCAAGCTCTCCGTGTTGATTTGCACATTTATTTGCACTCGATATGAATGCGCACTACACAGAAAGTAATTGGGAAACGCATCGAGAAAATTAATTCCTTTTGGCCGAAATCTTTCTCTGGCGACGTTAGACTCCAGTCTAAGGCGGAGAAGCTGCAGATACCGCGGCGGTCAGTGGCGACAGACTCGGACAATGACTGGGTGAGCAGGAAAACGCTTTCCACCACTTATTTTAGTCTCTGGACTGTGGGGAGATGCCCAAATTTGCCCTGGGGGTGGCATATCCCTTTAAAGCAGTGCAACATATACGGCCAGTACAACAAGTACGACCAGGGATGCTCATGGTCAGGCCCCCCTTCATTTGTAGCTGACGTGGATGCTGTCTCCTCTTCCATCAGGGATGTTGGTTGATTAAACGAGCTGCATGAAACCAACAGGTGTAGGCTGATTGTCATGCGCAAGTAGCGAACAAACCCAGGCACGTCCTGACTTCCTTCAGTCAGTAGAGGGTTTTTTTGTAATGAGTAACTAAACGGCACATTGAAAATGTATCGGTGTCAAAGTATGCAATTAAATTTGGAAATGTAGTGGAGGAAAAGTAAAAGTTATCATTTTTTTAAAAACTCAAGTAAAGTACAAAGTCTCCCAAAATGTACTTAAGTAGTGAACTATTATTACTTCGTTACTATACAACACTGATTTCAAACCTAGAAATTGGCCAAACTTGGGGGAAAAAAACTGTATAATTTCATCTTAACTGTGTTTTGGTCAAATGACTAGTCCAACTTAGGCACTTTAAGCTGCGTTTGAGTAATTGTCTATATTCAAGATGTCATGCTCCAGTCTACCTTCGTTTTCACCAGCACCAGCACACCAGGTGTCTGTTCTTACATCATTCTCCAATTTGATTTTCTTAATCAGGGATACAAGTAGGATTTGGCAGTGTTGTGTAACCATTTTCATACAAATGAAATTTTAAAAAATCTGTTACTTGCTGGTGTGATATGCAGCTACACAGCGCTTTATTGTAATGACGTTTACAGCGACGTCAGCTCCTATGGGCTCTATTCACGCTTACAATCACAAAACCAGAAGAAGTTTAGAAACCTGCAGGTGATGACATTTGGCACTCTGTTGGCAGTAGTAAATCTGGGAAAACTGAGAAAATGGCATGGTTTTCTTCATGTAGATATCATTGTATTTTATTTATTTGTCTATTATTTTTGGTATTATTATTTGTTCAACTTAATTAAAAAAAAAAAAAAAAAAAGTTTGTAGCGTTCCATTATGTTCAGTAGATGAACAGTCACAACCAGCCTGTATGTGAGATGTGATTAGAGTCTTGAGATCTGGCAGATTGTGAAGACCGCTGCTGCTGAATCTATGGTTTTATCACATGCCCAGTGTTGGTAACTACACTAGAAGTTGTCATCCGCATGTTTCCAAACATTAGAAAGGTCTGACCTCTGCTCTCGGTTCAATCAACTTCATTGATTTCCAATCTGACCACCCCCACATCCTTCCTTATGTAACCAACAAAAAATATCACCTTATGTTATATCTCCAATTGTTTTTCTGTCATTACATGTTGTTAAATTGTCACTGATTGTACTTGTATTGCATCTTTTCTGCTCTGCATCTCCCAGTCGGCGGAAGTACAGCGGCCCCTCCCCTACCCACTCTATCACTGTCCTGCCTGGTTAGTGGGGAAACGAAATTTCGAATTCATTCTATGTACATGTACATGATTGTTTTTTGACAATAAAGCAAACTATGACTATGACTATGACTATGACTATGTCTTCCAGAAAGCGTGAATAGAGTCTATTGGACATGGCCTTCACTAGCCATTTAGGTGCCCTACACACAAATACTTTGTGGTGTCCTCCTGTGCGATAGAAATGAGCATGTAGTGCCCCCCTAAACAGCCCTACACGCTGTGTGTCAATTCATCTCTGTCCTTCATTTATGATTATTAAAGGTCCCATGGCATGAAATTTTCACTTTCTGAGGTTTTTGAACCTTAATGTGAGCTCCCCTACCCTGTTTAGCCCCCCCCACATGGTTAAAAGTTGCAAAATGTCTAAACTGAGCATTTGCGATCCTTTTCTGCGTTACACAAAACCAGTGTTGAAACGGGCGAGTTCGGACAAGGCACCTTTTTGACGTCAGATCGGCAAATGCAGCTCCAGCCCCTCCCTCTGTCTCCGCTCAGCGTCCCTGTATATCCCGCCCATAGAGTTTGGACTGTGAATGCGCTACAATGCGAAATGCGTTTTTTTATTTGCCTGGAGGCACGTCCGAGTGTTTCTAGGCTCGGAAGTCCTTTACCCGACCCTCTGGACCTCTGAAATACCAGTGGTTTAATTTTATTTTCTGTGTAAATATGCTTTTTTTCATTGCAAAGTCTCCCATCTGTCTTCCTGTGTTAAACACGGAAGCGAGCAGACAGCGGTGCAGAGCTGCGCTTCCAGCGGGGGAAACCCCCCCCCCCCCCCCGCTCCTTAGCCAATCTCTCTGTCTTCTCATTTGCATTGAAGCAGCAACACTCAGAATAAAGCATTTTAGACACATATCTAGCCTCATGAAGACTGTCAGAGTCATATCTCATGCACTGAGTGTTGATTTTGAAGAAGGATTCATTTACAGTATTAGGGAACCATTAAGGAGCCATATAAAAGCATCAAGAAGTACCATGTCATGGGACCTTTAAAAAGCTCTTATAACTACAATGGAATACTTGGTGGCACCTTTTTCTTCACATTTCACTGCTGGTTTTGATGACGTTTGTGGCGACGTCAGCTTCCAGTGGGCACCGCCGTTTTCTAACATGGAAGATAGCTCACTTGTTTCTTGTTTATTAAGTCAGTTCATGTCCTTCATTTTAGTTACAAATTATAGTTATTTACAAATAAATACTTGATGATGCCTTGTTCTTCACATTTTACTGCTGGTTCATAAAAACACCATCAGTAATATGCTTTTCACTTTCAATAATTTTGGCTTTCTTCAACTGATTTGAGCTGGTATTATGTAAAATTGCCCTTTTAGAGATTTTTACCATGTTATAACATTGTTCCCTCATCAGAAACATGCCTGAAGAGGTTTTAGACATCATCCATGCATGTTTGAGTATTTTAGCGCTCTCTCTCCTGATCCATATTCAGTAAGATTCAGTGCGGTGCTTTGCCAACAAGCCTACATCACCCATGCTCCCACAAGCCAATTCTCCATAAATATACAAAAACTTGATACAAAACATTACACTACAACTTGACAAAACTGATGACAGAAAGTTTCCATAACACACCTCCTCTTTAAGTGTTCTTTACAGCATCTATCTGTAAGTGTCATGTACAAATGAAAAATGTGACTGACGGTGGCGAAACAGGACACAAAAGTCATCCTGGAGGCGTTTTGAGTTATTCACAGATTCTGAAAGTGTAGATTCTAAGCTTTCCAACGATGCCTCACACATGGAAATCTGAGGATATTTGAAGAAGTTGTGGCCATTTGAAAGCAGCACATCATTCGCAAAGGTTTTAGTCCTGGTTTAGTCCTGGTCTGCTCATGTTTTAGTCCTGGTTTAGTCCTGGTTCAATCCTGGTTTAGTTCTGGTTTAGTCCTGCTTTAGTCCTGGTTTAGTCCTGGTTTAGTCCTGGTTCAGTCCTGGTTTAGTCCTGCTTTAATCCTGGTTTAGTCCTGGTTTAGTCCTGCTTTAGTCCTGGTTCAGTCCTGGTTTAGTCCTGGTTTAGTCCTGGTTCAGTCCTGGTTTAGTCCTGATTTAGTCCTGGTTCAATCCTGGTTTAAACCTGGTTTAAACCTGGTTTAGTCCTGGTTCAGTCCTGGTTTAGTCCTGGTTTAGTCCTGGTTCAGTCCTGGTTTAGTCGTGATTTAGACCTGGTTTAGACCTGGTTTAGTCCTGGTTTAGTCCTGGTTTAGTCCTGATTTAAACATGTTTTTGTCCTGGTTCAGTCCTGGTTTAGTCGTGATTTAGACCTGGTTTAGACCTGGTTTAGTCCTGGTTTAGTCCTGATTTAAACCTGTTTTAGTCCTGGTTCAGTTCTGGTTTAGTCCTGGTTTAGTCCTGATTTAAACCTGGTTTAGTCCTGATTTAGTCCTGTTTTAGTCCTGGTTTAGTCCTGTGGGTTCTTCATGATCTCAACTAGCAAATTCTGCAGAAAGACGAAAATCACCAATTTTTAAGAAAAAAAAAACAGTAAAAACTCGTTTATCTCGGATTCCCTAATCGCGAGTTGTGGACTAAATTGCCGTGGTAGGACACAAATATGCTACTCGCTAATGTGCTATGCAGCTGTCCATTGGAGGTACTGACAGCTTTGGCGCTTTGTTGTGATGACGTTTACGGTGATGTCACCACCGATTGGACACTGCGATTTTCTAACGTAAAAATCAGCTGCCTTGTTTCTTTAATTAAGTTGTTTTAGTTGAATATTGCGATTTAAAATGTCCAAATTGTAACACAATGATCCATGTGTGTCATAGATTATAACTAAAACAGAAGTCTTCTTTAACCTTGATGTGAGGACAGCGTTTTTCCTACTGAACAACTGCTTTATTAGGATAGACTTCGTTAATATTCAAGAATTATGCAAATTGCTTTAGAAAGTGTGTTTTCTAAGATGTTTTAATTCTTTTATGAGACCTTAGTTCATTCTTTGTTCATTATAAAGCCATTGCTGTTGAATTATCAAATCATGTTCCTTTAAAAAAATAATTGTAGTAATACTTTCGCTCATTGTTATTGACTGCTGTTTTGATTGATGTTTTGCCTGTTGATTCTCATTAACTTCTTTCATTAATTTTAACATTTGATTTGAACAAAGCCCTGATTTTCTTTTAGTGATGTCTAATACTTGATTCTTTTTGAAACACACTTCACAGTGTTTGTTTTTTTCCTTTTGTGTTTCATCTTCATGCAATGTTTTCATTACAGCAGAAAATCCACCTCCACATTCACACTCCACATTCAGCTCCATGCGTTTAGTTTAAAGGTCATATTCGAGTATTACGCAAAACAGACTCTTGTGAGCTTCAAGCCATGTTATAATGTTATGTTATACCTAGAGTTTTGTTTCAATCACACATATTTGAATAACCCTTTATTATTAAACTGTCGACATGCTCCATCTTGTGATGTCACGAAGCAATAGTTTTCAAGTTAACAGCTACTTTTTACCTTTTGTTTAGTAGAGATTTGTAATTCCAGGGCTGAAATGATCCAAATGATTTGACTGAAGGTGTTTGAAGTTTAAAAACACAGTGGAGCACTTCCTGTTTGAGAGAAGAACTAAGCCTAAATATGCAGGATTTGTGTGTTAGACTTGTGAGAATGAAACAAAACACAACTCCAGGTCTGTTTGTGATGAGAAAACAACATTAGAAGATAGATCAGAAAATAGCGTAATATGAGCTCTTTAATTCTTCAAGGGTTTATAATGTTTTAATTTTTTGGCACAGAACTTTTTCCATGTTACAGACAAGAACAATTCATATTCAAATTCAAATTTTTACAAGTCAATTTTAGCCCTTATTACAGGGAGTAATTATGTAATATAAAATGTATTAGCCTTTAGCCATGTTATAATGCTGTTACCTCATTACAAGTGGTGGGGCCTATCATTTCTGCAGTTTTGTCACTGAAGTCACTGAAACCTATATTAAATCAATATTGCAGTTTACAATGGACGAAATGCTAAATAATGATATGTGTGTTTAGTACTAAATGTTAGTATTGCATCAGTTATCTTTAAATATATCACAAAACTGACTCTTGAGCTTTAAGCCATGTTATAATGCTATCACCTCTTCAAAAACATACCTGGAGTTGTGTTCTGTTTCGTTCACGTTTGAATAACCCTGCATTATTAATCTGTCTACATCTCCAAAGCTCAAAGCATTATATTCCTGGAGATCTTTGAGCAGTCTGTGGTGGCCAGCGCCCTGTAATTCGCTGTGGTCTGCGGTAACAGATAATACTCCTTACAGCTGTACAACAACTCACCCTTATGCAACAGATAACACTCCCTACAACTGCACAACATCTTGTGATGTAATGAAGCAATAGTTTTTGTAATAGGTTTTGTAATTGTATTGATCTGTGCCGCTGTATTGGCCAGGACTCCCTTAAAAAAGAGATTATTCATCTCAATGAGACTTTCCTGGTTAAATAAAGTTAAATAAAAAAAATTATAAATAATAATTTTCAAATTAACAGCTACTTTTACCTCGGTCATGAGCTCTGGGTAATGACCGAAAGGACCAGATCGCGGATACAAGCGGCCAAAATGAGTTTCCTCCACAGAGTGGCTGGGTGTACCCTTACAGATAGGGTGAGCAGCTCAGTCACAGGGGAGGGGCTCGGAGTAGAACCGCTGCTCCTCCACGTCGAGAAGAGCCAGCTGAGGTGGCTCGGGCATCTGTTCCGGATGCCTCCTGGACGCCTCCTTAGGGAAATGTTCCGGGCATGTCCCACTGGGAGGAGGCCCCGGGGAAGACCCAGGACATGTTGGAGGGACTATGTGTCCCGGCTGGCCTGGGAACGCCTTGGGGTTCCTCCGGAGGAACTGGAGGAAGTGTCCGGGGTGAAGGAAGTTTGGGAGTCCCTCCTTAGACTGTTGCCCCTGCGACCCAGCCTCGGATAAGTGGAAGAAAAAGGATGGATGGAGAACTGTACAACAACTCACCCTTATGTAGCAGATAATACTCCCTACAACTGTACAACATCTCACCCTTAGCAGATTACATTGTTAATATTTTCATCACTTATTTTCTATGTATTACTTACTTTTTTTTACTTGTACATATACATTTATATATTTACTATTTATATATTTTTATATATCTACAGTAACACCAGTCTCTTGCTATTGCTACTTATTTAGAATGTGTTATTATTACCTTTTACATTTTTTACTCTTTATAATATTGTGATGTGTGAGCTGCTGTGTCCAAATCATTTCCCTTGTGGATCAATAAGTTTGTCTATCTGTGTATGTATGTAAATTGGGCCCTTTAAAAATTCATTTTTCAAACACACTGATCCGTCAGACAAACCCATATTCTTTATTTTTATGGTCTTGATTGATGTGCACTGCATTTGACCCATCCTTCAGCGCCCTGTAGCTTATCCCACATCCAGGAATCAAACTCACCACCTCCCTGCTGTGAGTTATAATATTTTGTTGTAATATAATTTTGAGTTGATAAGGGGCAGATATCATAATCTTATGCTTCTTTCTGTTCCCTTTTCATTCATATTTGATTTATAATTGTACAGATGCAATTGTGTTGCATCTGTTATTTTTCGTTTTTGTTTTAACGAATGAAATAAATAAAGAAAAGAAAGAAAGAAAGAAAGAAAGAAAGACAGTTACATTGACTGTTGCATGTGACATCATTGTAATTCCAGTATTGAGAACGAATTGAGGCTTTTATGTCCATGGCCATAAATTCTGAGTTCATCAAATTATGTAAAGCAGAGACTGTGGGACTATTGGGATGATGGACACACAGCTCTTTTGTTGCTAGGACAGACTGCGCCATCCAATCACACGCAGAGTTTAGATTACAGCTATTGTGCGGTGTAGCTCCTCCCTTTTACGACACTCTTTTCTGATTGGTCACATATTTCATTCTATTTTTTAAATAAATGCACTGGAGTACCTCATTTTCATTAGTTCTATTAGTTCTTGTTCAGAAAATGTGTCTATTGTTCAAATAAAAAGTGGAAAAAATTTGCCTGAGTGATGTTGCCTGTACATTTTAAAAGGTATGCATTTTGTGAAGTGAGAACCATTGGGAAACAAAGAAAATCTTATCCAATCAGACATTTTTGATGAGAACCATGTGCAAACAACTGCCTCTGCCAGTTGTTTCTCTGTCTCAGGCCAAAAAGTTCATGTTGTTCACTTAAATTTTAGCGCTCTCTCCTGATCCATATTCAAGAAGGTTCAGTGCGGTGCTCTACCCACAAGCCTACATCAGCCATGCTCCCACACGCCAATTCTCCATAAATATACAAAAACATCATACAAAACATTACACTACAAGTTGGAAAACCTGATGGTGGAAAGCTCCATAATACCACAATACCCGCTCTTTAAAGGTCCCATGGCATGAAATTTTCACTTTCTGAGGTTTTTGAACGTTAATGTGAGCTCCCCTACCCTGTTTAGCCCCCCCCCATGGCTAAAAGTTGTGAAATGTCTAAACTGAGCATTTGTGATCCTTTTCTGCGTTAGAAAAAAACACAGCTCAAACGGGCGATTCTCAACAAGGCACCTTATTGACATCAGCTCGAAAAATGCAGCTCCACCCCCCGTCTGTGTCTACTCAGCGTCTCTGTAAATCACGCCCAGAGAGTTTGGACCGCGAATGCGCTAGGCAATGCAAAATATGTTTTTTATTGGCCTGGAGGCACGTCCGAGTGTTTCTAGGCTCGGAAGTCCTTTATCTGAGCCTCTGGACCTTTGAACAGCAGTGGTTTAATTTTATTTTCTGTGGAAATTTGTTTATTTTTCAATGGAACGCTTCTCATCTCTTCTCCGCGCAAAAATGCGGAAATGGATCAGAGCGGACAGCTGAGAGCTGAGAGCGGAGAGTTTGGCCACGCCCCCACCCTCTACTATAGGCCATCTCTGTCCTCCTCATTTGCATTCAAGCAACAACGCCCATAATGGACTGTTCAGAGAGAGAAAAATGACTCTTTCTCATCTTATCTGTTTCTCATGCACTGAGTGTTGATTTTGGAAAAGGATTCATTTACAGTATTAGGGAACCATTAAGGAGCCATATAAAAGCATCAAGAAGTACCATGTCATGGGATCTTTAACTGTTCTTACTCTTTAAATGTTCTATCTGTACGTGTCATGTTTAGACTTAGACAAATTTATTGACCCACAAGAGAAATTATTTGGACACAGTAGCTCACACATCACAATATATAATAAAAAAGAAAAGTAGCATAGTTAGACTGGCATAAATATATAAATGTATATGTGTGGATGTGGGGAAGCTGGCCAATGCGGTCTTAAGTAGGAGGCAGACTCTGGAAAGATTTCTTTTGACCCATGTTTATTTAATCTTTCACCGTGATATTCGTGGAGAAACAATTACATATTTACAAAAAATAACTGTGCTCGAAATCAGACATAAGCAACCGAAATTAACAAAACTAAGGAAAAACCCACGTGTACCCGGCTACACTGATGAGAACCCCCTAAAGGCTAAGCTGCCCTGCTTTTATAGTTCCCCCCACAGGAAGCTCCTCCCTCCAGGTCAGTTCACAATCACACAGGGTAAGATATATCAGGCAACTAACTTTTGCTTCCAAGTTAACCTATTTTCTTCCAGGACCTAAGTCCCCTTTAAATCAAAGTGCTTAACATAAACTATAAACACTAACACATCAAAATCAACTATACAAAACTTAACAAACAAAAAGGAACTGAAACCAATTCTCCCCTTCACATGATCTGGCCCAAACCTTCCCCCAAAGGCTATAAATATGGCCGTCTCAAGGCACGCCCTCTTTTGTCTCCAGACCATGTGGAGTAACAGGTAAGCAGGTAAGTGAAATGTTTAACAAAATTGGACCAGTTTAACCAAATAAAATGATTTAAAGTAACTTGTGTATGTGGTGATTAACTTAACAAAACTAAACAAAGCTAAATAAAACAAACCCGGGATAGTTATACTCAGTAGTTTAGTTTAGTATGGAAAAATCACTATGAAATTAAGGTGAGTATATAGGGACAAAGGCCCTCTTTGTCACACCCCCCCCCCATAAGACCGTTACTCATCTGAGTCACGGGACAAGAAATCCGCAATGACGTTTTTGTGCCCTGGTTTGTACTGAACCTTAAAACAAAATGGTTGCAGAGACAAATACCATCGAGTAATACGAGCATTAGTGTCCTTCATTTTATGTATCCATTGCAGTGCACGGTGGTCAGTTTCCAAAACAAACTCTTTACCAATGAGATAGTATCTCAGAGTGTCCAGAGCCCACTTAATTGCAAGAGCCTCCTTCTCGATTGTCGAGTACTTTTTCTCCCTTTGAAACAGTTTCCGACTAATGTATTGAACCGGAAGTTGGTTTCCCTCCTCCCCTTGTAGCAACACCGCCCCCAGCCCCACCTCTGAAGCATCAGTCTGTACGGTAAACGGCAGTTCAAAATCTGGACACTGCAAAACTGGTTGCTGACACAAGCAGTCTCTCAGATCATTAAAAACACATACAGTTTCAGGAGTCCATTTAACCTTTACGGGGCTATTGTTACTGGTCATGTCAGATAACAGGGCAGCTCTGGTTGCAAAGTCTGGGATTAAACGACGGCACAACCAACTAACCCCAAGAAGGATCTCAACCTTCTTTTGGTGTTTGGCAATGGGGTCGCAGAAATGGCTTCAATCTTCCCAACCTGAGGATGGATACCCCCAGCTCCAATCACATAGCCCAAGTACTGCACCTCAGGCTTGGCGACATGGCACTTCTTGCCGTTAATGACAAGACCTGCCTCCTGGATGCGCCTGAAGACGTCAGACAGATGCTGCAGATGCTCCTCCCATGACTGACTGAAGATGACAATGTCGTCAATGTATGCAGCAGCATAGTCCTCAGCTCCTCTTAGCACCTCGTCCACTAGCCTTTGGAATGTTGCCGGCGCTCCGTGTAAACCAAACGGCATCATTCGGAACCTGAAGAGACCACTGGGTACCCGAAAAGTTGTTAGATCTCTTGAGGCTTTGTCAAGGGGCACTTGCCAATACCCCTTGCAGAGGTCTAGGGTTGTCAGAAAACTTGCATGACCTAGCCGCTCAATCAGTTCATCTACCCTTGGCATTGGGTAGGGGTCAAACACAGACACAGCATTTAGCTTAGAAAAGTTCACACAGAATCTGAGCCTTGGATCTTCTTTTTTGGGAACCAAGACTACAGGACTGCACCACTCACTGCGCGATGGTTCAATAATCCCAGCTTCCAACATCTCCTTCACTTCTCTCTTTAACTCTGGGACAAGTTTAGCTGGGATGCGGCAGGTAGTATCTCTAAGAGGCTGCTGTTCTGGCGACCGTAGGCGAATCTGGTGCTGGATGAGGTGAGTATATCCAGGTCTCACACTAAACAGTTGATCAGTCATGTAGATCTGAAGGTCCTGTTGTTGTTCTGTGGTGAGATGGCTTAAATCAGGGAACACTGGCGTCTCTGCTGGCAAGGGGAAGTACTGCTCTGAAAGCTCCTCCTCATCAATAACTGTGCGTGCCAGACAGGATAGCTGGTCTGGTCGGTCAACCCACTCCTTAAGCAGATTGATGTGAAATATTTGATACTTTTTGCGGCGTTCTGGCATAAAAAGTTCATAGGTGACGGGTCCTGTTTTTTGATGGATCTCATATGGGCCTTGCCATTTAGCTAGGAGTCCACTTTCTGATGTAGGCAGTAACAGCAGGACTTTTGGCCCACCTGGAACATTCTTCTTCTTGACGATTTGTTGTAACTGTGTTTTTGTCTCTGTTGTGCTTGCGCCAGGTTGTCACAAGCAAGCTCTTTAAACTGCTCCAGTTTATCTCTCATTTTTAATACATATGAAAGTTCATTACATCCTCGTTCAGGAGTTGGCCCCTCCCATGCCTCCTTTAGGACGTCCAGAGGCCCTCGAACAGAATGTCCATAAAGAAGCTGGAATGGTGAAAATCCTGTAGAGGTTTGCGGCACTTCCCGGTAAGCAAACAGTAAGAACGGAAGCCACTGATTCCAATCTGCTCCTGAATCAGCAACAAATTTCCTCAGCATAGATTTGAGTGTCTTATTGAAGCGCTCGACAAGCCCATCGGTCTGTGGGTGATATGGACTTGTCTTGATTCCTTGTATTCCCAAGAGATTGTAGATTTGTTTCAGCAGTGTGGAGGTGAAGTTGGTGCCCTGGTCTGTGATTATCTCTCTTGGGATGCCCACTCTGGAGAAGAGCTGGATGAGGCAGGTGACAATCTGGCGTGCTTTGACCTTTTTCAATGGAAATGCCTCTGGGTACCTAGTGGCATAGTCTGACACCACTAGAATATACCGATGTCCGGCACTGCTCCGCTCCAGTGGTCCAATAATGTCCATGGCAATGCGAGAGAAAGGGGTGTCAATAATTGGCATACTAATGAGGGGTGCCCTATCTCCTTTTTTCCTGGGGCTGTTAACTGACACACAGGGCATGACTGACAGTACTTTATGGTGTCTGAATATTGCTGAGGCCAGTAAAACCTAGGAACCATTCTAGAAAATGTTTTAGCTTGGCCCAAGTGTCCTGCCCACGGAATTGAATGACTGAGTTTAAGGATAGTAGGCCTCAATGTTTGTGGGACTACTAACTGGTCACCAATTTCACTTCGTCTGTAAAGTTTCTCACCCTTAACAACAAAAACTGCTTCCCCTCTTGTTACTTTTGCTGTCTCAGGAACGCATTTCGAATACAAATTAGCTAGGGTTGGGTCTTGTTTTTGTAAACTTGCCACATCACTACAAATGGAAAACAAATCTGATTCAGTTGGTGTTAATATTTTTTCCTCCAATCTGGTTCCTTTGACTTTATCTTGTCTCTTTTGTCTTTTACTTTTCCTGACTTTTCTTTTGTTAGCACATAGCATCTCTGTATTAGCGAAGGGTAGCTCCTCCCAACCTGTACTCTCCCTGGTTCCTTTCTGCTGAGTTTGAGATCTAGTAACAGCCATTAAACAGTCATTAATATTTGATTTATTCTCAATAGATTGTTTAGCAATGAGCTCAGGAAGGATTGAGACATCTAGGCCTAATACAACTTGGTAAGGCAGCTGTTTTAGTACACCTACAGAGAGTGCAATAGACTGGCCTTCAATTTGAACCGTAACATCAGCAATGGGATAGCTTACCCTGTCACCATGGATACATACAATATCAACAGTCCCTCCACAAAATATGACATCCTTAGGTAAGCTGTCTTGTCTGACCAGAGTACGGTCACTGCCTGAATCTAAAAGGGCAATACAAGGTTTGTCATCTATAACCACCCCCATGGTTAATTCCTCCTGATGACCCTCCCAGCTGTCTACTTTAGTAGATAAGTTGGACATACTACACATGTAGTTTTTACTAGGCCTACTATTGGTTTTGGGACACTGTGCTTTAAGATGACCTATTTGACCACATAAATGACAAGCATAGTTTGGTCTAGATGCATGTAGGGGGCACTAGATCTAAAATGTCTGGGCCTAGCCTCAGGGACAAAGGTCTTACTCGATGGGGAGGGTGGGCGGATTTTTGGGGCCAGTAAAGTCTTTGAGGGGCGACGAGCAGCAAGGAAAGCTTCGGCCATATCCGCAGCTTCTTTAGAAGTCTTAGGATCCCTTTCTTTAATCCAAGTGCGAAGCTCCGTACTCAGTACTCTGAGGAACTGTTCCAGGATGATTGCATCTCCAATTTGTTCTTTAGTTTTCGCCTTTGGGTCCATCCATTTGTTATACAGCTCCTTCAGTCGGACCTGTAGCTCCTGCGGTGTCTCGTTGTCTCCTAGCGCAGATGAACGAAACCTCAGCCGGTAAGTCTCTGTGCTGATCTCAAACTTTTGCAAAACGGCACGTTTCACTTTGTTATAGTTCATAGTGTCATCAATGTCCATAGCAACATAAGCTGAACGTGCTTTGCCAGTTAGGAGTGGTGCAAGACGGAGAGCCCACTCATCGTATGGCCACTGGCATGCATGTGCAATTCTTTCAAATGTGCACAAATATTGTTCAATGTCCTCACCATCAGTGTAGGGTTGCATTTTTGGGCCCTTCCAGTTGTAATTCCTTACGGTGCTGGATTGCCTGGAATACATATGGCCATAATGAGAGCTCTGGGTTGGAAGCTCCTCTGCTCTCAGCTCTTCCGGACCCTCCACTTGTGCCACGTGACTTTGTTGCAGCTCACGCTGGAGGTTGGAAATGTCTCTACGCATTTTAGTCCATTGTTCGTCTTGTTGCTGCATGAGGCGATGTAGTAGACCTGACAGTTCATCCACACTGTTGACCTGTGATTCCGGTTCTCCGCCGACTGCCCCCTGCTGGTCGTCCAGCGGATCTGTTCCTGCCTTAGCACGAGCCTTCTTCGGGTTTTGTCTTGTTGACGTCATCTTCACTGCCTCCCACTGGCCTGGATCCCACCGCTGCCACCAAATGTGGGGAAGCTGGCCAATGCGGTCTTAAGTAGGAGGCAGACTCTGGAAAGATTTCTTTTGACCCATGTTTATTTAATCTTTCACCGTGATATTCATGGAGAAACAATTACATATTTACAAAAAATAACTGTGCTCGAAATCAGACATAAGCAACCGAAATTAACAAAACTAAGGAAAAACCCACGTGTACCCGGCTACACTGATGAGAACCCCCTAAAGGCTAAGCTGCCCTGCTTTTATAGTTCCCCCCACAGGAAGCTCCTCCCTCCAGGTCAGTTCACAATCACACAGGGTAAGATATATCAGGCAACTAACTTTTGCTTCCAAGTTAACCTATTTTCTTCCAGGACCTAAGTCCCCTTTAAATCAAAGTGCTTAACATAAACTATAAACACTAACACATCAAAATCAACTATACAAAACTTAACAAACAAAAAGGAACTGAAACCAATTCTCCCCTTCACATGATCTGGCCCAAACCTTCCCCCAAAGGCTATAAATATGGCCGTCTCAAGGCACGCCCCCTCTTTTGTCTCCAGACCATGTGGAGTAACAGGTAAGCAGGTAAGTGAAATGTTTAACAAAATTGGACCAGTTTAACCAAATAAAATGATTTAAAGTAACTTGTGTATGTGGTGATTAACTTAACAAAACTAAACAAAGCTAAATAAAACAAACCCGGGATAGTTATACTCAGTAGTTTAGTTTAGTATGGAAAAATCACTATGAAATTAAGGTGAGTATATAGGGACAAAGGCCCTCTTTGTCACAGTGGACAAGTAACAATAAAATAAAATAAAATAGAAATAAGTAATAAAAATATCTCAGCAATAGATCGTAAGGAAAGAGTGCAAAGATGATATGATGAGTGACAGGACATAGGGATATCACATAACACGTACAGTTGTAGGGAGTATTATCTGTTATATCCTCCTGGGACCCGCCCGTTCATTTGTGTCCTTTATAGTGGACATTGAGTTAACCAATCTGTCTGCGTGTGTTTTGAGATAGACTCTAGTTTGTGGCTGCACTATGATAAAAAATAAATTAAAAATAAAAAATAAAATAATAATAATAAATATTTTAGTAAAAAATTTAATACATAAATACATAAAAATATATATAATTAAATACATCAATAATAATAATAATAATAATAATAATAATAATAATAATAATAATAATAATAATAATAATAATAATAAAATACACAGATAAAATAAATTAAATAAATAAATAAATAAAAATAAATAAATAATAAAACATTTAAAATAATATTAAATACATAAATAAATACATAAATAAATAAAAAATTAAAAGGGAGTCTAAAAACTTTTTGAGGCGACTGTAGAAGCTTGTCAGAGATGTTGGTCATCAAAAAAATTGCTAGGTCATTGGATTTAACACCAAAAATGTCCCAGATGTCCATTACAAAGGACATGTTACTACATTATGAATACAAATAAAATTAACAAAATGTAAATGCTAAGGTGTTCATTTACCTCCAAATAGAAAATTAAAATAATAATAATAATAATTTAGACACACTTTTTTTCTTCGGGTCCCAGGAGGATATAAAGGTGAGTTGTACAGTCGTAGGGAGTATGGTATGGATGTACTGTAGTCCTGTATCTAGCCATGTTATCCACTCACAGGAATACTGGTTTAAAAAAGTTTGAACCATACAATGGGAAAGTAAAAAGTGAAAACAAAACAAAATACAACTCCAAGTGTGTTAAAGATCCCATGACATGGTACTTCTTGATGCTTTTATATGGCTCCTTAATGGTTCCCTAATACTGTAAATGAATCCTTCTTCAAAATCAACACTCAGTGCATGAGAAACAGAGATAAGATGAGAAAGAGTATTTTTTCTCTCTCTGAACAGGCCATAATGGGCGTTGTTGCTTGAATGCAAATGAGGAGAAAAGAGCTGGCCTATAGTAGAGGGTGGGGGTGTGGCCAAACTCTCCGCTCTCAGCTCTAACTCTCACCTGATCCATTTCCGTGTTTTTGCACGGGGGGAGAGATTTGAAGCGTTCCATTGAAAAATAAACACATTTCCACAGAAAATAAAATTAAACCACTGCTGTTCAAAGGTCCAGAGGCTCAGATAAAGGACTTCCGAGCCTAGAAACACTTGGATGTGCCTCCAGGCAAATAAAAAAACGCATTTCGCATTGCCTAGCGCATTCACGGTCCAAACTCTCTGGGCGTGATTTACAGAGACGCTGAGTACAGACAGACGGGGGTGGAACTGCATTTGCATTTCTTTTTTCGATCTGACGTCAATAAGGTGCCTTGTTCAAAATTGCCCGTTTGAGCTCCGATTTTTTGTAACGCAGAAAAGGATCGCAAATGCTCAGTTTAGACATTTCGCAACTTTTAACCATGGGGAGGGCCCTAAACAGGGTAGGGGAGCTCACATTAACGTTCAAAAACCTCAGAAAGTGAAAATGTCATGCCATGGGACCTTTAATGCTTTTCTCTTTTTAAATTTAGAATTTTTGAATCACTGGGAACTGTAGCCTTGATTTCTTCCAAAGCCCTGTACATAACATAAAGAGAAGACCTTCCGTTACTTCTGTGTACTACTTGAACTCTGTAGACTTTTAAAAACACATTTTGACACTGAGTAATTACAGAGAATTAATTACTTCTTAAAAAACAAAACAAAACAAAAAAGCAACAAAAAATCCTTGGTTTCGCTTGAAAATGTGACTCAGAGACGCTGTATTTTTCACAGTACCGCCAAGAAGTCGCAGTATGCGCTTGGGTGAAGGTGGTCGGACCCATGGGCGAGTCAGCCGTCTGCAAGCGTGCACGTGGAGGGGAGTGCATGTGAGGGGTCGTGGGTCGCGGGGGGAGACACGAGGATCTTAACACTGGAGAGAGACAGCTCCAAGTCAGTCGTGACATTGGTCCCTTTGAAGCGTGTCCATTTCCTAACCAAACGCACATGTTCAGAATTGAATCCAGCGCGACGAGCTTTTAACACAGATCAAGTACTTAAAGAGGCTGTGAGCAATTTCTCTGTGTCGCTGAGCAAATTTTGTTTTCAGGAACCAGACCTTTGTGTGCTATCTGCATCTAATTAGAAAGAGTTTCATCCCCGGAGAATCAGGAAGTGCACGTTTAGCATGCGAATTGTTGTGAGCGTTACAGTGAAAGCAAAACTCAGCATGAAAAATTAGGATGCTATAACTTTGGACCTGCAAACAGTGTAAAATAAACTAGTTCTGTTTTTCACAATTTAAAGAAGGTAAAAACCACTCACTTCTATGGGGCATTAACTGGAGATGTTACAAAAAACAAAATATCATGATATATATCTTTAAAAATCTCGCAGTATCCTTCACAATATATCAAATTACAAGTTGCTCAGCTTAACATTATAGTTTTGGTGCAGCTAGAGCTAAAAAAAACAAAAAAAGGGAACTACATAGACCATGATCCTTTGCTTTGTTTCATGAAGAAATAAATGTTATAAGCACTTTTAAAGGTCCCATGGCATGAAATTTTCACTTTCTGAGGTTTTTGAACGTTAATGTGAGCCCCTTCCCCCATGGTTAAAAGTTGTGAAATGTCTAAACTGAGCATTTGCGATCCTTTTCTGCGTTACAAAAAATCGGAGCTCAAACGGGCGATTTTGAACAAGGCACCTTATTGACGTCAGATCGAAAAAAGAAATGCAAATGCAGTTCCACCCCCGTCTGTCTGTACTCAGCGTCTCTGTAAATCACGCCCCCACCCTCTACTATTGGCCAGCTCTTTTCTCCTCATTTGCATTCAAGCAACAACGCCCATTATGGCCTGTTCAGAGGGAGAAAAAATACTCTTTCTCATCTTATCTCTGTTTCTCATGCACTGAGTGTTGATTTTGAAGAAGGATTCATTTACAGTATTAGGGAACCATTAAGGAGCCATATAAAAGCATCAAGAAGTACCATGTCATGGGATCTTTAAATATTAGTTCTTTGGATTAAGTCATTTTAAGGTATTTTAAGAGGAAAAACTACCATAGCCTCCACAAAATATCGCAATAAATACTCTATGGTGAGCTGTACGTCATGAAAAAATCGTACGGTAAAAGCGCTATATTCACTGAAAACACTCCCTCTTCAGAGTACTATCCAGTACTCCAGTTGAGAGGGGATGGGGGGGAAAAATTGTCAAAATCATCCCACTACTAAAACAGGCATCCCTTCTTCCATCCCTTGTGGAATTTAATCAATCAGGCATGAAAATCCCTCACCTTTTGGCGAAATTCACCGTTTTGAAGTCAAAATAGGTGAACTGCGTGAATCGTGGCCAGTTCCAAGAGCCAATCATAGGCCGAACTGCGCTCCGGCTTCCAATCATGTTGCAGCATACCCACCAATCGCGCTCCCGCCAATCATGACGATTAGCGTTGTTGTGTTTCCGTCTGTTCGCTGATCAGCTGTGAACGAGCCCCGTTAATATGTACGCTACGCTAACGCTACGTAAGAAGGAACTCTCGCCTCAGGACTCGGGATAATTATGTCGGTTTCCACGCGCATACACGTGGACACGTGAATTATCGGACAACACCGCAAACTACGGAGCTGACCGTGTTCTTATGGGGTGAGTTATATTATCATATTATTTCTGCATCAAAGGGACATATTAGCTGACAGCAGGGGCCCGGGACTAAACCGAGACTAAACCGGGACTAAACCAGGTCTAAACTAGTGGTGGGTATTGGCAAAGAAGTCACAATTCAATTCGCATCACGATTCATATGCCGCGATGCGATACTATCACGATGCAACACGATACTTGAATTATTGCGATGCATTGCAATATATTCGACATACTTCAGTGAAAATGTACCAAAAAAAAGAGGATAACTTAAATATCAGTGGCTGTGTATCTGGGTAGTGTCTTCAGTTGATACATAACTCTGAGCAACTCAATTCATAACAAAAACAAATAAACCAAACCAATAACAAAAAAAGTGCATAGGATTTTTTCTAAAACAAAAAATGATGTTCAAACATTTGCCATTTTGGAGGTAGCTCCCATCATAACAAACAATACCCTTTCACAAAGAAAAAAGTGCATAGGATTTATTTTTTGAACTAATAATTCATTTATGTATTTATGAATATTAAATATTAAATGATTAAATATTACATTACATTATATTATATTACACCCATAAGAACCCACGGTGACCCCAGTGTAACAAACACTTGAATGCCCCTGTCTTTTTCTTATAAAGCTTTATGTCTGACCTGAACTCATTAAGTCCCTAAGCGACATATACTAAACATCCTGGTATGATGACCATGTGACAGTCATGTGACTCTAACAGGAAATGGGCTCTCCAAAATACTGCTATATCCTGTCTGCAAATTTCAAGGAAGCACCTAATTTCAAAAAGCTGTTTATTTGATACTACAGGTAATTTCAAACACATTTAACAGTTCCAATGCTTTGATAACATGTTCTATATTACATTCAACCCGGTCTGACCATATTTGTTGAAGAAAGTAATATCAAACCAGTTATGGAAATATCGCTGTAACATATATGTCACATCGGGGTTTTAGCCTTAAAATAAGAATGAAAAACCTGATGTGACCTATTTGTCACAATAACAAAAACAGTAATAATCCACCAAATTAATTTAGCTTTATCAGTTATATTATGTTGACATATGTTCTGCTGGTCAATTAAAAGTGTACTGAACAAATAGAAACACAAAATAATGTGAAAGTATCATATAAATAATCTATATTCTTTTATTTCTATTTATTTTGTGGTATGCAAAAGAACAAGCGCTACACGCTTCAGGATGCACTAGAGGCCATCGAGGGAGATGGTAGTGAGTTTGAGGGATGTGACAATAGCTCAGATGAAGACCCTGATGACCCTCTTTACAATCCCAATAGCCAAGACAGGGAGAGTGACGAGTCAAGCGAGTGTGGTGATTCAGACAGTGAATCAAGTAGGTAGAATATGGCAGAATTGACAATAAAGCTGACTTTGATCTCTTTGATCTTTGACAACTGTACTGATGAGCAAATGGTGTCCTTCAGAGGGACACACGGACCAATAAGACAGTATGTTGTGGCCATACCTGCTTGTCAAAGCCAGATCTCGTCAGATCTCAGAAGCTGAGCAAGGCCCAGGGCCTGGTTAGTACTTGGATGGGAGACACTGGGAATTCCAGGTGCCACAGGGGGGCGCCAGTCGCAAAAAACTGTCGTTGTGTCCTTAGGCAAGACACTTCACCCACATTGCCTGGTATGAAAGTGGAGTGTGCGTGAGTGTTGGAGGTGGTCGGAGGGGCGGATGGCGCAGATTGGCAGCCTTGCTTCCGTCAGTCTGCCCCAGGGCAGCTGTGGCTACCAAAAAAAAAAAAGTATCTTACCACCACCAAGTGTGGAGTGAATGAACAATGAACTGTAAAGCGCTTTGGGTGTCATGAAAGGCGCTATATAAATGCTATGAATTATTATTATTATTAATTAATTATGTGAAGGGCAAGCCCCACCCTTGGGGTTTGAAAATCCTCCTTGATGCATGCATTGCAAGGTGCAAGTACCACATGAGGTCACGGAGGTGGTACATCTTCTGGTTCTGGCACACCATTACGTTAGGTCTGGTTAATGCATGGTTGATCTACCGACATGACTGGAAACTACTTGGTGTCCAAAACACACTGAAACAAAAGAGCTTCCAGGCAGAGGTTGCCACTAGCTCATTCTTTCCCAGGCACAAAGAGGCTGCCCATCACTCAGTGCCACATCTCCACCACCACCATTGCCCAAGAAGGTTGGTGGTGGAGTTCCAGATGATGTTCGCACTGACCAAGTTGCACATTGGCCTGTGAAATGTGACAAACGTGGCCGCTGCAAACTCTGCAAAATCAATGCAACCACCACTCTCTGTGAGAAATGTGATGTGCGTCTTTGCTTCACTGAGGAACGAAACTGTTTCAAGTCTCATCATCTGGCTTAGGGTAAAAGGCTAAAGATACTTAACGAAAGAACTGAGAAAATGTTTCAGACATGGTGCTGATGATACAAGGGTTCTATTTTTCTTCAGCATTTCATTTTTTTTGCACAATTTGTGTACTTAGGTCTCTTGTTCAGTTCTCTGTATCTATGTTAGCTTGTTGTGAATGCCCCCAAATAAGCAGTGTTATTGATTTTGATGCAGTTGGCATATTTTGTGACACAAAGCAAAACTGAAAAATAATTTTATGTTAAACCTTGCTATTAAAGTCAAAGCTTTGATATATGTTGTGGAAATGCAAATAAAAAGGCAATTTTATGTTACCAAGCAGTAAAAACTGTCAGGTTTACTTATTTTCAAATAAGGAATACGTTTACCACTAACGCCCAATGTAACATGTATGTAACAACATAGATCTTTGGTATAAAAATATTCTATTTTGAAAAAAACATCAGAATTGTGTTCTATGTGGTCCACTTGGTCTGTGGTATATCCCACATAATTTTCCTTTAAGGAAAAATGGGTCTGGGTTCTTATGGGTTAATTAATAATAATCAATTTTTGGCATCAAGAATAGATGCAGTATATTGTGAAAGTTAGTATCGCGATGCGTTGTCATGACGATTATTTTGCACACCCCTAGTCTAAACCAGGTGTGAACCAGGACTAAGGTGTGAAAAATGTCACCATCCCCCCTGGTTTCATTTTACCACTCGACTACTGGTACTATCACAACATAATCTGCGTATATTCCACAAATTAAACTCCTGCATATATATATGAGCATTGTACAATACTCCCTCTTTAAACAAAGGTGCACACCAGCAGCTGAAAACGTCTGAAAAAGTGAAATGCAAGAATCTCGTGTCATTCACGTTTGAGGCGCTTTGTCATTGAGCTACTTATGGGTTTCAAATAAGCATCGTCCTTCCTCACACGTTTTATTCTCCTCCCTCATATTTTTTAACAAAGTGTCTCCTCTCCATGCGCCCTTGCCTCTTTTTATCACTTCTCTGTGGCTGCTCCTCATGTCTGTCTTTGAAGCTGTCTGGTTCTTTTTCTAATTCTCTGCACAGCTTTATGTTCCTACTGTCAGAGAACTAACATTTAACTTGAGGGGAATCGTGGATGGAACTGTCAGTTTGGACGGATGAAAGACGTTAGGAGTGAGGTGACAGCGTCTGGTGTCTGTGCTGGAGAGAAATCATTCAACCTGTTTTTTATTCAAATAAGCGACAAGTCCCATCTAGGCAAATAAGACAGAAGAATGCTGTGAATCACGTATATGCTGTTATTAAGATAGCATTTGGAGCTTTTTATTGGTAGTGAAAAGCACTGCGTTCATTGTGGTGAGGATGCAGTTTGTGTAGCATAATACCCTGGGAGAGATAGTAGATGTATGACCACTTCTGATGTAATCCCATTTCACAGCTGAGAATTGTGGATATTTTAATGACAAATTAATGCTTTCGTTTAAAATGGCTTAAAAAGAACGTTTCACTTCCAGGTCAGTCTATACAAATACAGCTCAACTTAGTAAAATGTGTTTTTAACAAACTTCTTTTTCCATAAATATACAAAAGCCTGATACAAAATGCACTACAACGTAACAAACCTAATGCGATGTGCAGTAGTTTAATTAGCGAAATGCACGCAGATTGTGTAGTGTTAGAACTCTGCAGGGGGAGTGACATAGCATAGAGAGCAACGGGAGGGGGGACTTAGAGTGCCAAGAACTAAACTGAAACTTATTAAATATGTCAAAGGTGCATTGTGTAAAAATGCTTATTCCTTTGTCTGGAATGTGTCAGAGTATGGTATTAAACCTTTCGATCTTCATAGAGACCAAACCAGACCAAGTTACCAGTCAGATCAGTCAGTTTTTAGCTAATTTTGAGCTATAAAACCACCTGTAATTGAATAAATGTAAGGTAGAGCTGTCATACTGTGGAACATTTTGAGCAGATCAGTGACATCTTGATGGAAACAAGCAGGTGATGGACCCTTCCTCAAAAGGGTTAGGGTTAGACACAGTGCACCTTTAATACATTTAGACTCTAAATGTATTAAAGATCCCATGACATGGTACTTCTTGATGCTTTTATATGGCTCCTTAATGGTTCCCTAATACTGTAAATGAATCCTTCTTCAAAATCAACACTCAAAGAAACAAAGATAAGCTGAAAAAGAATCATTTTCCTCACTCAGAACACTCTGTAATGGGCGTTGTTGCTTGAATGCAAATGAGGAGGAAAAAGCTGGCCAATTGTAGAAGGTGGGGGCGTGGCTAAACGCTCCGCTGTCTCTGGCCGTTTCCCAATTCAGCGACGGCACGCTTGTGAGTGTGCCGTCGGGCTGTCGTCGAGACGGCGCATACTCGCTCTGTCCTTAGTGCACTACGTTTCTCACATGGCCGCCTGCGAAATTGAACAGGTCCCGCCTCAGCTCAATGAGCTGGGTGGTCTGCTCCTTGTTCCCTAAAGACAAAAATATTATACTATTGCGACTAGTAATACTTGGAATTGGGACATGGCCAATGTTCCCCCTAATTTTTAATGTGTCTGAGCAAACACACACTAACTCCACATCCGAAATGAACCCCCCCCCCGTGCGGCTCGCACTTTGCAGATATAAAAAAATGCCCCCGCGGCTGAATAAAAAGCTCTTTCATCCCTGATTTACAGTGCGCTGCACAAGTTTTCTTGTGCGCTGAGAATGTGCGAACAGTGCGCAGCTTAGAGTAAACGCTGGACATGGCGATACTGTAGAATATCCAGCATTACAACAGCAAAGGAAATATAGAAGTGTAAGGGGAAAAGCATGTGAACGGTAATACAGGTGCCGTGATCTATGCCGTTACGGCTACCGTCACACATGTTTAGCGTAGTTTATGAAGAGTTTCATGTAGCATAGTTGTAGGTGAGGTGAACCAGTACGTATATTTTATAGTGACGTCGCAACTCTCACTTGTGGATGTTGCTGGCAAGTCGGTCTTTGTAGTCCCGCGCTGTGCATGCTGGGGCTTTTAAGTGTGCGGAGCGTGCATGTTTGCACACTTGGTCCACGCCCCGATTTCCATGGAAACGACGGCGCCGTTCAGAGCTCGTCTTGACGGTGCAGGGGGAAAAAAACGAATGGAACGGCCCTTGTCGCGCCGGATATGACGCATATCCCGTTCCAAGGACGCTAACAAGCGTGCCGTCGGGGAATTGGGAAACGGCGTCTCTGTGCGCTCTCTGATCCATTTCCTTGTTTTTGCACGGGGGGAGAGAGTTAGAGTGTTCCATTGAAAAATAAACACATTTCCACATAAAATAAAATTAAACCACTGCTGTTCAAAGGTCCAGAGGCTCAGATAAAGGACTTCCGAGCCTAGAAACACTCGGACGTGCCTCCAGGCAAATAAAAAAACGCATTTCGCATTGCGTAGCGCATTCACAGTCCAAACTCTCTGGGCGGGATATACAGGGGCGCTGAGCGGAGACAGAGGGAGGGGTTGGAGCTGCATTTGCCGATCTGACGTCAAAAAGGTGCCTTGTCCGAACTCGCCCGTTTCAACACTGGTTTTGTGTAACGCAGAAAAGGATCGCAAATGCTCAGTTTAGACATTTCGCAACTTTTAGCCATGGGGGGGGGCTAAACAGGGTAGGGGAGCTCACATTAACGTTCAAAAACCTCAGAAAGTGAAAATTTCATGCCATGGGACCTTTAATCAGACATGGGACCAAGTCACACAAGTGCAAGTCTCAAGTAAGTCTCAAGTCTTCACCTTCAAGTCCCAAGTAAGTCCCAAGTATTTTTTTCTTGGGCAAGTCAAGTCAAGTCAAGTCACAGGCTATGTCAAGTCAAGTAAAGTCAAGTCCTGTAATAGGTCAAGTCAAGTCCAAGTCAAGTCACCTTTGGCGTATTGTTGTAATTTTAGCTGCAGAATCTGATCTTAATAAACTGAAAGGCAATATATAAGAAAGTGTAAGTAATCATCACTGGCTAATGTGCCCAACCTGTTATCAAATATTTGTATTGTAAATACTCATGTTCAGTAAAATATATCATAGACTCAAACAAAACAGTTATAATGTAATTATTGGTTATTTATTGACAAAAGTGAACCAAATTGTTTCACATGTGTTGAACATTGTTTCAGCATTGAGTTGAACAGCTAAAACAAACTTGTATTAAAAGGTCCCATGGCATGAAATTTTCACTTTGAGGTTTTTGAACGTTAATGTGAGCTCCCCTACCCTGTTTAGGCCCCCCCCCCATGGCTAAAAGTTGCGAAATGTCTAAACTGAGCATTTGCAGTCCTTTTCTGCGTTACAAAAAAAACAGTGTTCAAACGGGCGAGTTCGGACAAGGCACCTTATTGACGTCAGATCGGCAAATGCAGCTCCAGCCCCTCCCTCTGTCTCCGCTCAGCGTCCCTGTATATCCCGCCCAGAGAGTTTGGACTGTGAATGCGCTACAATGCGAAATGCGTTTTTTTATTTGCCTGGAGGCACGTCCGAGTGTTTCTAGGCTCGCAAGTCCCTTACCCGACCCTCTGGACCTCTGAAATACCAGTGGTTTAATTTTATTTTCTGTGTAAATATGCTTTTTTTTTCATTGCAAAGTCTCCCATCTGTCTTCCTGTGTTAAACAAGGAAGCAAGCAGACAGCGGTGCAGAGCTGCGCTTCCAGCGGGGGAAACCCGCCCCCCCGCTCCTCAGCCAATCTCTCTGTCCTTCTCATTTGCACTGAAGCAGCAACACCCACAATAAAGCATTTTAGACACATATCTAGCCTCATGAAGACTGTCAGTCATATCTCATGCAGTGAGTGTTGATTTTGAAGAAGGATTCATTTACAGTATTAGGGAACCATTAAAGGGACAGTGTGTAAGATTTTTACCTGTTAATTACTGAAATTGAAGATACCCATTCAAAAATACATTGTTTTCCAAGCCTTTTCACTTCCATCATGAAATCAAAGTATTCTTTTGGACTTAGATATAGTCACATAAAAGGGGGATCTTCCCCATATAGAGGCAGCCATTTTGAATACGAGAGCCGCAGAAGGACATTTGGGCTCATCCTTCGCCTCGGCTCCTGCACAGCCGCGTGCTGTGTATGGCCCCTTCCCCTCCTCTTCCCCTTCTCTCCTTCGGTCCTCTGCTCTCATATGCAGCCAGGAGCGAAGGGAGAGAAGGGGAAGGGGAGGGGGGAGGGGAGCATGCTGCCGGATCACACATCGTAATGGATATAACACGTATTTTGGACTAAATTGTTTTACTGGATTTTATTCGCTGGATCCTTATGGACAGATTGAGACCAAGTTTATGATGAAATACAGAGTTTGACCTGTGCAAAGCCTTCAAAGGTAAGCTAAGTAAGCTAAGTTTTGTGCTTTTCTGTATAAAAGCCCCATGTGCTCGGGGAGTGATTGTTTTGCAGGGAAATGAATTGCATAGTCAAAAAGAGGAGACTGTAAGGTTTCATTTGATGTGTAGATTGTCATGAATCATGATCGGGATTGTGTGTTTTCATGCGAAAAGAAAAAAAAAAAGTGAACGGGGGACCGCGGTTTATGTATACAGCGGTGCGCGGTTCGTGCGCGATGTCGGAGCTACGTCGCGTCCGGGTGACCCTCGAGGTCTGCCATAGCCAAAAGAGGAAGTGGAATAGCTAGTAACCACCTATGCGCCACGAATCCTACACACTGTCCCTTTAAGGAGCCATATAAAAGCATCAACAAGTACCATGTCATGGGACCTTTAAACTTTATAACTTGTATTAAACTAAAATAATAGCTAAAACAAATAGCTTATCAATATTAAACTTTGACACACACACACACACACACACACACACACTTTTACAAGATATTGCACTTGCAAAATAAAAGATTAGACAGGGTCTTATCTGCAAGCCGAGCACGATGGGGCCTCATGATGATTCCACCATGGCTAAAGACTCTTTCCACTGGGGAACTTGAGGCTGGCAATGACAAAGCTTTCATTGCAACAGGAAAAAGGGCAGGGAGGACAGCCCTGTTTGCGTCCCAGAAGGACAGACAAGGCTGCCCACAACAAAGAGAAAAATAGTTATTTAGTTGCATCTCTGGGTTGGTGGTTGGGTCCCGTTTGCTGCGTTTTCTGTAGCCTGAGAATAAGCCAGTGCCGTCTTCTTGCTGGCTTTCACTTTCCTCCTCTAGGAATTCAGGACTCTGGGATGTTGTGTGAGGCTGCACCTCACATAGAATCAGATCTAGTTAAAACCAAGATAAAAAAGGGCAAGCATAAGATCTCATGAGCATTAAAAATTGAACATCCACAGTTTGATATGCTTGCAAAATCATCTCTAAAATGTATTATAATACTCATACAACTGTTGTGAATTACATTTCCATAATTTGATAATGGTGACATCATGTATAAAAAAAAAAAAAAAAATCACTGACCTTTTACCATGTCAACAATGTCATTCTTGACATCATCGGTGACAAGCACATCATGCTGAAGCCACATCATGGAGAAAGCTGGGTCCAGGACAGCTGACCTGATGTAGACTGGGTGTGCAAATGGCAGCTCTTCCCCTGTTGCAGCTGACAACATCTTCACATTAACGAAGATTCCGCGGAAACGTTTCTTCAGAGACAATTGCAAGCTATGGATCATGCTTCCCAGGAAGCGCACTTGCGGCTTGAGTCTTTCCAAGTGGTGGTTAAGTGACAATACAGAGGGGAGGACAGAGCTGACCGTCACAATCTTCTCTCCCTGAGTAAGATCAGTGGCCTCTGCAAATGGCTGTAGCACATCACAAAGTTCCTTCATCAAGTTCCACTCCCTAATTGAGAAGACCAGCTCATTGTGTCCTGTGTCCTGAACAACACTGCACAGGTCCTGGTGACTGAATGAGAGCACTGCCTTGACTTGTCGGAGAGTTGAATTCCACCGTGTGTTTACAGCAGCTGGTATCCCTCGCTGACCAAACTTCTCCTCAAATGCATCTTTAAAGGTGCTGGATGTATGCAGGAGAGAGCTGAGCTTGGAGCATTTTGCAAAGGAACTGTTCATGACCCGTGCATCCTTGAGACCATCACCAACAGTTAACTGCAGAGTATGCGCAAAGCATTGCTGACGTTTAGGGCTTCCTCGGTTGATTGTGCGGTCCACAGTCTCCCATTCATCTCTGGAGAGGTCTTCCCACAATTCTGCATCATCCAGATTGTCATCATCGTTTACTTCGTCATCTTGATCTTTTGGAAAACAGACTGAAAATGCTCGCTTCATATTCGCAGCATTGTCACAGATTATGAAGTCGAGTTTTTTCCGGATGCCATATTCCTCACACAGGGAATCAAAGGCTTCAGCAATGCGCTCTCCTGTGTGAGGTCCCTTGAATCTGCTGCACGCCAGCAGGTATGACTTCAGCATGACTCCTTCTGAGGTTGTTAAGACATGGCCAGTGACTCCCAAAAAGCCACGCATCCTCCTATCTGACCAAATGTCTATGGTAACCGACACATGGTCTACACCAGCAAGAATCTCTTTGATCTTTTCTCGCATGTCTGCAACACGTGATTCTACTGTTGAAGTTATTGTTCTGCGGCAGACAGGCTGGTATTTGGAGTCGACCACGGACATGAAGTGCTTGAAATGTTTATTTTCTGTCACTGAAAGGGGCATGCTACATCCAATCACAAGGTCTGTAACGATAGCGTTGGTTATGGCCTTCTGTTTTGGATGATTGGCTGAATATGCTTCCAGTGGACGAGACTGGATGAACTGTGATATTGCAGGCTGTGTACTATCAGCACGGGCATGTCTTGTCCTTTCATACTCTGCATATCTGTGAAGCAGATGCAGTCGTTATTAGCTAACATCCAACTCACCAGATATTAAAAGGAGAATTAATTAAGAAAGAATTAATTAAGTTTTTTTTACAATCTGAGCCTTATTTCGGTAATAAAACAAGTTGTTTTACTCACATAGCACTTTGGTGTCATTTGGAGCAGTTTCGTAGATGTTGTGGTGTAGCGATATCCATAATGTGAGTTCTCGGGGCAAATGTTTGCGGTCACTTTTCAAATCACAGAAGATCGCTGTGTCAGCGTACCTTTAAGAGGAGTCCAAAGCGGCCTGAAACCCGATATCCAGCTATAGTTTCATTTGATGACGTCATCATAGAGGACAGTGCGCATGCGTGAACTCAGCTGTTAAACACCGCTAGTCCGAAAGAAGATAACTTTAGCTAACTCTGATCTTTACTTTTCTGTTGCGAGACATGGCTGAAGATTCGGACTTTGAGACTGAAGAGGACTTATTTGAGTATGATGGCCGTCCCTATCGTTTTGAGCCTGAGTATACGGAGGAAGAGATATTAGAAGGAAGCGGAGACAGTTTGAGGAGCAGCGCACAAGAGAACAACGAGCGACGGCCCGTCTACGAAAAGACAGTACCTTGTGGTGTTTATGTGGACATTGTATGTCGATGGCCACAGAGGAACAATGCCTTTGCTGTCTAGAGTGGGATATCGGGTTTCAGGCCGCTTTTGACTCCACTTAAAGTCTTCGCTGACACAGTGATCTTCTGTGATTTGAAAAGTGCTAAAGTTTGCGCAAACATTTGCCCCGAGAGCTCACGCTATGGAAATCGCTGATCTAAAACATCTCCCGAAATGCTCCAAATGACACCAAATGGGTGAGTAAAACAACTTGTTTTATTACAGAAATAAAGCTCAGATTGTTAAAAAAAAAAAAAAAAATCCTTTAATACATTGACAAATACTTACTGGGCAGAATGGCTCTTCAAATGACGGATAAAATTTGAGGTGGTGGTCTGGCTGTCCGAAATTTTTACGTTGCAAATCTTGCACTGTGCTGTTCTCCGTTTACCTTCTTCTTTGAAGTCTTTGAAACCAAAAGTGATTACCCTCGGAGCTGACATGCTGCTAATATCTGGAACTGGGCACACACGTGCGCCGTGTCGTGGAGGCGTGGTGCATAAGGTAGCCAATGGCCAGGCAGAGTGAGCGTGACACGACAGCGTTTCTCAGCCCGTATTCCGCACAGTAATTATCAACATTATTTAAATAATGAAATATATATATATAGCCTACAATTTAGATTCGCACTGAAAACATTATGTGAACACGCAAGTCATTCAAGTCATCGGGTCTCAAGTCAAGTCAAGTCCCGAGTCCTAGACGTCCAAGTCCGAGTCAAGTCTCAAGTATTTCATTTTTTGTCGAGTCAAGTCACAAGTCATAAAAACAGCGACTCGAGTCGACTCGAGTCCAAGTCACTAAGTCTCAAGTCCCCATGTCTGCCTTTAATAATACATTTAGAGTCTAAATAATACATTAATAATACATTTATTATTAATAATGTATCTCAAAGTTTTAAACCTGCTGTTGTGACACAAATTTTTAAGTCTGTTGCAACAGATGAAGCATAACCTGGGAAATCCCAGGCTGCTTTTGTTCGTTCCGATCTGAAAGACAGCCTGGCAACTATGGCAAGCGAGCTGTCCCGATTCTGGGAGCCAATCAAAGAGGGGTGGCAAGACGGTGAGGCGTACTAAGCGACAAACGGAAGCTTGTAGTTTGAACTGACAACTGACATGATTGGCTATGGGCTATGTATACGCCAAATGATAGACATTCGTAATGCCCAATAAATGGCCGTTGGCGATCGTAAAGCACACCTCCGCTACGAGATATTCAGTAGGTGCTCCCAGACCATATATCACTTGTGATATGGTCTGGTGTAAACCAGGCAAGATGAAGCACGTAATTATTGCCCGTTTTCAATCATGCCTATTATTTTAAAAGTACTTGAAAAGTTAGTGGCTGAACAATTGATGATATACGTGGAAGAAAATAATTTACTCAGCCCTAAACAATTTGGCTTCCGCCCCAAACATTCTACTGAATTGGCTGTGTGCCATCTCACTGAAATTATAAAACGAAGTATGGATCAAGGCAAATGTGTTGGAGCTATATTTTTAGATTTTAGAAAAGCTTTTTACACAGTGAATCACACAGTTTTGCTGACAAAATTAAAACAATTTAATTTATCAATACAAGCAATATATTGGTTGAAATCGTATCTTGAAAAGAGGCGACAATGTGCCAAAATAAATTATGTAAAATCCAAAATCCAAAATTGTGATTTAGGTGTGCCACAAGGATCCATTTTGGGTTCGCTACTTTTCTGCTTATACATAAATGATCTGCCAGAAATGTGCAAAAATGTTATGTGCCAAATGTACGTAGATGACACAGTCATTTATGTAGAAGCCGACAACCCTCAACAGACTTCAGTGCGATTAAACGCACGATTAACTGAGGTATCAAAATGGACTCAAAATAACTGTTTAACATTGAACTATACAAAAACTGTGTCAATGTGTTTTTCCTTTAAAAATCAGTCATTAGATGAACTTAAGATCAAAATTGACCAAAATGAAATAGAGGAGGTAAATGAGTTTAAATATCTAGGTGTGGTTTTAGACACAAAGCTCAAATTTGATGGGCACATTAAAAAAATGTCCAAGACTATAAAAACAAACATAAATTGTTTTCGGTTGATTCGGCCATGTTTATCTGTTCAAGCTGCTCGAGTCTTCATGCACGCTATGATCTTGTCCCACATGTCGTATTGTGCCATTGTCTGAGGACAGGCCACAAATTCTGTGAAACCACTAGTGTTTTTAACAGACACTTAAAATCTTTGATAGAAAATCCATTAATTATCATTATTGCCTAATCACTACAAAATACAATATGATGAATTTAGAAAATTTTATAAATTTCTCCTTTTTAAAAAACATTTTTAAGTGTCTGAATGGTCTCGCTCCGGATGTAATGTGCAAACATATTCAGACTTATAGCACTGAAGGTGTGCGGACTCGAGCTGCTGTGAGTGGGAGCTGCAGAGTGAGGAGGTGCCGGAGGTGCGGAACTCTTTGCCTCTGGAGTTCAAGTCAGAGACGGACATTAGACTTTTCTCCACAAAAGTAAAAAAGTGGCTTAAAGAAAATCAGAAATGTGAACACTAAAACTGGATATAGTAGGGACAAATGGGACCAATGCTTTTAATGTTCTTGTTTTGTTTTTTGTCCTGTTTCTGTGTGTTATTTGTGTTGTATTATGTTTTTAAAAGCCTAACCAGGGACGGGGGCTGTGAATTAGCCTGTGGCTAATGAATTAGCCTGTGGCTAATTCACATGTACTGCCCCTGTCAAATAAATAAATAAATAAATAAATAAATAAATAAATAAATAAATAAATAAATAAATACATACATAAATACATAAATACATACATTTTAAAAAATTATAGGTGCACTGTGTAGCTTCTTTAACTCTAAACTTTAACTCTAAACTTTAGAGTTAAAGAAGGGTGGCAGAGGCACTCTTAATTATACTGTAAGGGTAATGTGACCAGTTACCAAACACGTGATAAAAAATGAAATATCTATGTACATATACAGTGGGATTGTATACTGACAACATGCCCCTAAAAACACAACAGACCTGAAACCACTCTTCTGTATAGGCTGAAGTGTCTTCAACAATATAATTTCCTTTATGTTTCACAGCACACTTTATCAAGAAAAATATTTAATGTCAACAGTACTACAAGGTATTACATGTGATACCTTATAGCACTGTTGCACTACATTACAAGTCAGGTCTGTGGAGAGTCGCCCTTATTCACAGAAGGAATTGTTGGCCCAATGAGTTTCATTTGGTCTTCCAGTCATTTATGTCATTGGGTTCTATTTTCAGACCAAGAGGATGTTTTCATACCTGACAGTTTGGACTGCTCACAAGCAGCCTTCCTCAGAATGGTCACATGATGTTTCTGTGAGGTGTGTGTGAGGTGTGTGTTGTGTGCAATCAAAATACGGAAACAAGACTATAAACCGGGACGAGGGGGCTTTTTTACTCTCACACACCTCGGACACTGTCTTGAGGAAGTCGGACTGCAGATGGCGCTGTTGTCCTGCCTCTATCACCAAAACCTGTATAAATCAGCTGACCGGACACAGCGTCACAACGACATCACGTGATCGCTCTAAGGAAGACCGCAAAAAACAAACTGTTGATCTGAAAAAAGAACCTAATAACATACAGTAAAAGGAACTGTTGTATTTTTGAGTAATAGAAACACCCACAGTGAATAAATACGAGATTGATATGTTTAATATCATTCCATGGAAAATTCCAGGCAAAGCAATAACATCTCCATGGAGACAAGCAGGTGGCAGACCCTCCACCAGAAAAGTTGTGCAATGCACCATTAATACTACACCGAGTAAGACTCTTCCTGCTCCTTCTTTCTTCCCAGCGCCCTGTACAGACTGCTTCATGTCCTGTGAACAAACACACGCTATGTCACACAAACGTTAGCTCGCTGTCTCCTCTGCGACACCCTGTCATCTCACAAACTCCTTGCATACTTGGCCTAGTTTCAGAAAAAAAGAAAAAAAAATCTGCTCTAAAAATTGCATCCCCGTGACATGTAAGGAAGCAGCTGATGTTCACCATTGCTCCGACTTGAGAGGGGCCAGTGGGGGACGACATCAAGGGCCAGAGAGTACGTGACACAGATCCGGCAGGAGCCTACAGGGCTAGCTTTCATCATTAACACCTACGACACAGGCTAGCACCACCGGAGGATCACGCAGACAGAGATAACCAAATCACCTAGCTAGCTTTTTTTATTTTATTTTTTTGAAGGTGAGTCTTCAGAGGATACATCAAGGTCACCATGTGAAGTTTTAATGAGGACGTGGGTAAATGAGCTGCTGCTGCTGCTGCTGTTGCTAACGCGTGTTTGTGGTAACGCACTCCTAGAGGTACTTGTTACGATTCTCATGAATATATTTCAGTGTATGAGCACGTACTTCCAGACATGTCAGTCTTGTGTTTGGTTTGTAGGAGAGATGGATGGATCACTACTAAGACTTTAAAGATCCCATGACATGGTACTTCTTGATGCTTTTCTATGGTGCCTTAATGGTTCCCTAATACTGTAAATGAATCCTTCTTCAAAATCAACATTCAGTGCATGAGAAAGACCCATTTACACAGACATGGTCACATATTCACTCTCTGAACAACTCATTCTGGGCCTTCTTGCTTGAATGCAAATGAGAAGGACACAGATTGGCTTAGAGGAGCGGGTGGGCCCCCCCCCGAACCCGCTCCTCTAAGCCGCTGGAGCGTTGCGCTGTGGCTGTCTCCCAACTTCCGCGTTTGAAGCACGAAGACAGAAAGGAGAGCCATTTCAGTGAAAAAAACACATTTCCACCAAAAATAAAATGAAACCACTGCTGTTTCAGAGGTCCAGAGGGTCGGGTAAAGGACTTCCGAGCCTAGAAACACTCGCACGTGCCTCCAGGCAAATAAAAAAACGCATTTCGCATTGCGTAGCTCCTCCGCAGTCCAAACTCTCTGGGCGTGATTTCCAGAAACAGGGAGTGGAGATCCAGACGATGGTGGAACTGCATTTGCATTTCTTTTTTCGATCTGACGTCAATAAGGTGCCTTGTTCAGAATCGCCCGTTTGAGCTGTGTTTTTTTCAAACGCAGAAAAGGATTGCAAATGCTCAGTTTAGACATTTCGCAACTTTTAACCATGGGGGGGGGGGCTAAACAGGGTAGGGGAGCTCACATTAACGTTCAAAAACCTCAGAAAGTGAAAATTTCATGCCTTGGGACCTTTAAACGTGCATTGTGTAACTTTTTGGTTGAGGGGTCCATCACCTTCTATGAAGATGTCATTCCTCTGCTTTGAATGTTCCACAATATGACATTAAACAGCTCTCCCTTACATTTATTTAAAGGGATAGTGCGTTTTTTTTAAAAAATGTTAATCTGTATGGGTTTCCTTCTAAAAGTTATGTGTGTTGACATCGGTTTACCTCTGACAGTCTCAGCTGATCCCGGTTCGGCTCGCTTTCTGGAGCCCACGTAAGTAGGTCCGGTATCTTCCCTGGAACATGAAATAAAGCTTGTTTTTCTTCTCAAAACAAAACATTTGTTAGAAAGGTGATATATTTGCGTCCGAAACAGTTGTCCACGAAACATCCAGCAGTGTAATTCGCATTCTTGTATTGTCTCTCTCCACTCGTATCACTACGCCCATGTTAACTCTATCAGCCTGTTCACTTGTAAACTTCGGCGTAGACATCCGCTGAAGGTGATAACCTTTCGGACAACTGTTTTGTTTTGAGAAGAAAAACAAGCTTTATTTCATGTTCCAGGGAAGTTACCGGACCTACTTACCTGAGCTCCAGAAAGCGAGCCGAACCGGGATCAGCTGAGACTGTCAGAGGTAAGCCGGTGAAACCAAGACAGATTAACATTAAAAAAAAAAAAAACACTATCCCTTTAACTGCAGGTGGCTCAGAAATACCTAGAAAAACAGGCATTCTGACTGTGAGCTTCTCCACAGATCTGACCTGTAACTTGGCCTGCTTTGGTCTCTTTGATGGTAGAAAGGTTTAATGCCTTATGGTAAAACATTTCAGACAACGCAATAACATCTCCATGGAGAAAAGCACTTTGATGGACCCTTCACCAGAAAAGTTGCACAATGTAATAGCAGGTAGCAGGTAGTAGTAGGTAGTTCATGTGGTGTTTTTTCAAATGTTTGTGTCTACTTTTTGAATATACCAAAATTTGTGCATTATATCATGTGTGGGCCTTCAAATTCTTAAAAAAACAACAACAATCATATCTAAAAAACTGATATTTGCTCTTAGTAAGTTACTCTTACTTGAGTATAGCTTTCCCAAATACCTTTATACTCTTACTTCAGTAATTTCCTGGACCATTACTGTGTATGTCTACTTAAAGGAGAATTAACTCAAGTAGGAGTAAAATTACTTCAAAATATTACTTAAAGGAGAATTTACGTTTTTTACAATCTGAGCCTTATTTCAGTAATAAAACAAGTTGTTTTACTCACCCATAGCACTTTGGTGTCATATGGAGCACTTCCAGAGATGTTTTAGATTTGCAATAGCCATAGCGCGAGTTCTCGGGACATATAATATATGCCGCACGGGGCATTTATTAATAACACAAATAACACAAACTTTAGCACTTTTCAAATCATAGAAGCTCGATGTCTTAGTCTACACTTTCGTTTGAGTCAAAAGTGGCCTGTAATCCGAGATTTATCCATAGTTTGGAGTAGATGAGGACGCCAGTGCGCATGTGCGGAGTCACAGCTTATTTCACTCTCAGCTCCCGGGACCCAAACATGAAACGCAAAACTGTAAATTATGGATAAATCTCAGATTACAGTCCACTTTTGACTCAAACGAAAGTGTAGACTAAGACATTGAGCTTCTATGATTTGAAAAGTGCTAAAGTTTGTGTTATTTGGAGACCGCTCGGGGCATATATTGTATGCCCCGAGCTACGGCTAGAACTCGCGCTACGGCTATCGCTAATGGAGCACATCTCTAGAAGTGCTCCATATGACACCAAAGTGCTATGGGTGAGTAAAACAACTTGTTTTATTACTGAAATAAGGCTCAGATTGTAAAAAAAAAAAACGTTAATTCTCCTTTGAGTAATAGTTTGAAGTAATTTTACTCCTACTTGAGTACAGTTTGACCTTAAATATGTAGTACTGTAGTAGTACTGTAGCCAGGGCTCTCAAGTTTTGAGCGGGGTCGAGTGAACAATTTTTCCCGAGGAGCGTGAGAAATGCCGTGTGAGTCGAATTGTCTCTCTCAATGCGTGAGACTTGAGAGCCCTGCTGTAAATGTTTGTCTAAAGAGCAAACTTAAACTACAAAGCAACTAATGAGAGTTCTATAAATGAAGTTATTACCTGATGGTTCTCAGTTTGTTTTATCATCACCGCAGTGTGCGCTTAGCAGCTGAAACTACACTCTACAGTCTGCCCAACAACAGAACAATCTATTTTCTGATTGGCTGATTTTTTCCCGGGGAGCGGGGGAGTTTTTTTTCACTAAAAACGCACGGTGCCTGCATAAACTGAGCCACGCAGACCGATTTTCTGGGCACAAAAAAAAGGGAAAAAAAATCAGCGTGAGAAATGCCATGTGTGGCGTGTGAGCGTGTGAACACGTCGAATTGCGTGTGTCACACTCTCAATGTGTGAGACTTGAGAGCCCTGTTGTAGCATATATACATTTATATAATTATGCCTTATTTTACATTTGTCTTTTGCCAGTTTTGCTCTTTATTATTTAATGATGTGTGAGCTACTGTGTCTAAGCCTAAATCTAAGTAGTAGTAGTAGTAGTAGTGGTAGTAGGAGTAGTAGAAGTAGTAGGCAGTAGTGGTAGTAGTATTAGATAGTAGTAGGTAGTAGACGGTACTGTAGAGACAGATACTCATACAGATCAAAACCAAGCCACTGTGACCTGTCTGCAGATAATATAAAGTCAGCCCAGAATAGAGCTGGTGTGTATTTGTCAAATCTTCAAGTCTTGTAGTTTATTGTCATTTTTACAAAGTTACGTTTGCTTTTTAAATCACTTCAAGCAGATGTACTTGACAGATAATAGCTACAAAATATGAAATCTGCCTAGTGAAACACACTGGCAGAGATATCCAATTCAAAACACTAAACAGATATTTTTGCTGTTCACATTAGTTCTCAATGTCCTCCAGTTTTGTACGTTTTTTCATTTTTTTCCAGAGTGCAAAAAGAGAAGGAAATTTCAGAATAAAAAACATTTCCGTAACAATTTCTTTAGCCATTAAAGCCAAAAATCAGAAATGAAAGATTAACCATTACATCAAGACAAGGCAAAACCACTTTTGCGGGTCACCACCTCGGCATTTCTTCCACTTCTTTAACGGTCTCCCCAGGCCATGCCAAACTCACATTTAGGACATGCTGCTAAATTGCTTTGCCAGAACAATTATCTTTTCTTACCGAAGTCGAGTGGGTTTGCAATCCTAATGACTTTGCTATTTGAAAATCACTCAATGAAAGTCGACTGTTTCACTGTTTTAGTCGTGTCTCTGATGGTTCAAGGTTTTTGTTTTTGTTTTTTGTTTTTTTCAAATTCGGTCACTTTTTCAAAAATGAATTTAAATTTGTTAAGGTCTGGTTGTATGTGAGTTTTACTGTCTCAAAAATGTTCAAAGTTATTCCTCACTTACACATTCAGCGCATCCTAATTACTCACCACGATGAGTTTATGAGTGACTTTCACAACACTCCAAGAACAAAAACTAGCATGCTAACAGACACTTTCTAATTATCCGACAGCAAAACGCTTTATAATTACCGTAGATCAGGGCTCTTAAGTTTTGAGCGGGGTCGTGCGTGAGACCGCGTGTTTCCGAGGAGCGGGGTGGGGGGGTGAGGGTGCGAGTGAACAATTTTTCCCGAGGAGCGGGGGGGGGGGGGGGCTTGAGTTGCGTGAGAAATGCCGTGTGAGCGTGTGAACGCGTCGAATTGTTTCTCTCAATGCGTGAGACTTGAGAGCCCTGCTGTAAAGTAATGTAAGTAATGTAATCAGTGCTCGAGTTGAGGGGGGATGGGGGGGGGTGGCATCCTTCCTGTGGGAAAAAATAGTCAAAACCATCCCTCTTCTAAAACGGGCATCCCTTCTTCCATCCCTTTTGGCATTTTATCAATCAGGCATGAAAATCCCCAAACTTTTGGCGAATTTCGCCATTTTTAAGTCAAAATGGCCAGTCCGCTCCAGCTTCCAATCATGTTGCAGCATAATTACGCACCGATACGCGCTCCCGCCAATCATGACGATTGCCGCTGTTGTGTTTGCGCCTGTTCGCCGATCAGCTGTGAGCCTGATATTTACGCGGAATTTCTAAGAGAAGAAGAATCCTTAACTTCCTACGTTAATGCTACGTAAGAAGGAACTCTCGCCTCGAGACACGGGATAAATTCGGGATTATGTCCTTTTCTCCGGAGCTCCGGATTATTAAAGACAACACGGCAAACTGTTAGAATGGAGCTGACCGCATTCTTATGGGTGAGTCATATTATCAGATTATTTCTGCATCTATTTCGGCACTAAACCAGGACTAAACCAAGACTAAACCAGGTTTAAACCAGGACTAAATAGGGTGACCATTCGTCCGGATTTCGTCTGGACAGTCCAGTTTTAGAGCTGTCTGTCCGGCCGTCTGTCACGTGTCCTCCTTTTTTACATTTTGTCCTCCTTTCGGACCCTCGTCGGCCACCGCTGCATAAATCGTCATAAATCCCCACCCATTATTTACACTTGCTACTCTGCGATGTTCGCCGTTTCCCAATTCAGCGAGTGCACGGTTCGGAGTGTGGTTTCAGTCTGCAGTCGAGGCGGTGCATACTCGCTCAGCCCTGAGTGCAGTCCGGGGATCACATGGGCGTCTGTGAAATGGAACAGATCCCGCCTCAGCTCAATGAGCCGGGTGGTCTGCTCCTTGTTCCCTACAGACAAAAATATTATTCTATTGCGACTAGTAATACTTGGAATTGGGACATGGCCAATGTTCCCCCTAATTTTTTAGGTGTCTGAGCAAACACACACTAACTCCCTGAGCGCTCCTTGGATCCCTGTGCGCGACATCCGAAATGCCCCCCCCCCCCACATGGGAAACTCCAAACCGATTGGTTTGGTTTTTTCACACTTGCTCGGCGGGTGGTCTGTCGTCCAATCCGTGTGCACATGCATGTCACGCAATCAGATTCAGGTCAGTGACCTGACCGCCCCCGCAACGCTATGTGACGCTGTAGTCCAACTACTTCCGGGTGATGGCTACTCAAATAAAAAAACAACACAGCTATCTGGCAGTATACTGCGATGGCTCTTCGAGGAGTTTGACAGAGCGGCAGTAGCGTTCTGCAGAGTTGGGTTGTTCGTATGAACGACAAAACAGCGTTTTTGGTTTCTTTAATACGACACGAACTGTGTCATCGGCGTTTGATATTACAAGCAATCGAGGACAACGAAAACTACGAGGATCGGGAGCTATACCGCACATGTTTTAATCATGTTCTGCCTTGTTTTTTGTTGCGTGCATCTTTTGTGCCACAAATAAAGGCATAACATTTGTAGCTATGGGTTTATCGTTCATTTATGTAAGGTCTGGAGAAAATTACACAACCACACTTTCATTTTGTATGTCTTTGTAATGCTTAGCTTATATTCTGTTGTCTCTTCCACTCTCTGTTTTGTCCTGTCTGAGTGAACAACTTAAGTAAATTTCCACACTGATTTTAATATTTACGTTTTTAATATTTAAGTTATACAACAATAAAAAAAAAAAAAAAAACACACACACACTCTTCTGATACTATGAGGCCACAATAGATAACTCAAAATGTTTGTAAAAGTACCCTGGGTGTTATTTCAAAAGCTTAAAACTCCGTGCAAAGCTTCCAGGTGCTGGTAACAACAGGAACATTGAATAATCCCAGAAAAAGACGAAAGTTTCCGCATACTCTTATTCCTTTATCGGGTTTTGAGCAAACAACGCGTTTCGATTCTACGTTATGTTCATAGTCCCGAAATGGTGGAAGATGGGACTTGTTGGTGCCGTGAAGAACGCTGTCGTAATGCGGGGAAGCTGTACGGTCTTGACCGCTCTCCCGTTGTTCTTTCTTGCCGTGGCACACGCCGCCCTGGCGTTTTTCCACTTGATTTTTATTTGCTCCGGGGTCCGAGCAAACCCTGCCTCGCTCCTCGGTCGGTTTGGAGTTTCCCATGTGCACGCAGTCATTAAATAATTCCAGAAAAGACGAAATTTACCGCACACGCACACACACACTTTATTGTGCTAAGAGCAAACAACGCGTTTCGATTTTACCTGGCGAAACGCGTTGTTCGCGCTAAGCCCAATAAAGGAATAAGTAAAGTCAAGCGAGTGTGCGGTAAACTCCTTTTCTGGAATTGCCCTGTGCGTTACGTTCATAGTCCAGATATGGTGGAAGATGGGGCTTGTTGGTGCCATGCAGGACCGCTGTCCTGAGCCATCGTAATGCGCTTTCCCGGTGTTCTTCTTGGCTGTGGCGTGCGCTGCCCTGGGGTTTTTCCATTTGATTTTGATTTGCTCAGGCGTCCGAACAAAACCTGCCTGCTCCATCTTCAACGCTATCTTCTGATAAAGACTAGCGTTTCTTGTGCGCCGTCTGTCCATAAAGTTTTAAATGTTTATCTCTCGCACCTGGTGCAGCATGAACCCAATTTCTTAGTCTGTCCAGTAGTGCGTGCTTGTTGATTTCTTCACAGCCATGTTTTCTTCTGAAACAACAATTGGTACTTGGTACTGACTTGGTACTACCACTCTTACAACTTCCGGGTGACATTCCTGAAATTCTGGCGCGCCCATGCGCAGTATGTTAATCCAATCCAAAATCGTTCACATGACGACTCCAAGTGGTTTGCAAACGGCCCAGGCCAGCGGTTTCTGGGGGATGGGGCAGACCAATCCCAATCCAAACCAATCCCTGTGCACATGGGGCCATTACGACCCCAATCAGTTTGCAAATGGTTTGGAGTTTACCATGTGCACGCAGTCATTGAATTATTGAATGATTATATGGACTTTTTGTTATAAAAGCATTTCCATTTTAACAAAGTACCTTCTAATTCTAATTCTAAAAATTTCACCATCCCCCCTGGTTTCATTTTACAACTCGTCTACTGAATGTAATTTAAAGTAATGTAATGTTTGTCTAAAGAGCAATCTTAAAGGTCCCATGACATGGTACTTCTTGATGCTTTTATATGGCTCCTTAATGGTTCCCTAATACTGTAAATGAATCCTTCTTCAAAATCAACACTCAGTGCATGAGAAACAGAGATAAGATGAGAAAGAGTATTTTTTCTCCCTCAGAACAGGTCATAATGGGAGTTGTTGCTTGAATGCAAATGAGGAGAAAAGAGCTGGCCAATAGTAGAGGGTGGGGGCGTGGCCAAACTCTCCGCTCTCCGCTGTAGCCCTCAGCTGATCCATTTCCTTGTTTTTGCACGGGGGAGAGATTTGAAGCGTTCCATTGAAAAATAAACACATTTCCACATAAAATAAAATTAAACCAAAGGTCCAGAGGCTCAGATAAAGGACTTCCGAGCCTAGAAACACTCGCAAGTTCCTCCAGGCAAATAAAAAAAACGTATTTCTTATTGCGTAGCTCCTCCACAGTCCAAACTTTCTGGGCGTGATTTACACAGACGCTGAGTACAGACAGACGGGGGTGGAACTGCATTTGCATTTCTTTTTTCGATCTGACGTCAATAAGTTTCCTTGTTCAAAATCGCCCGTTTGAGCTCTGATTTTTTCTAACGCAGAAAAGGATCGCAAATGCTCAGTTTAGACATTTCGCAACTTTTAACCATGGGGGAGCCTAAACAGGGTAGGGGAGCTCACATTAACGTTCAAAAACCTCAGAAAGTGAAAATTTCATGCCATGGGACCTTTAAAGAGAGTTATTGACAGGTTTTGTAAACAGTCAACACTTTTAGCCATTTTGAGCCTTTTGCTTGTCTAATCCCTCTTAACACTGCATGTACTTACACCCTGCATGTGCCCGCCTACCCCTTTGGTGCTTTATGCTCCCAGGCTCTGAATGAAACAACAATGCTGCGGAGATCCGGCTCCTTTCAAATGTCACGTTTCAATCCTCAGACTGCCATTGGCCTTTAAGTGAACTGACCTTTTAAAGCTATTTGCGATGACCTATTTATAGCAAACTATGGGATTCAGACTTTTCTTCATGCCGAGGTGTGGACTTGTGGATTTAAGGGGCATTTACTTTATCTAAAAGCTCTCGCGTATGGCTTTTCTGATCTGCCCTGTTAAGAGGTGATGTATGGTTGGCCTTTCAAAATCGAAGTGTTGCTTGTCAGATGTAGACAGGTATGAGGTATAGTGGCCGAAAAATGTGTTATGGCTATGCTAACTTTAAGGTGCATTTCTGGAGGAGTGTCCGTCACCTGCTTGTTTGTATAAATCTCTGACTGGAATGTTCCACAGTATGACATTAAACAGCTCTATCTTACATTTATTCCATTTCAGGTGGTTTTATTGCTCAAAAACACCTAGAAAAACAGACAGTCTGAATGTGCATGGGATTGTCTCTCCACAGATCTGACCTGTAACTTGATCTGGTTTGGTCTCCATGATGAGTTTAATGCCATACTGTGAAACATTCCAGACAAAGCAATAACATAGCCATGGAGAAAAGTATCTGACAGGGCCTCCACCGGAAAATTTACACAATGCAGCTTTAAACTTTGATCTCTCAGGACAGGGTCAGCGCACAGATAAACCACAAAACCACCAACCGTAAACAACACAAGTGCCGATATCAGAGCTGAGCACATTGTTGACCGAAAGGTTCTAGGGTAGTAACTAGTCATGGGACCCCTTGAAATTGGGTGTCACGATTTTCATGGCTTCAATAATTGTGATTAAAGGTGTAGAAAGTACAAAATGGATATGAATAATTATAATTTTTATATTATAATTAAATAAGTTCCATATTTAAAGCATATGTTATAGTATTGTACTTTGTTATAACTGAAAACAACAATGATCTAGCAGAGAACTTTATGATCAAGCTTTTTTCTGTGTATTGTGGTAATAAAATGGTGATTATTTGTGTTATTATTCTATAACCTGTCCCATAAACGATTATTGTCCATTATTGTTTATTGTTCCACCCCTACATAATCCAATCACATAAATAAGAACTAGGCAGAACTATATATATAAGAACTATATATATATATATATATATATATATATATATATATATATATATATATATATATGTATATATATATATATTAGGGCTGTCAAACGATTAATTTTCTTGATCGCAACTAATCTCAGAAATTTCATAGTTAATCGCGATTAATCGCGATTTATTTTGCATGTTTAAAATTGATATCTTGCAGTAAGACCGTTCGAATCTAAAGTTAAACTCACAATGCAAAGTATTTCTCACCATTTTTTTATTTCAAAAAAGTGCAGAGAAAGGAAAAAGTAACAATGAACCAGTAATAGTGCTTACTTTGAGAAATTGTAAATAAATAATTGAAGCCCGCTCGAGCTGCCTACGGATGCGTAGAAGGAACAAAATACTAGCAAACTCAAAATAGCGTGTTTAACCGACAATGAGTTTAATTAATACAACCAAATGAGCTGCATATGGATGGTAGAATTGCGGAAAATGCTGGCAAACTCTGATCACGATTAAAAAAATTGTTCGCGATCATAACTCTAATCGCGATTAATCGCGATTAACACGTTAATATTCCCAGCCCTAATATATATATATATATATATATATATATATATATATATATAGTGTGGAGGTGACTTTGGCCCTTCTTGTACAGGGCGTCGGTGTCGAGTCCAGTTTATTGTTGAGGTGAACACCCAGGTACTTGAAACTGTCCACAGTCTCTATGTCCTGCCCCTATAAAGGAAGGTGAAGGCATCAGTGGTGCCCGTGGTGATCGGAGCACTCGGGGCTGTAACCCCCAAACTGGAGGAGTGGCTACAACAGATCCCAGAAAAAACATCAGACATCTCAGTCCAGAAAAGTACAGTACAGGAACAGCAAAGATACTGCGCAGAACTCTCAAGCTCCCAGCTCCCAGAGGACCCGAGCTGGATGAGCGTGAGAGACCAACCACCGTGGAAGGTGAGGAGCACATTATATATATATATATATATATATATATATATATATATATATATACAGTGGTACCTCACCTTACGAAATTAATTCGTTCCAGAAGTGGTTTCTTAACATGAATTTTTCGTAAGTTGAGTAGCTATTTCAATGGAAAAGGCCTGATTCGTTCCAAGGCCCCGATCCAAGTTTTTTTTATTGTGTAACTTTTTTTATAGTGTAACATTGTGTTCTGCGTAGAGACTGTAGACCAAGGTCTAAACCTGGACTAAACCAGGACTAAACCTGGACTAGACCAGGTGGATTAAAGGTCTATTTCCTGGTTTCGTTTCGAGTCACGGCTGAGGCGAGCAGCGAGGGGGACCGCACACAGTCTGAGCGCATGAACGAGACCCGTGCTCAAACCGTGCCTCCTCTATACCTCCTCTATACCTCCTCTAGACCAGGTCTAGACCAGGTCTAGACCACCACGGCTTTGCATGCGTTCGTTCATGCGTTCAGACTGTCTGCGGTCCCCCTCGCTGCTCGCCTCAGCCGTGACTCGAAACGAAACCAGGAAATAGACCCGCGCACGGCGCTTTAATCCACCTTGTCTAGTCCAGGTTTAGTCCAGGTTTAGTCCTGGTTTAGTCCAGGTTTAGTCCTGGTCCAGTCCTGGTTTAGTCCAGGTCTAGACCTGCTGGCAGCTCTGCGCAGTCTTCTCCCCCCTCCCCCTTCCCCCCACACTTCACTATTAATACATTTTGTTGAAAATCTATGAAAGGTTGAGTGTTTAAATGAGAGACAAATGTGAGAAAAGTTTAAATTCAGTCTGAGAAAAGCGTATAATGTGTGTGGCTGAGCGCGCATTATTTGAATTTTTGAGATTTCGCGTTTCGTAACTTGAATTTTCTTTCGTATATAGAGAGAAATTTACCGTGAAGGCGTTTCGTAACTTGAAATTTTTGTTTGTTGGGTCTTTCGTAAGGTGAGGTACCACTGTATATATATATACTTTTTCAGGTATCTTAACATCATTATTTAACATTTTGTAATTCTGTAATTACAATATTGATTTAAAACATCAATAGAAATCCTGTTCTGACCCACCAGAGGGCTTACAATGATGCCTAAAAAAAAGAAAAAAAAAAACTTGAACCATCAGAGACATGACTAAGCTTGTTGCCTACTGGCAGCAGAGGGAATGACCACAGCGAAAACAATTAAACCGCCTCATGAGGAACATGTCTGGACATGTGAGTGGTAAGCACGTTGTAGTACTGAGCATGATTTGTTCACAAAAATGCTTAAAGGAGAATTAATGTTTTTTACAATTTGAGCCTTGTTTCGGTAATAAAACAAGTTGTTTTACTCACCCATAGCACTTTGGTGTCATATGGAGCACTTCCAGAGATGTTTTAGATTAGCGATCTCCGTAATGTGAGTTCTATAATATATGCCCCGAGCGGTCTCCAAATAACACAAACTTTAGCACTTTTCAAATCATAGAAGCTCAATGTCTTAGTCTACACTTTCGTTTGTGTCAAAAGTGGCCTGTAATCCGAGATTTAGCCATAGTTTACAGCTTTGCGTTTCATGTTTGGGTCCCGGGAGCTGAGAGCGAAATAAACTGTGACTCCGCACATGCGCACTGGCGTCCTCATCTACTCGAAACTATGGATAAATCTCAGATTACAGGACACTTTTGACTCAAACGAAAGTGTAGACTAAGACATTGAGCTTCTATGATTTGAAAAGTGCTAAAGTTTGTGTTATTTGGAGACCACAAACATGTGCCCCAAGAACTCACATTACGGAGATCGCAAATCTAAAACATCTCTGGAAGTGCTCCATATGACACCAAAGTGCTATGGGTGAGTAAAACAACTTGTTTTATTACCGAAATAAGGCTCAGATTGTAAATAAACGTTAATTCTCCTTTAAAACAAGTCTAGCTATGATATTATTGAAAATTCAAACTGAGTGTTTTGTGGGGCTCAGAGGCAAATGACTTTATTACAGAGGATTACTGAAACCAGCGTGAATGATGCAAAATACAACTCCAGGTATGTTTTAATGAGGGAACAATATTCTAACATTTCTAACAAATTTCAATTTTGCATGTGTTCTTTAAAACAAGCAGCCATTGTTTTTGCCTTTGCTTTTCAACTGTGGAGTATCTCATTTCTACTAAACAAATGGTAAAAGGTAAAAGCTATTAACCTGAAAACTCGAGCTTCATGATGTCACAAGGTGGAACAGAACATTTTGAGCTTTGAAGATGTAGACTAATAATAAAGAATTACTCAATTATATGAACAACAAAACACAGCTCCAGGTATGTTTGTGATGAGGTAAATACGTAACATGGCTTAACGCTCACAAGAGTAAATTTTACATAATACAGGACCTTAAAGGGATATGCCACCCCCAGGTCAAACTTGGGCATCTCCCCACAGTCCAGAGACTAAAATAAGTGGTGGAAAGCGTTTTTCTGGTGACGCAGCCATTGTCCAGGTCTGTCAGCACTGACCGCCGCGGTATCTGCAGCTACTCCGCGTTAGACTGGAGTCTAACGTCGCCAGAGAAAGATTTCGGCCAAAAGGAATTAATTTGCTCGATGCTTTTCCCAATTACTTTCTGTGTAGTGCGCATTCATATCGAGTGCAAATAAATGTGCAAATCAACATGGAGAGCTTGACTTGGTCATCTTGGGTGGGAACTATTTTTCAGTGCGGAAAAACACAGCCGAAGCACACACCACGCTGACAGGGGAATCCCTGTTACGCGCCACGTTGGGAGTTCCCCTGTTGCACAGCGTGGTGTGTGCTTCGGCTGTCTTTTTCCGCACTGAAAAATAGTTGCCACCCAAAATGACCAAGTCAAGCTCTCCGTGTTGATTTGCACATTTATTTGCACTCGATATGAATGCGCACTACACAGAAAGTAATTGGGAAACGCATCGAGCAAATGAATTAAGAAATAAATAAAGTGGTAAGGTCCTTCAGGAAAGCCAAAGCGGATTTCTTTATGACATTAATTGAAAAGGCAAATGGAAACTGTAAAATAATATGGGACCAAATAAAAAAAATGATTGGTGATCACCCAAAAACTCAGAAAACAGTGGAGATAAAAATTGACCAAAACCTTGTAAGTAGTCCAGCGGAAGTGGCAAAAGCCTTTAACCATTATTTTATTGACTCTGTGGCTAGCATCGCAAAACAGTTCTCCCCCGAATGTACAGTCACCTTCTCAGTAGATTTACACGCACCCGTACTTAGTCTCAAAAGTGTCTCTCAGTATGATGTGCTTCAAACCATTAATTCACTTAAATCATCTACATGCAAAGATATCTACGGTATGGACTCAATAATGCTAAAGGAACTCAGCGCATCACTCTTGCAACCCATAACACGGATAATCAATCAATCCATTTCTCAGGGAGTATTTCCAACCATGTGGAAGTCGGCCATCGTCGTCCCAATATTCAAAAATGGTGACCCTCACTCAGTAGCCAATTACAGACCAATAAGTATACTTCCCATAATGTCCAAAGTTGCTGAGAAACTAGTTGCGGAACAGATCATGAACCATCTCAACACCACCCCATTTGCCCTACACCCAATGCAATTTGGATTCAGAACCAACCACTCAACCGAAACCGCCATTTGCTTCTTCACAGAAAATATCCGTCAATCACTGGACAAGGGCGGGGTCGTTGGCACTGTTTTCCTCGATCTGAGAAAAGCATTTGACACTGTTAACCACAACATCTTATTAAATAAATTACAACATTTCAATTTCTCCTCCAACACTATAAACTGGATCCAGGCTTATTTAACAGACCGCTCCCAGTATGTTAGAATTCAATCGCATCTATCCTCCGCCCTTAATCTCTCCACTGGTGTCCCACAAGGTTCAATTTTAGGTCCACTATTATTCTCACTGTACATCAATGACCTCCCATCTGCTTGTCCAGATATCTCCATACAAATGTATGCGGATGACACTGTTATTTATACTCATGGAAAAAACATCTCCACTGTATCTCTTAAGCTCACACGGGCCCTTGTTCACATCACTAACTGGTTACAGCACTCATGTCTACAGTTAAATACATCCAAAACAGTTGCAATGTTCTTTACCAAATCTCATAACAGCTCCTCCATAGATCCGGATGTCCGTGTGTGCGGTGAGCAGCTCCAGGTGGTCCATGAATATAAATATCTCAGTGTCATCCTTGATTCAAAACTCTCTTTCAAATCCCACATAAAAATGGTCAGTAATCGTATCAAATTCAATCTCAGCAACTTTGGACATATTCGACCTCAGATGTCCATACAGTCAGCTAAAATGTTTATGCACTCCATGATACTGTCTCACATCACTTACTGTCTAACTGTCTGGTCTCACTCAACTGCTACAGCTTTAAAACCCATCCACTCTCTTTATAAACGCACCATCAAAACTCTGGACCGGAAACCCCACTCTTATCACCACTGTCCAATCCTGCAAAAACACAATCTGCTTAACTGGGAAAACCTGGTCAAATTTGCTCATCTGTGTCCCACATATAAAATCATTCATGGCTTGTCATCTCCTCCACTCACACAGTTTCTTCACGTCAGAACACAGCAGAACCAGAGGGGCATTGAGAGGGGACTGTATCATCCCCCTCAGAAAAAGTCTCTTTGGCCAAACCTCCTTCTCTGTGCAAGCTGCCCATGACTGGAACACCACCCCCACCACAATCAGAAACCTCCCCACTTACACCTCATTTAAATTACACTTAAAGAAATGGTTAATTGAGAGTCAGTCCTGTCACCACTAACATCCACCTCCCGATGCCCCTGTCGCCATCCTGCCTCTTGTGTGTTACTGTTGTTTGACTTTGATTGTATGAGTCTGTATGTATGTGTATGTGATGCTCTTAATGGTATATAGTGTTTGTGGCTGGAAATGAATGTATGTGGCGGAATGTGGTTTTATGTCTGTATAGAATTGCATGGAGCTGTATATGACTGTATGTATGAAGGATTTTAGAGTGTAAATGTTAACCCTGTTTTTATTTTATTTTATTCTATTTTACTTCTTGTAGGTTTGACATGTTACACCTGTCCGGGACAACAGATGAAAAATAGCCCTCAGGCTAATTCTGGCATATTTACATGCAAATGTTTATTAATGTGCACTGTCCCTGAAATAAATAAATAAATAAATAGATAAAATTCCTTTTGGCCGAAATCTTTCTCTGGCGCCGTTAGACTCCAGTCTAACGCGGAGTAGCTGCAGATACCGTGGCGGTCAGTGCTGACAGACTCGGACAATGGCTGGGTCACCAGAAAAACGCTTTCCACCGCTTATTTTAGTCTCTGGACTGTGGGGAGATGCCCAAGTTTGACCTGGGGGTGGCATATCCCTTTAAGTTGTACACTGTGAGATACCAAGGCTAGTAGTACTTTCTTTCACCTTCTTTAACAGCATATAAAACATTTCTTAGTATCTAAAGACCTCTGTCCGCGTTGTTTCTTTATGATCTGTTTCATGCATCAATCTTTTTGTATCTTAACTTTCCATCAGCCCATTGCTCTCTATTTGAACACACTTTCACACAGATTCGTTTCTTCCATCTGTAATCCTGCCTCATATATTCACATTGATTTTACAGAATGCCTCCCTTTTCTCCGAGCCCTCTTCATATCTGCTAACAGAGTGATTACAGGTCTGGGGGAGCAGGATTAGGAGCCTTTCTTGCTGCAGTTTGACCAGTGTTTGCATCATCGCGAGGAGGAATTTGGGTGGTGGAGAGATCTTGGCCAGCGAGATGTACACAGAAGAAGAGAGATGTGGCGTAATATGACAAAAGCGTGGAGATAAGGAAGAACAAATGTCAGGCGGTAGAAGAAGAAGAAGAGGCTCCAGACTCCTCCGTGTGTCCTTGGGAGAGACTCACCAATGAGCTCATATAAAACGGCTAGAGACGCACTGACACTATGAGGGGTTTCAGAGCTATTTTTGGATAAAAGCAGGGTATTTCAAACAGGAGTGTATTTCATTTTGGCGAGGAACATTTGCACTTGTATTCACACCAGCCATGGTCACTTTTACTATAAGTAAAAGTCTCATTTGTCTCATGTAGTTTCTTTCACATACTAAAGTACACAGTTCCATGTGTTATTCTTTCACTCCTCTTTTAACTACACTGTGCCAAGTGTCCTGCCCTGAGGCACAACAACAGTATGTGCTAGTGAGCATTTGACTGGTGACCTTGTAGTTGGTGTGGGAACATTCACCTGTGTGATACAGTTAAAGCTACAGTACGTCCCCTTTTAGCCAAAAATAGACAAAAATAAAAGGTTTTAGGTTGCTTTTATTGCACTGAAAATCTTAGAAAATCATGTGTCCTTACTTTGAGCAGATTTGCATGTCCTAAAACCTGGCTCTTATTCGGCCTGCAGCAGGGCCTCCTCCTGCTTGTTTCCATGGAAATGTTCCTTTGACTATAATCTAACACTGTATGGGATTTGTATTTCCAGGGAATCATACAGGTGATGTGCCACCACCAAGTAACATACTGTACCTTTAAAGCCAAAATCTTGAGCCTTTCTGTTGCTCTGCTTTTGAGGGCTACAGTACTAATATTTTATTTTTAAATCTTGCCTCTAATAAACAGCATGTAATTTCATGATCTCTGGCAAGTGAATAAAAATTCAACATCATTCATTCATCTTCTTCCATTTTCTGGGTCACGGGGGCAGCAGTCCAAGCAGTGTTCCACTGCCCAGAACACAATGCACCAGCCCTCATGAATCCTCCCGCGGGTGGTGGGTCCACAGGAGGACGGCTCACGTCACAACAGGCCTTGATGTATCTTCTGCCGTGTCCACAGACACTGGGGGCGAGGTGGGGTTAAGTGTCTTGCCCAAGGACACAACGGCAGCACTCATCTGTGGGAGCTGGGATCACACGCGGTCAACCCGTCAAGAGCGGGATTCGAACCGCCAACCCCTGGAAGCGCGCTCTACCAACTGAGCTACTGCCGCCCCAAACATCATGTTTTGAACAAAAACTAAAATATATATATGTATTTTGTTTCCAAAATGTAGATGAAACTGTGGAAGACTTGGTAAAGACCAAAGTTCATGTGGAAACTGTCACATTTGACCTGGAGGTGTACAGTAAATTCACTGTTTTAGTGTAGAACGGTGAAAGCCACGCAGTGAAAGCTCTTTTCAAAGGTCACTTATCTCATTCTTATTTATGCTGCATTCTACTCAGTTCTGCAAACCTCTGTTTGTATTTTTAAACAGAACTGTTCTTTATGAGGTTCACAAAAGCACAAAACCTATAGAGAAAAACAACAAAAACTTGGCATTGTTCCCACAGATTTCAAACTTTCTGGCAGCCTGACTGAAATAGTTACCGCATGACACAAAAGTAGAATGTTTCTTAGACAGAGAGACAGCATTCCTTTCAGAAGACAGTGAATATCTCTGCTTGAAGCAGATTTTGAACAATCACTGAAAATATTCTATTCTCAAATAGTTACTGGTTGTCAAGGTGTTTACAATTGTTCTTGGGTCAATTATTTTATGAGCAATTTTTAATGTGGAGATTCAACCTTGGTTTTCAATACTTTCATTAATCTTACAACTGAAAGCTTTGACATTCAAATGTATTACCTTCTATTTAGCATCATTACAGTATATTTTAAAGGGCTCATATTCCGTTCTTTACCGTTTTCTGGTCTATGTTATAATGTTGTTTCCTCATCACAAACATACTGTAGGTCGAGTTGAGTTTTGTTTCATTCACACATGTTTAACGCACAAATCCTGCACATTTAGGCTGAGTTCTTCTCTCAAACAGAAAACCACCTTGTGATGTCATGTGGTAATACAGGAAGTGCTCCACACCAGACACCCTCGCTAGAATTATTTGGATAATTTCAGCTCTAGAATTGCCCATCTTTGTTGAACTAAAGGAAAAAAAAGAGATGTAAACTTGAAAGCTACCACTTCATGACATCACAAGATGGAACAGGGCATTATAATCTTTGGAGATGTAGACAAACAAAACACAACTCTGGGTATCGTTATAATAAGGTAACAATATTATAGAAGAAGAATCATTTTTTGCGGAATACAGGACCTTTAAAGATCCCATGGCATGAAATTTTCACTTTCTGAGGTTTTTGAACGTTAATGTGAGCTCCCCTACCCTGTTGAAAAAAAGACAGCCCAAACGGGCGATTCTGAACAAGGGAACTTTCTGACATCACACTCAGGGAAAGGTTTCCACCCACCGTCTGGATGCCTACCCACCGTCTCTGGAAATCACGCCCAGAGAGTTTCGACTGCAAACGAGCTACGAAATGCGTTTTTTTATTTGCCTGGAAACACGTGAGAGTTACTTTATTGTAGTGATATTATATATTACTGAACTGGAGTCACTTTAACTGCTGTTTCACTGCTCAGAATCAGAGACATTTATTGTGCAGCGTTCCTGTGACTTTTAACCTTACAGTGTTGTGTTTTTCAGTTGATTGTACATACTTATTGATCTTAATTTTGATGCATGCTCATTTTCCTACTGTTTCTGAAACTTGCGTTGTGACACCGCAATTTCCCCATTGTGGAACAAATAAAGGATTATCTTATCTTATCTTATCTTATTTGGCTACATTTTGTCACATAAAACATAAAGTGTCAATGTCGTCAAGTGAGAGTGATGTTAGGCCCAGCTGATATAAGTTCAATGATGATATGAATAATTGTAGGTTAAATGGCATTCATTCACATTTGTGTAAAGTGTGGCAAATGTAAGTTGGTGAAAATATAACAAATATATGACTTGCGCATGAATACCATCAGTAATAAGCATCGAACCCGGGACTCCCACGTAACAGACACAGCACTTGTCTATGGAATTTAAATACTATGGAATTTTTTTATCTGAAAATATCGTAACGACAGCGCTTCAAAAGAATATTTTAAATTACTGGAAATTCGCCAAAACTGACCAAGAACGCAAGGTAAATATTTTTTGCTGATATTGTCACCCTTGTTTTCGGACAACACAGATAGTCAGACGGGAAGTGTGCGGAACTGTTTGTTTGACACTCTGTTTACTTGAGGTACGTATTCTTTGCAACACCGTTTGATTAACCAGGCTAGCTCAGAGGCCTATGTTGCCCCAGTAACAGCGGAGATTAAAGGAGAATTAACGTTTTTTACAATCTGAGCCTTATTTCGGTAATAAAACAAGTTGTTTTACTCACCCATAGCACTTTGGTGTCATATGGAGCACTTCCAGAGATGTTTTAGATTAGCGATCTCCGTAATGTCAGTTCTCGGGGCACATGTTTGCGGTATCCAAATAACACAAACTTTAGCACTTTTTTTTATATCATAGAAGCTCAATGTCTTAGTCTACACTTTCGTTTGAGTCAAAAGTGGCCTGTAATCCTAGATTTATCCATAATTTCGAGTAGATGAGGACAGTGCGCATGTGCGGAGTCACAGCTTATTTCGCTCTCAGCTCTCGGGACCCAAACATGAAATGCAAAGCTGTAAATTATGGATAAATCTCGGATTACAGGCCACTTTTGACTCAAACGAAAGTGTAGACTAAGACATCGAGCTTCTATGATATAAAAAAAAGTGCTAAAGTTTGTGTTATTTGGAGACCGCTTGGGGCATATATTATATGCCCCGAGAACTCGCGTTACGGATATGAACATCTCTGGAAGTGCTCCATATGACACCAAAGTGCTATGGGTGAGTAAAACAACTTGTTTTATTACCGAAATTAGGCTCAGATTGTAAAAAACGTTAATTCTCCTTTAATGTTAGTGAGAGTCATGGAACCGAACTCTCGCTAAAACTAGCGCGGCTTATCGAAGTTAGCCGGGCTTTGCGCTTAGCGGCATTGATGGAATACCCCCCCGGGTTTGTGAAATTGTAGGTATAGTTTTATATCACACTTTTGTATATTTACGGGGAATTGTCGTGTGAGAGCATGAGTGAGAATCTTAGAGCTAACCATAATGAGGGTTTGAATAGGGCCCAGGAGAGATCACTAGATTACTCAAACGTGCATGGATGACATATAAAACCTATTTAGGTATGTTTTTGATGAGAAAACAACATTATAACATGGTACAAAGCTTCTCTAGTGGATGGTCTGCTACTTGCTTGTCTCCATGGAAATGTTGCTTTGTCTAGAATGTTCCACAATATAGATTAAACCTATCACATGTAGTGCGTGAAAAGTCCCTCAGTTGTCCAGGTAGAATCCATGATAAAAGGAGAAGTTCAATTTGTCAACTGGACAGTTTGTTTGGTTGAAAACGTTTTGCCGCTCATCCGAGAGGCTTCGTCAGCTCTAATTAGAATGCTGGTAAGACACTTGCTTATATCTTGCTGCAGGGAGGAGCTAACTAGCTAACTACTTTCCGAAACTATCTCATTGGTTTCCGTCTTTTGTTTCTCTGGCGTCTAGATTAGCATACCTATTCATCCCTACAACGACTGTTTTTCACACCTCTGGCCCTGACCTGGCTAGCCCTATTGTTCCCCTGTTTGCTTGATCTAGGCTTAAGAATGGAATTATAGATGGGAGACAAATTATGTCTGATTCCACCATTTCTGTTCAGAGAAGGATTCTCTTTTTTGACAAAAATAGCCTCTTTAACTCCCCTCTCAAACCAGTTCTTTTCCCTGGCTAAGATCTGAACCTCACTGTCCTCAAAAGAATGGCCCGTGGCTTCTAGGTGAAGATGTACGGCAGATGACGGTCCACTCTGGCACGCCCGTCTGTGTTGGTACATCCTCTTGTGAAGTGGCTGTTTGGTTTCTCCAGTGTAGCGCTCACTGCAGTCTTCACTACACTGAATGGAGTAGACCACATCGCTTTGTTTGTGGCTTGGTGTTTTGTCCTTTGGGTGGACGAGTTTTTGTCTTAAAGTGTTTGTGGGTTTGAAATAAACTGGGATCACATGTAGTGTAGGTTACAGCACTACACTACATTACATTTCAGATCTGTGGAAGGTCGCCCCTATTCACAGAAGGAATTTTTGAGCAATAGAAACACCCATAATGAATAAGTGCTAGATGGATATGTTCAAAGTCATACCATGGAACATTCCAGGTAAAGCAAAAACATCTCTGAGACAAGTAGATAGCGGATCCTCCACCAGAAATGTTGCGCTGTGCACCTTTAAAAAATATAACATCTTACCAGAATATTGAAAAGTGCTGTTTATATTTGTGATATAAATGCATTTGCTTTAAAGTCTTAAAAGTTGACCTTGACATACAAAGCTTGCATACAAATTCTTGTTTTGTCAACTTGTCTGCACCAAAAGGAATACATTACCTTTTTATCAACTTTCCAACAATCACAGCAGATCTCCAGAGACATAATTAATCTTGCATTTAATTACCAGCACTCTACCGTTTTACTATTACAGAAGCCATTGGAAACAGCTGCAGGTGTCGACTAGCTGGTATATGCTGGGTTTTGAAGTGACGGAAGATAACAGAGCAAAGAAATACTCATGTAAACGTTAAAGTATCACATGAAAAATAGTACCAGTATTACAGTACCAGTTTAAAAATGTGTACTTAAAAGACCCATATTACACAAAATTGACTCTTTTGAGCTTTAAAGGGATAGTTGTTTTTTTTTTTATGTGAATCTGTATGGCATCCCCTTGAGCAGTGTCGTGCATTAACACTGACACTGACTTGTTTTTCTTCTCAAAACAATATTTGTCCAAAAAGTGATATATTTGCATCACAAAACAGCTGCCCACAAACAGTCAGAAGTCATAATCGCTTGGTGATCATTTCTCTCGAGACCTATCACTGCGCGCCTGTTATTATTATTAGCCTGTTCACGTGGCGATGTTTACAGGTACAGTTACAGTCAAATCTCAAAATGCTCTGTTCCACCTTGTGATGTAATTTTTTATGTCAAATTAACAGTTACCTTTTACCTTTAGTTCAGTAGAGATTGACAATTCTAAAGCTGGAGCAAAAGGAGAAATTTAATTTGTCAACTAGACAAAAGTTTATTTGGTTGAATATGTTAAATATGTGTGAATAATACAAAACACAACTCCAGGTATGTTCGTGATGAGGAAACAACAGAACATAGATCAGAAAATAGTGTGATATGTAAAATATTTAAAGAGTTTGTGCAGATTTTGAGGTCAAATAAAGCTTTGATTGCAGCGATCTCCACCTTGAGGTGGTGGAGAGGTTTGAGTGCCCGAATGATCCCTTGAGCTATGATGTTGGGGGCTTCATGCCCCTGGTAGAGTCACCCAAGGCAACAGGTCCTGGAGGATGGGTCAGACTAACAGCTGTTCAGAAGCCCCCATAACGACAAACACAGCAAGGCCAGTTCGCCCGGATTGGCATTACCGGGGCCCCACCCCGGAGCCAGGCCTGGGGTGGGTGCACGGCAGTGAGCATGGGGCCCCGCCGGGCAGAGCCTGAAGGAGTGATGTGGGGCCATCCTCCCATGGACCCACCACCCACAGGAGGAACTAATGGGGGGGGGGGGGGGGGGGCATGCAGGGAGATCTGGGAGGTAGTCAAAGGCAGGGGCCTAATCGACCTGATCTCCGGATATGGAGACTACCTCTGGGACATGCCTTTTTTCCTAGCAATTTGTATTTGTAGATCTTTGTTCAAACTACAAAAAAAGCAGGTCTCAAACTATAATAAAAAATACTTTTCAGTCCAGTTCAAAAATGTATTGAAGAAGAAAGTACAGATAACTGCTCTCAAGAGACATACAAGTAAAAAGTATCGACTGTAAAATGTACTGAAGTAAAGTACAAATACGTAAATAAAATATACTTGAGATGTTATTGCTTTGCCTGGAATGTTCCACAGTATGGCATTAAACCTTTCTACCTTCACAGAGACGAAACCAGACCAAGTTACAAGTCAGATTACAGTCAGAATGCCTGTTTTTGAATTATAAAACCACTTGTAATTGAATAAATGTAAGGCACAGCTTTTTAATATCATACTGTGGAACATTCCAGACAAAGTAATAACATGTCCATGGAGAAAAGAGGTGGCAGAAAAGTTTCACAGTGCACCTTTAAGTACAGTACTTTACTAGCTTTGCTTCATTACCTTCCACCACTGGTGTTTTGTTTGGCTCGTGATGTGTGATCATGACATATTCAGAACAGTTTCCAGCGCTAAAATGTTGTGAAGGCAAAAGCATCTAAATAGCGTAGCCCAAGCTAAAATATGTCATTTCTAGTGTTTTTTACAGACTTGATTTGACACATTTTGGACCATAACCTCTCGATATAATCCCCCCTTCCTACTGTAGCAAGTGTAAATAGACATAGCAAGCCCCAGGACACTCAAACAGCAATGATATCTAGTGAAGTGTGCCCTGTAAATAGAGCAGGGTCGCTGTCAACATCACTTACATCTTTTTTTCTTTTTTTTAAGAGCTCATATTATGCTATTTTCTGATTTGTTCTAATGTTGTTTCCAAACATCACAGACAGACCTGGAGTTGTGTTTTGTTTCATTCACCATTTTAACACAAAAGCATAGCAGATAACACGAAAACTACCACTATATGACATCACAAGGTGGAGCTGAGCTTTTCGAGCTTTGGAGATGCAGACAGACTAAACAAAACACAACTCCAGTGTCCAGGTCTGTTTTTGAGGAGCTGACAACATTATAACAAGGCTTAAAGGTGCATTGTGTAACTTTTCTGGTGGACTTTTTTGAAGATGTTATTGCTTTGTCTGGAATGTCTCACAGTATGGCATTAAACCTTTCTGTTGTCATCGAGACCAAACCAGACCGAGTTACAGATCAGCCCCGCTCACAGTAACAATGCTAGTTTGTTTTTCGTTTTGTTTTTTTGAGCTATAAAACCACCTCTTTTTTTTTTTTTATAAATGTAAGACAGAGCTGTTTAAAGGAGAATTAAGGGTTTTTTTTTACAATCTGAGCCTTATTTCGGTAATAAAACAACTTGTTTTACTCACCCATAGCACTTTGGTGTCATATGGAGCACCTCCAGAGATGTTTTAGGCCCTGTCCCCACGACAACGTTTTTTGGAGGAAACGGAGAAGTTTGGGTGCGTTTGGGCCTGCCGTCCAGACGGCGCCGGCGTTTTTGGGGGCGAGAACGGAGTTATTCAAAAACGGCTTCCAGAGTGGAGAAGTCGGAGAACGCCCCCCGTTGCGTTGGAATGTGGGCGGAAAAAAAGCGCGGCAGGTGAGAAAATGATGACGTCGCGCTGCCGTAATCATCACGTGACCGGTGACCAGAGGGTGGAACCCGGCGCCTTCCGCAGGTAACAACCAGATAACAACAGCCATGGCGGACAATGGACTTCAGTATCTTTTGCAGACTTTTGGAAGTTTATTGGCAATGCTGCATCAAACTCTGTTCATATGCAATGCATTGCGACAACAGCAGAGGACCATGCACAATTACGCCTTTCACGGAACCGGAGGCAGAGGAGCTTGTTTCGGGCTTCCTCCGTGTGCATGACATGCCACAATGTTTGGGATCGATCGATGGGACACATCCCCTCAACATACAAGCCGTGTGCACGGCACGACGCACGGGTGTTTGCCAATTCAAAGCTAAACACGTATTTTAAAACTGGAAAGATCCCATCGCTGGAAAGGCAGATAGTGGACAATGAGGAGCACATACCAATTTGAGTGTGTTGTGTGCTGTAAATAAAGAGAAAGAGCAACCATTTCTTGTGTTTTTTATTAAATGAAAATTTACCTTTTACAAACAGGCACATGCAGTATCACACACAAAAATATATAGCTGCCCGTTGGTGATGGTCCCCGGTTGTATATTCTCGCCGAAAAGCCAACATAATGTCCGAGTATGTTTAACATTCCCGTAGTAAGATCCAAACAAGCATTTTGCCTAAATAACACGACCAAGGTTAACGAGAGTTCTACTTGTTAATGTCTATCTAATAAAACGATAGCAAGTAATGCTAACTATCGATTTATAGGCAAAAACTCTGCTCACGCAGCGCAAATCTTTGTTCTGTGGCGTCTGTCTATGTTAGGGACGGTCAGCATTTTCACATTACCGGAGTGAGTCGCTGCTACATTGGTGGAGCAGGGGGACAAAATATATTTGCTTGTGTTGACGGTCCCTAAAGTACACGTGTTTGCTTGTTTATGAAAGAGAAAGGACTTTCTGCGCATGTGCTCTTTGTAGTCCTGCGTTACTGGTGGCTCTGGCTCTTTCCGGTTTACAGCGCCACTTATCGGTGTGACATATGTACTACATCGTTTTCACTCAGCGCTCCGTGCTCATCTTGACGCGCATGTTTTCTGATCCAACACGTGTCTGGACGAGACTTTTTTTCACCCCGGGTAAAAAAAAAAACAGGAACGTTGTCGTGGGGACAGGGCCTTAGATTAGCGATAGCCGTAGCGCTAATATATGCCCCGTGCAGTCTCCAAATAACACAAACTTTAGCAATTTTCAAATCATAGAAGCTCAATGTCTTAGTCTACACTTTCGTTTGAGTCAAAAGTGGCCTGTAATCCGAGGTTACAGGCCATAGGTTCGAGGAGATGAGGACGCCAGTGCGCATGTGCGGAGTCACAGTTTATTTCGCTCTCAGCTCAACCAAACCCAAACATGAAACGCAAAGCTGTAAATTATGGATACCATAACCATTATGGATGCCACTTTTGACTCAAACGAAAGCGTAGACTAAGACATCGAGCTTCTATGATTTGAAAAGTGCTAAAGTTTGTGTTATTTGGAGACCGCTCGGGGCATAAATTAGCGCTAAGGCTATCGCAAATCTAAAACATCTCTAGAAGTGCTCCATATGACACCAAAGTGCTATGGGTGAGTAAAACAACTTGTTTTATTACCAAAATAAGGCTCAGATTGTAAAAAAATTGTAATTCTCCTTTAATGTCACACTGTGGAACATTCCAGGGAGAGCAATGACAAAACCAAAAACTTAAATAGTGCACCTTTCAAACTCACAATCAATTTTGTGTGATATAGGACCTTTTACACACACACACACACACACACACACACATACATATGGTGTATTCTATGTTTTTGGGACACGTTTTAGCTATTAAGTCTTGTCAGATTGTCATAACGCATGACTAAGCTAACAGCAGTAAATATGTGTGCACAGAGGAGGAGGAGGAGGAGGAGGAGGAGGAGGAGGTGCGCTTACAGGAACAGCAGTGACTGATGTTCATGGTAATGTGGAGAAGAGCCTGGGGGCAGTGCACAGACAGACAGTGATGGGGAGGGAGGGGAGGGGGCCATGATGGAGGGAGGGAGGGGCAGCATGATGGAGGGAGAGAGGGAGATGACAAAAGGAGCACAGCAAAATGTATTTACATTACGCTCGGAAGAACAATGGAGACGCCCAGTGCAGCCAAAATGTGTATGAGCTTCAGAATATATGGCAGATTTATTTTGAACACTTATTTCAATTTGGGTTACTGCATATTTAATAGGCTCACCTAACTAACAGAAACTGAAAACAAATAGGTGTGGTAGTTTCAGAGTAATTTCATTGTAGTCAGCTCCTCCCTTCAGGCAGATATAAGGCAGCGTCTGACCAGAACTGAAGAAGTAGCTTGGATGAGCTGTGAAATGTATTCGACCAAATAAACTTTGTCCATCTGACGAATTGAATTTCTCCTTTTGCCATGGATTCTACCTTCACATATAAAAGGCAGACATAATTTGGAAGAGACGACCCTATGGGTGATAATCACAGCTCTCAAGTCTCACGCTTTGAGAGTGTGACACACGCATTTCAACGACTTCACACGCTCACACGCCACACATGGTATTTCTCACGCTGAAATTTTGTTAAGCAATTCAATGAAACTCCAGCCACTGGTCACAGCGCTTCTGTGCCCAGAACATCGGTCTGTGTGGCTCAGAAGAGTTATCCAGGCACCACGCCCTTTTCAGCCAATCAGAAACTAGATTGTTCTGTTGTCGGGCAGACCGTAGAGTCTAGTTTCAGCTAAGCGCGCACAGCACTGTCAGTGATAATTGAAGGACGGCAACTGAACACGAGTGAGACGAACGAATGATGACAAAACGGTGAATGATAAAACAAACGAACATCCAACACAGAACTGAGAACCATCAGGTAATAACTTCATTTATATAACTCTCATTAGTTGCTTTGTAGTTTTGCTCTTTAGACCAACATTTACACCTGTCCATTTCAAGTTAGCGTTATTTTAGGTGACCAACTAGCAATCTGCCTACTGTGGTTATTATTATTTGTCACAGAATAAATAAACAGTGTATGATATAATTGAACTTTTTAAAAGAAGCTGGGTTGAAGGGTCAATGGGTCGCTAGGTGGATAGGTGGATATGATATGATATCACTGATTAAGAAAACTGGAGAATGAATGACATACAGAGCAGTGGGTGTGTATGGGGTAGATCTGAGGAATGAAGACGTGAATACAGAAGAGCAAAGATGACTCAAACTTGCATGAATCACTCAAACTTCAACAGGGTAAATGAGAAGGGAAACAACTGTAACATGGCTAAAGCTCTGAAAAGTCCATTTTGCAGAATAGAATAGAATAGAATAGGTCCACTTTAATGCTTACATCATTTCAGCTCATCTTCCTTGGTCTCAGCTTCCTCTTTTCTATCACACTTGTTTGGGTAGATGTGACTATTACAAATGTGTGCATTGGTTTCAAGTCGAAACAAGCCTTTCTCATTGTGTTTGATCCAGGCTTCCCACTCCCCAGACACCTCCTGCAGCATTTCTCTCTGTTGACAGGCCAGCCCAGAGGAGTGTCTTGTCTTGCCCAAAGTGTGATAAAAAATAAATAAAATAAAATAAAATAATAATAATAATAATAATAATAATAATAAATATAGCTGCAAGCAGCAATGCGGGGGCCAAGCACCGTTTGACAGGGTCTAACACTGGGGACCTATAAATTGCTGTGGGTAATGAGGAGACTGGCTGGAATGTGCATGCCAAATTTCACAACTTTTTACCAAACGGTTCTAGGGGCTGCCATAGACTTCCTATATAAAATATCCTTATATTTTTTACCACAAAGTGGAGAAAATGAGCGTTATGTACAAAGAGTCATTTCGAGCAGATCAGTGATTTTGATGTCAATATTTATTGATTTAATGACACCTCAAACATCTAAAACAACAGAGAAACAGATTTTTGATGACAAAGTACATTTTTTATTTACAAATATAAGAATATAAGGCTCTTTGAATTGAAAATTCCTTCAAATCAATAGTGCCAAGAGATGTTTACAGGATATATCTTTTCCTATAAAATAGAACTTTGTCACTTCACAACAATATTGAGGCTCAGAGTACAGATCCATAATAAAAATAAAAATTAATACACACACACACACACACACACATATGTACATACACACAAGCCCATGCATAAACCTTTACACACACACAGCTACACACACACACACACGCACACGCACGCACACACGTGCGTATACACACGCACGTACACACACATAACTTCATTCATTACAATTCCCACACAGCAGCATCATTTAAACTTAATTCTTCTCATCTCATGCCTCTCTGGAGACCAGGATCTACTGCTCCAAGTCAGTAAACTTCTTCTTTGGCGCTGTCGTAGTTCTGATCAGAGTTCTTGCTCCGCGCAGCGCACACACGACATGCCCCCTGCCTCTGACAGAGCAGATCTCGGCCCTGACCTCGCTGCTTGATCCGGCTTGTCTCTGTGATCCTCTGATCCAGGATCCTAGGTCCCAAGAGCGAACAGACCGCTCCATAGGCGCTGATCAACAGTCATCTGCTTTTCCGGATTCCCTCACCATCTTGCTCCTCTGGCCAATACACAGTACACAAACTACACGGTCTAACAAGGTCTGACAGGATCTAACAGAGTCTGACAGGGTCTGACAGGGTCAGGGTCTAACCCTGTCAGAACAGACACATCAAAGACAGATCAAAGGTTGCTAGGTGCGTTGCTAGGCAGTTGACAAATTTCTGCAACTTTGACCTGCTGGTGCCACTAGACGGTTGGAGCTGGGGACCTATAAATTGCTGTGGGTAATGAGGAGACTGGCTGGAATGTGCATGCCAAATTTCACAACTTTTTACCAAACGGTTCTAGGGGCTGCCATAGACTTCCTATACTAGAATAATAATAATAATAATAACTTTCAGACCCGAAGATCAAAGCAAAGATCAAAGGGTTACTAGGCAACTCGCCTAGGCAACGGAATACGATTCCTAGAGGGTGCCCAGCACCTCTGGTGCTTGGCCCCCTAATAATAATAATAATAAAATGCATGCTATATTTTTACCAAATGTATTTTAAGGAAAATTAACGTTTTTTTTTACAATCTGAGCCTTCTTTCGGCAATAAAACAAGTAGTTTTACTCACCCATAGCAGTTTGGTGTCAATTGGAGCAGTATCGCAGAACTTATGTTGAGCCGTTCTGTTCTAATGATCCCGTATCCGTTAGCGTGAGTGCTCGGGGCATTACTTTGCGGTGTCCAAGTAACACAAACTTTAGCACTTTTCAAATCACAGAAGATCGCTGTGTCAGGGTAGACTTTTAGTGGATTCCAAAACGGCCTGAAACCCGATATGCAGCTTGTTCTGCCCTCACTGTTAAGACAGGTACAGCTATGCAGATAGATAAACTCCTGGACAACTGACAGGTGTATTGTCTTCTTTAATGACGTTACCTTCAATTATCCACAGAGTGAAACTACGATAGAAAAGAAATAACAGTATTTAGACTGTATACTGATCCAAATACACACATATTACATCTTAAATCCAGCTAACATTTGCCAAACTCGATCCAACAAAAGGTATTAATTTTCAGTACAAACATGCACAAATAATTACAAAATATAGTCCAACACTCTCATTTAACATGAAATACTCACAAGCAATGCTTTCTGTAGAACAACAAAAAAGGATGGATATGGATTACATTGGACAACATGTAAAGTCAGCCATTTTACAAGGTGTGCTGCACTTTCTAACTCTACAGCAATTAAGGGTGAACATTAACATTTAACAAACACAGTGCCTCCTGCTGGTGGAGGGAAAAACTACGCCAGCACACTCCCCGTCTGACATTCATAGGATGTCACACCACTATTACTTGGAACTAATGTCTTTATTAGTATTACGCAAGAGGAGTACAGTCTCTGTAACTGGTCTCAGGAAGGTTTTGCAGGTTCTTTCTGAAGCAACCTTCACTTCAATCTTTCAAACTCGTCCATCTTGACTGGGAAAAGTCTCGACTACAACCCCCATGGGCCAATGGTTTCTTTTAGCTTGGTTGTCTTTTAGAAGAACAAGATCTCCCTTTTGTAGATTTGGACTTTCTGACTGCCATTTCCTACGTTCTTGAAGTGTCGGCAGGTATTGCGTTCTCCAGCGATGCCAGAAGACGTTCAAGAGATGTTGCACCTGCCTCCACTGGCGTCCAAACAGGTCGTTCTTGTCGAAGTTTCCAGGAGGTATGGGTGGTGATCCAGTTTTTTGGGTGAGTAGGGTAGCAGGTGTGAGAATGAACGGACAGTTTGGATCTGATGAAACTGGAATAAGCGGTCGAGAGTTCACGATGGCGGTTACCTCTGCTAAAAGAGTAACAAGAACTTCATGGGTCAGTACACAAATTGGGCTGGTAGTTAGCATCGAATCCAATATGCGCTTCACAATCCCAATCATGCGCTCCCAATCTCATATGGGAGGACCCATATGAGAGCCATGAGGAGGGTTAAAGATCCATGTGCATTCATTTTTGGACAAGAAATCCTGAATTTCCTTGTTGTTGCAATGCTTTGAAGTTATTCCAAGTTCCTTGGATGCCCCCAGAAAGTTGGTTCCACAATCAGATCTCAGCTGCTTTATGGGTCCACGAATGGAGATGAATCGTCGCAGGGCATTGATGAAACTTGATGACTCCATTGACTCAATGACCTCGACATGAATGGCCCTGGTACCTAAGCAGGTAAAAATGACAGCCCAGCGTTTGCTGTTGGCAAGGCCTCCACGTGTTCTGCGAGAGCCAACTGTCCAAGGTCCAAAGACATCAACTCCAACGTAAGTGAATGGTGGGCAGACTGTCACACGATCATTGGGCAAGTCTGACATTTTTTGTGTCTCTGTGTTCCGTCTGAGTTTACGGCAAGTAACGCAGTGATGAATGACTGAGCTGATGCTACGCTTTCCGCCAACAATCCAGAAGCCAGCCGACCTCGCAGCGCCCTCTGTGAAATGGCGTCCCTGGTGCTGTACTTTTTGGTGGTAATGCCGTATTAATAGAGTGGAGAGGTGGTGGTTGCCAGGAATGATGAAAGGGTGAGCTTCATCGCTTGGCATGTTGGCTTGTGAAAGACGACCTCCAACTCTGAGGCAATCTGCCTCGTCCTTGAAAGGAGACAGTTTTCTGAGAGGGTTTTGTTTAGAAATCTCCCTTTGGGCTTCAAGACATGTGAAGACGTCCGAATACGTCTTGTGTTGAACACAGCTCAGGATGACACTTTTTGCTCTACTGTAGTCCTCTGGGGTGAGTTCTTTACAGATATGCCAGCCTTGACACTTGTCTCCATAAATGTTTCCTTTGAAGCTTCTGGCGATATGTACAAGCCTTGCCATAGTCCTTAGCAGTGACCCCCAGATAGAGAATGACTCGAAGCGTCTTGGATCGAGAAAAGAGTCTATGAGGTGAGTTGAGAAAGTTGTCACTGTAGGACGGATCTCGGGGTCAGATTCAGGGTTGACTAGATCAAAGGAGGATTCAGTCTGTTCTGTGTTCGACCTCAACAAGAAGTCTGGCCCTTTAAGCCACATACTTGATGTGAGAGCATTTGCTGGGATTGACCTTGAAGCGATATCGGCTGGGTTAAGGTCTGTAGGAACATAGCTCCACTGATCTGGGCTGGATGACTTTCGAATCCTTTGTACTCGGTTACACACGTAGATGTAGAACCTTCTTGATTCATTCCGTATGTATCCAAGCACTACCCTGCTGTCTGTGAAGAACCTTGTAGAATGGAAAGGGACATCTATCTCTTCTGAAATGATGTCAGCAATCTCAACGGCAAGAACGGCCACACATAGTTCAAGCCTGGGAATTGTTATTTCTTGTTGCGGAGCGAGCTTTGCCTTGCCGAACATGAATCCGAGTTCACTCTTGCCTTCTGAACCTGTGAGCTTGACATAAGCTACTGCGGCAATCGCTTTGGTTGAGGCGTCGCAGAATATACAGAGCTCCCTTTTTGCTGCACCAGAGAAGGATATGGAGGTATACATTCTTGGTATTTTGACCTCTTCAAGAAGTTTCAGGGACTCTTTCCACATGCTCCACTCTTCGAGCAGCTTTTCTGGAAGTGGATCGTCCCATTCACATGTATCTGTGGAGAGTTCTCTCAGGAGTGCCCTGCCCTTGATGCTGACTGGAGCTGCGAAGCCAAGAGGGTCATACAAACTGTTGACAACAGACAGGACCCCTCTGCGAGTGTAGGGTTTCTCGGTCGTAGAGACTTGAAAGGTGAAATCGTCCGTTGCGATATCCCAACTTATCCCGAGACTCCTTTGCATTGGTGGGAGGTCTGCTCCTAGGTCAAGATCTTTTTAGACCCTTGGCTAGGTCATCTTTGGGGAATGCCTTCATCACTGTGACATCGTTGGAAGCAAACTTGTGTAACTTTAGATTAGATGAGGCCAAAGTTTCTTGAGCTCTCTGCATAACTGAGATGGCTTTGGTGCTTGACGGGAAGGAGACAAGACCGTCATCCACGTAGAAATGGCGTTCCACCAGATGGCGTGTGGTGGTGTCCTCCTTTGCTTGATCTTCTGATGCCCTTCTGAGTCCATAGATTGCAACCGCAGGTGATGGACTGTTGCCGAAGACATGTACTGTCATCCGGTATTCGACTACTGGCTGGCCCATGTCATTATTTTGATGCCAGAGGAATCGAAGAAAGTTCCGGTGGTCCTCCCTGACTACAAAGCAATGGAACATTTGTTTGATGTCAGCTGTGACTGCCACCTTTTCTTCGCGAAGTCTCATCAGCACACCCACCAGGCTGTTATTGAGGTTGGGCCCAGTAAGCAGAACGTCATTGAGGGATACTCCGTTATGCCGTGCACTTGAGTCGAAGACTATTCGTATTTGGTCTAATTTGCGGGGGTGGTACACTCCGAAGAAGGGTAGGTACCAACACTCATCGTTTTCACTGAGAGGTGGCGCTTTCTCTGCATGGCCGTTGTCAAACAAAGTTTGCATGAAGTCCTGAAACTGACCTTTCATTTGAGGACGTTTGTTCAGCATATGACGAATTGAGGCGAGGCGCTGGATTGCTTGCTGCTTGTTGTTTGAAAGGCGTGGCCTTGGTGAACGAAAAGGCAGAGGAGCAACCCAACCGTTTGTGCTGTCCTGGTAGACTTCCTCATCCATTATCTTCAGGAAGGCTCTTTCTTCCTGGGAGTAGCCAGGTCTTTCGTCCATGCTTGTTTGCTGGAAAACGGTTTCTCCGATGGAGGAGTTCCTTGTCCCATTAGGACTGACCTTGTTGTAGCCTTGAGTGATGAGACTTTCTTTCACTTGAAATGTGTTTCCACATGGCAGGAAGTGACTAGGTCGACCATTGTCTAAAATGTTCGTTTTAGAAACACTTGCAAGTGCGGGTTTGTGAGCTCGACCCAGGCAAACGTTCCCAATGATCACCCATCCTAGAGCTAGCTTCTGTGCGAAAGGTGCATTATAGGAGGGCCGTTGCGTTGGTCGAGAACCTTGTGTGCCTGAATGACATCCCTTCCAATGAGAAGCAAGATGTGGGCGTTGGGGTCAAGATCTGGGATTTCAGTTGCAATTCCTTGAAGGTGAGAGTGGTTTCGAGCAGCTTCAGGGGTGGGAATCTCATTGCGATTGTCAGGCAGCATGTCACACTCAATAAGTGTTTGGAGCTCTAGACGTGACTTGCAATCTGCTGATTCCACAATGAAGTTGTTTCCTCTCCTCCCTCTTGTTTCCTCCAACCCAGCACAGGTTCTCAGTTTATATGGGAAGGAGTTCTTGGTGATGCCAAATGTGTCAAAAACTGATGATCTGGCAAGTGACCTATTGCTTTGGTCATCCAAGATGGCATAGACTTTGAGTTTCTTCTCCGGTGAACCTTTTGGATAAACAAACACAAGACAGATCTTGGCACATGAGTGACTTTCAACTTCACTGCCGCAGACTTGTGTGCAGTTAGAGGTGGCTGTGGGCAATGCCACGTTGCACTCCCCGCCATTAACTGTTGCGGGCTGTGTTGCAGGTTCTGTGGCGTTAGCTAACAGTGCAGGTCCTGGGTGAAGAGCTGTGATGTGCGAGTTGGAATTACACTCTGAGCATGAAATCTCTGCTTTGCACACCTTAGCTTGGTGATTTGTGGAGGCACAGCATCTAAAGCATATCATATTCTTCTTTAAATAGGCCTTTCTCTCTTCCAGGGGCATCTCTCTAAATGCTCTACATTTTTTGAGCGCGTGAGGTTTTTTGTGGATAGGGCATTCTTTACTTGGGTCCTCAACATTTACTACTTCTGTCCTGATAACTGAGATGGGTTCTTTCCCTGTGTGCCGTTCATGATATTTGACTGTCTTAGTGGGAGCAAAAGGTGGCTTCACAGAATGCCTAAAGCTGGGATCATTGCGCATTTTTGATTCCTTGCTGATGAATGCCACGAATGCGGAGAATGGGGGAAACGACACACAGTGTTCCTCTTTGTATCTAGACCCGTAGTTCATCCACTTTTCTTGGATGCCAAAGGGTAGTTTTTCCACCACAGGATGAATGCCTCTTGCTGTGTCAAGGTACAGTAGGCCTGGGATGTACCCTTGACTCTTTGCAGCATTTATCTCCAAAAGCAAGTCCTCCAATTCTCTCAAGAGGTGTGGCTCTTTGTTTGAGATCCTTGGGAAATGTTCCAATTTGTCGAGCAGTGCCTTTTCTAGAGCTTCAGGGGAGCCATAACACTCATTGAGTCTTTCCCACACTTTAACGAGTCCCTCGGACGGATTGTTAATATACACTGCTCTTAGGCGGTTTGCATATCGAACGGATTCTGCTCCAAGCCATTTTATTAACAAATCAAGTTCTTCTCTGGCAGTTAGATTTAAGTCACAAATCACACTTTCGAAGGAGGATTTCCATCCCCAGTAGTCTCCAGCCTTGTCACTGAACTTTTGGAGGCCACCAGTGAGCAACTCACGTCTTGCGAGAAATCTGGCAATGTCAGATATGTTGTCTTGTTGCGTGTTTACCTTATGTTTAAATCTTGGTGATGCTCCTGGTGATGTTTTTCGTGTGTAGATGCTTTTAGGAGGCTGGTGAAAGTCTTCGTGTTTGTTGGCACTAAGGGGTTGCAGGACGTATTCTTTTAGAGTGTCTGAGGACTTGGCTGGTTCGTGTTTTGGTTTGTAGAATGTAACATTTGGTGTTGGCATTGCATTGTATTCAGTGTTATCAAATGGACCTGTACTATCTTTAAGGATGAATTGATCTTTCACATAATTAAAGGTGCGGTCCAATGAATCAACTTTCTGAGGCACCCATCCACGTTCTTCTTCTAGATCACTGGCTGCGGTCTCAAACACAATTGCCTCTGCGTGTGCTGCTTCTGCATCACGTTCCTGCTGGAGAGCCTGTAGTGTGGCCTCTAGGGGTATTTCCTCAACTTTAAGCTCTGCTTTCTTAACTTGCATTTCAATTTCCTTTTTAGCATATTCTGCTCTTTTGCGGGCTGCTTCAGCTTTGGCTCGAGCGTTTAAAGCGGCCATAGTTGCGGATGACTTACTTGATGCGTGTGATTTCTCCGAGCGGACTGATTGTGCTTTTCCATCAGACATGTTTGCTGCGGCTGATGTAACATCCAATTGTTGTCCCGTAGTAAGGTGCTTTTTCACTGTTCTGCCCTCACTGTTAAGACAGGTACAGCTATGCAGATAGATAAACTCCTGGACAACTGACAGGTGTATTGTCTTCTTTAATGACGTTACCTTCAATTATCCACAGAGTGAAACTACGATAGAAAAGAAATAACAGTATTTAGACTGTATACTGATCTAAATACACACATATTACATCTTAAATCCAGCTAACATTTGCCAAACTCGATCCAACAAAAGGTATTAATTTTCAGTACAAACATGCACAAATAATTACAAAATATAGTCCAACACTCTCATTTAACATGAAATACTCACAAGCAATGCTTTCTGTAGAACAACAAAAAAGGATGGATATGGATTACATTGGACAACATGTAAAGTCAGCCATTTTACAAGGTGTGCTGCACTTTCTAACTCTACAGCAATTAAGGGTGAACATTAACATTTAACAAACACAGTGCCTCCTGCTGGTGGAGGGAAAAACTACGCCAGCACACAGCTATAGTTTCATTTGATGACGTCATCAGAGAGGACAGTGCGCATGCGTGAACTCAGCTGTTTTGTAAACACCGTTAGTCCGAAAGAAGCTAACACCGCTCTGAACTTTACTTTTCTGTTGCAATATCAGGTTTCAGGCCGTTTTGGAATCCACTAAAAGTCTACCCTGACACAGCGATCTTCTGTGATTTGAAAAGTGCTAAAGTTTGTGTTATTTGGACACCGCAAAGTAATGCCCCAAGCACTCACGCTAACGGATACGGGATCATTGGTAGAACAGAACGGCTCAACATAAGTTCTGCGATACTGCTCCAATTGACACCAAACTGCTATGGGTGAGTAAAACTACTTGTTTTATTGCCGAAAGAAGGCTCAGATTGTAAAAAAAACATTACTTTTCCTTTAAGAACTTAATTTGTACCTGACAATTATTCTGGTGGAATGGAGACAATTTGAGGTCTTCTCTCTCCCCAGACATGTCCTTTAGCTGTTCAACCACTTAGTTTTTTAAAGTGCACTGATTACTAAATACACTATATACTATTATGCTTGTGTATATGGTGACAAAGATCACTATGATCAGAATTTAAGCAATTATTATTATTATTATTATTATTATTATTATTATTATTATTATTATTATTATTATTATTATTATTATATTTTATTTTATTTGGAGGTGAATTGGAAAAAGATGAGACAAAATGTGTCCACTGGACAAAGTATCCAACAGTGGACACTGTTTATAATCAATACAATTATTGTTGTATCTGTAACAGTTTTCATATTTCCTCTGTGCACTCCTGCTCCTCTGAACCTCCTGAGCCTTAGAGACTGAAGGCTCTGAGGCAAAGGAAAGAAAGGGGGAAGCTGCTGGAGGAGAGAAGGAGGACAAGGCATCCCCAAACCCGGATGGAGGTTTGGGTCTGATGTTGCAGACCTGTGAGTGAAGATTGCACCAGGAAAAAAAAAAGCAGTGCAGTTTAAATGTTCAGCGACTTCATGATGTAACTGAGTCTAACAGTAACAGAAGCTCAGATTTGAGTTCATGTGATTCATGTGAATTTGAAGATGTTACAGTTTGAGAACACGTACCATTTTACAGTTTATTAATCCTGGTCACATGTGAACACAGCTGTGATAATACAACAGGACTGACACTAAATCTGTATTTTCCTCTAGTGCAAAAGTCAGACGGTGTCCGGGGCACTCTAGTTATCTTGTGATAAAAGTCCTTTACTGAAGCATGGATAGGTAAAGCCTACAGAAGCCTACACCAGAAATGTTTTCTCTGTATCACATGCAGTGTGATTAAGTGAAACCGTTTAAGTAAGGTTATTATGATCAAAAACACTAAAGAAGCTAAAAATGCTCCATAATTCCTGCAGTGTATACACTCTTAAACTCACGTCTACCTGATACAGCACCATGTTAAACAGCCCAGGAGCAGTTTTGATGTGGTTGGAGAATATTTATAGAAGCACCCACCTGTCTGCAGAAAAATCAAGCTCTTCTGCTCCTTTGGTCATGACCCTGAGCTATAAAAATGTAAGAACATAAATTAAGAATAGATCTTACTCCAAACTAAATTAAACTTTGACCAGAGTGCTGCAGGTGTTTGGAAATCTTTCCTCTCGTAAGTACGCAAAACAAACATATTTTCTTTTACATTTTAGAAAGAGCCCAAAGTCTCAGATCTCAATGGAGTTTATGAAACGGTGAAACAACATATGGTGCTATGAACAAAAACAAGCCAACTTCTTCTTAATTTCTTGTTTTATTTATTATTTTTTGTATGCATTTGTTGTATTATTATTTATTTATTTTTTATTTTTTTATCCAAGTAACCTGTGTTGACATCCTATAAACTATAGTCAGAGGATAGAGTTGCCAAAAATTCAAGTTATTTCAACATAGTAATACTCATTACAAGTACAAAGTAGTGGTCCAAGAAAGTACTCAAGTGAGACTAACATTAAAGATGTACTGTGTACGTTTTCTGCTTGTCTCCATGGAAATTATATTGTTTTGTCTGGAGTGTCCCAGGATAGAATTAAGGCTACGTTTATACGGCGACGATCAAAACAGAAGACGCAAAAGTGGCGTCTCGTCTTCAATCGTTTAGACGAGCGTTCTCAACAGGAAATGTTTGTTTATACAAAGACGCACAAGTGGGCGAATTCGATTGAATATGCATGCCAGGCCGCTAATATAACGTCAGAGCTACCTTTTTCAGGATGCCACAGGGGCTCTCATCACGGTTGTTTGGCCCTCGATGTAGGGTCGGAGCTCTTCGCTTAATACAACAAGAGCATAGACCGCGGAACGCATTTGAACTAGGGGGGGCCACAATCGCAAGAGGGTGTCACCGAAATGTTTGGTCGAACATAATGCATAGCCTATAGGCTACATTATACACGGACAGGCACGTAATGCGTATCTCAGTCATGTCAACCAGCACAGAGCCACACAGCATAAAATGCACAAGAAGAGCACCTCGGGAGTCGGTGGTAACGCAACTTAAACTGCTAAAGTGCTAAAGCACTATGAGAAACACAGAACCAGACAAGTGCACTTGGTGGTGCTCGGACAGAGGAAAGTATGGGAATATGCCTGCAGTTTTATCAGAGCTGTGTGTGTGTGTGTGTGTGTGTGTTTCCACAATATGCCAGATAACTGCGCAGAATAATGCCCAAAGAGCCAATGCTAACCCAGCATCAGTTATGACTTTAGTTCACAATATGCCAGCACAGAAGTGCGCAGAACTGCCCAGAACTGCCAACAAGAGCTTGTTTAGTCCTTCTGAAGTTTTCCACCCAAGCACTGTCAGCAACTAATCCATTCTCAAAATTGTCCCACCGCTGACTGGTTCTGCCCGGTCTTGTCCAAACTCGCCTCTGTAGCCTGCAACGTATTGTTATTGTTTTTACCGGCTTGGCGCATCAGGTCAGGTGTATGCGGCGTGAACATGTTTTGCGCTTTTTGCCGTTTAGACGGAGACGCGACCCGGGCCGTCTTCAGAACTCCACAGTCTGGAAGGAGTCTTCAGATTTTTGCAGTTTCAGAGCCCGACAGCGCCGCCGCCGTGTAAACGAAAGACACTTCCGATAGAATATTTTGTCGTTTTCAGTCGCAATCGTCCTCGTCTAAACGGCCCCTAAATGTATCCATCTTATATTTACTTAATAACATGGGTTTTTATTGACCTAAAAACTTCTTAGTGTGAGTGTGCTCGCCTCTCCACAGATCTGACATGTTGGCCCTGTGGTATCATCTACTGTCTCCACAGAGATATATAGCCGCAAAAACGAACCCGAAATTTGTGGCGTTGTCACGGAAACACCGTTCACTTTTTTAGAACGCTTTTAACAACTTTTAATGTCCCACTTGTCTAGATGATACAGCACGATTCTGGTGAGTCTGGGTCAAAAACCCTAGGAGGAGTTCGTTAAAATACCGCGTGCTCGGGCCAATATGGCCGACTTCCTGTTGGTCGCCTAGCAACGGCGTAAAATATTTTTTGGTTCGTAACGACATGACCTATCCACCACCCGAATTTCGTTTGTCTACGACAAAGGTGGCACTATATATATCAATGGAAAGGGCTCGCGTCCAGTAACTCACCCGTGGGGTCCATTGTCAATGATGAGCGCGTTGCGTGCACGATGTCATGTGTGCCCACAAAACGATTACAATTTTGCCGCCGTAGTGGGCACGGGTGGTGCCACCATGCCATGTTAGGTGGCACAAGTCACTGACATGCCAATATGTTTGGAAAAGGGAGAGCGCTTCGCGCTCTGGTTTTGTGGGCACACATGACATCGTGCACTGCATGCACAATGTCATGTGTGCCCACAAAACGATTACAATTTTGCCGCCACGGGTGGTGCCACCGTGCCAGGTCAGCGGGCACAAGTCACTGATATGATTGCCACTATGCTTGGAAAAAGGAGAGCGCTCCGCGCTCTGTTGCGTGAGCTGAGACAGAGAGCTTCGCTCTGTCTCTATATCTTTTTTATTTATACAAATCTTTATGAGACAAAATTATCTCCATAACTTTGGACCACTGCAAACTGTTTACAATGAACTAGTTCTGTTTGTCACGTTTTTAAGATGTGAAAAACACCTGCAAACATTTCAAAGGAAAAATCAGGTACAGCCTTTAGAAATAAAAGTCACAAATTTGATCCAAACTGTGGAGAACAAAGTTATTATTTCAGTTTAGGGAAATGTGCAGAGTCTCCAGGAAGGAACCAGTATAATCCGACCCCAGCGTAGAGAGGCTGAGTGAACCTGGTCTGGACTCTGTGGAGGAGACTCATGGTTCTAGAGACACTGTAAAACGCCAAAACCCCTGCAGGTCCAGGTAAACCCCGATTCTGGACCCGACCGGACACAAGACTGCGGACTGGACTGAGTTAAATCAAAATAAATAACCTTTTTTCTCACAGTGTAAGGCCCAGGATTTATTGTTGAATCCAAATTCACATTCACCAGAGAATCCTTTCCTCTGAATCTGTATGAAACTGCTACAGAAACACCAAACCCGCTCCACTCCACCTCCCAGTAACAGCGGCCCCTCAGACTCTCTCTGCTCAGGACCTGATACCAGTAACTGAATCTGTCTGGATGATCTGGATACCACTGGGGTTCTTCCATATCTGTGACTCTTCTGTTTCCATCAGACAGAACCAGTTCTCTGTTAGCTGTGTTTGGGTCCAGAGTGATTTCCGTACAATATTGTAAGACATAGACTCTGGAGGAGATCAGCTGGTAGCAGTAAAACCTAGTGTGGACTCGGGCCTGGTCTCTGGGCCCTCCTGGCCGGCAGCTCAGCCTGCCTCTGAGCCCTCTCTGAGGCAGAGGACACGAGGTCATGGCCCTTGTGCTGGTCCACAGAGCAGAGGGAGCAGAGCAGCCGCTGGTCACTGCGGCAGAATAGATCCATCACTTTGTCGTGTTGAGAGCAGATGTTTTCCTGGAGCCTGTGGGAGGGCGCCACCAGTTGGTGTTTCTTAAATGCTGCAGCTTCATGATGAGGCTGTAGGTGGCGCTCACAGTAAGAGGCCACACACTGCAGACAGGACTGGACAGCTCTCAGCTTCCTCCCAGTGCACACATCACAGGACACATCCTGAGGTCCGGCATAGCAGCGGGCAGCAGGGGGCGCTCTCCTCTTCATCTGCTCTACCAAATGTGCTAACATGATGTTTTTACCCAGGACAGGCCTGGGTCTGAAGCTCTGGTGACATTCAGGACAGCTGTAGAGCTTCTTCTCGTCCTCTTGGTCCCAGTGCTGTTGGACACAGTTCCTGCAGTAGCTGTGTCCACAGGGAACAGTCACAGGATCCTCCAGTAGATCCAAACACACGGAGCAGAGCAAGGCTTGGTGGAGTTCTAAGTCTTCTTGGTCGAGTTCTTTCTGCGCCATCTCTCCTTTTTTAGGTGGAGATGTACGGCGGACTGAGGTCCTTTTAGGTGGAGATGTATGGCGGACTGAGGTCCTTTTAGGTGGAGATGTATGACGGACTGAGGTCCTTTTAGGTGGAGATGTACGACAGACTGAGGTCCACTCTGGCTCTCTCGTCTGTGTTGGTAACAAAGATCAAAGATCAATGATCAAAGATCAATGATCAAAGATCAAAGTCAGCAGTCACAAAAATCTAAATCTAAAAATATAGCTGCAAGCAACAATACCCATATTGTTGCTTGCAGCTATATTTTTATATTTCTTGCAGCAATATTTCTTGGAACCTTCGGGCCAAGCACCGAAGGTGCATGTAGGCCTCAGCATGTAGGCCACATGCAGGGTCTGACAGGGTCTAACAGAGTCTGACAGGGTCTAACAGGGTTTAACAGGGTCTAACAGAACAGACACATCAAAGACAGATCAAAGGTTGCTAGGTGCGTTGCTAGGCAACTGACAAATTCCTGCAAATTTGACCTGCTGGTGGCACTAGACTGTTGGGGCTGGGGGCCTATAAATTGCTGTGGGTAATGAGGAGACTGGCTGGAATGTGCATGCCAAATTTCACAACTTTTTACCAGACGGTTCTATGGGCTGCCATAGACTCCCATTGAAGAAAAAATATAAAATAATAATAATAATAAATATAGCTGCAAGCAGCAATGCGGGGGCCAAGCACCGTTTGACAGGGTCTAACAAGGTCTGACAGGATCTAACAGAGTCTGACAGGGTCTGACAGGGTCAGGGTCTAACCCTGTCAGAACAGACACATCAAAAATGGATCAAAGGTTACTAGGTGCATTGCTAGGCAGTTGACAAATTTCTGCAACTTTGACCTGCTGCTGCCACTAGACGGTTGGAGCTGGGGACCTATAAATTGCTGTGGGTAATGAGGAGACTGGCTGGAATGTGCATGCCAAATTTCACAACTTTTTACCAGACGGTTCTAGGGGCTATTGGTGCGTTGCTAGGCAGTTGACAAATTTCTGCAACTTTGACCTGCTGGTGCCACTAGACGGTTGGAGCTGGGGACCTATAAATTGCTGTGGGTAATGAGGAGACTGGCTGGAATGTGCATGCCAAATTTCACAACTTTTTACCAAACGGTTCTAGGGGCTGCCATAGACTTCCTATACTAGAAGAATAATAATAATAATCCTGAGACCAGAACATCAAAGGAAAGATCAAAGGGTTACTAGGCAACTCGCCTAGGCAACGGAATACAATTCCTATAGGGTGCCCAGCACCTTCGGTGCTTGGCCCCCTAATAATAGCTGCAAGCAGCAATGTGGGGGCCAAGCACCGTTTGACAGGGTCTAACAAGGTCTGACAGGATCTAACAGAGTCTGACAGGGTCAGGGTCTAACCCTGTCAGAACAGACACATCAAAGACATATCAAAGGTTGCTAGGTGCGTTGCTAGGCAATTGACACATTTCTGCAACTTTGACCTGCTGGTGCCACTAGACGGTTAGGGCTGGGGACCTATAAATCGCTGTGCCAAATTTCACAACTTGCATGCCAAATTTCACAACTTTTTACCGGACGGTTCTAGGGGCTGCCATAGACTTCCTATATAGAGAAGAAGAAGAATAATAATCCTGAGACCAGAACATCAAAGGAAAGATCAAAGGGTTACTAGGCAACTTGCCTAGGCAACGCAAAGAAAGAAAGAAAGAAAGCTATGCCTTTATTAGTCCCACAGTGGGGAAATTCCAGTTCTGCATTTAACCCATCCTGTTATCAGGAGCAGTGAGCAGCACATTACTGCGCCCGGGGACCATCTCCATGATCTTCTTGCTTCGGCTTGGTCAGGACCTAAGCTGGAGTACCTATGGTGCATGTTTTGGGTTGCAAAACATGCACCATAGCATGTTTTGCAAGGGAGCATGTTGGTGCTTAGGCACCTTTGGTGCCTAAGCACCTTTGGTGCTTGGCCCCCTAATAATAATAATACAAGCATCAACAAGGAGAGCATGGAAAAGATAAGAGATAAGATAAGACTTTATTGATCTCGCACAGGAGAAATTTACTTGCCACAGTAGCTCCAGGACAGTTTGAACAAGAAAGAAAAGTGCATGCAGGCAAGAATGGAATAAAGTAAGTAATAATAAAAATAGTAATAAGTAATAATAATAATAATAATAATAATAATACAAGCATCAACAGGGAGAGCATGGAAAAGAGGATATTGCACGTTTGGACTCTACAGTGGAGTTATACAGTCTGATGGCGGTGGGGATGAAGGATCTGCTGTAGCGCTCCTTCTTGCACTGGGGGTGCCTCAGTCGGCTGCTGAAGGAGCTGCTCAGCTCCTCTACAGTCCGGTGCAGAGGGTGAGAGGTGTCGTCCATGATGGACATGAATTTGTCCAGCACCCTCCTCTCAGCCACCTCCTCTACAGAGTCCAGAGGACAGCCCAGGACAGAGCTGGCCCTCCTGACCAGCTTAATGAGTCTCTTCCTGTCCCGCTCTGTGCTGCTCGGGGCCCAGCAGACGACAGTGTAGAGGAGAGCAGAGGCCACCACAGAGTCATAAAAAGTGTCCACAGTCTCTATGTCCTGCCCCTGGATGTTCACCGGTGAGTGAGGTAGTGGTCTCCTCCTGAAGTCAATCACCAGCTCCTTTGTCTTACTGGTGTTAAGGCTCAGGTGGTTGCGCCCACACCAGTCCACAAAGTCACTGATGACCGAGTGGTACTCCAGCTCGTTCCCCTCAGACACACAGCCCACAATGGTCGAGTCGTCAGAGAACTTCTGGGGCTGGAGTGGATGGCAGCTGTCCGTGTTGTATGTGAAGTCCGAGGTGTAGATGGTGAAGAGGAAGGGTGAGAGGACAGTTCCCTGGGGGGCCCCAGTGCTGCAGACTACCACCCCTGACTCACAGCCGCGCAGCCGCACGTACTGTGGACGGTCAGTGAGGTAGTCGATGGTCCAGCCAGCGAGATGTCCATCCACTCCCGCGTCCTCCAGCTTCCCCCGCAGCAGCGCCGGCCTGATGGTGTTGAAGGCGCTGGAGAAGTCAAAGAATATGACTCTCACAGCCTCTCACGGTCTCTAGGGGGGTGAGCGCCCTCTGCAGCAAGTAGATGACCCTAAGGCCCTGTCCCCACGACAACGTTTTTTTGAGGAAACTGAGAAGTTTGTGTGCGTTTGGGCCTGTCGTCCAGACGGCGCCGGCGTTTTTGGGGGTGAGAACGGTGTTTTTCAAAAACGGGTTCCAGAGTGGAGAAGTCGGAGAACGCCCCCCGTCGCGTTGGCATGTGGGCGGCAAAAAAACGCGACTGGTGAGAAAATGATGACGTCGCGCTGACGTAATCATCACGTGATTGGTGACCAGAAGGTAACCCTGCGCCTTCCGCAGGTAACGACCAGATAACATCAGCCATCGCGGACAATGGACTTCAGTATATTTTACAGACATTTGGAAGTTTATTTGCACTGCTGCATCAAACTCTGTTTATCTGCAATGCATTGTGACAACAGCAGAGATACATGCACATTTACGCACGTCGGATTCTTTTCACCCCGCTGCCGCTAAACACGTATTTTAAAATTGAAAAATCCCGTCAATGAAAAGGCAGATAGTGGACAATGAGGAGCCCATACCAATTTGAGTGTGTTGTGTGCTGTAAATAAAGAAAAAGAGCAACCATTTCTTGTCTTTTTTATTGAATGAAAATGTATCTTTTACAAACAGGCACATGCAGTATCACACACAAAAAAATATAAAAGCATTTCTGTTTTCGCTTGTCTGAGGGGAATCCAGGGAAGGTGAAGAACACAGCGATCTCGTAGACGTGGGGTCGTCCTCTAACAAATCCCAGGTTTCCACTCCGGCTGTAATGGCTGTAGTAGCTGGCAATCCACCCCAGATTTGTTCGCACAGCTCAAAATATAACAGGACCACACGCCACTGCGACGCCCAGAGTCAAAGGCATGTTTGTATTTGTTCCTTACTGCCTACAGTTTTGTTGTTAGATGCACTTTGGTGATGGTATGGGGATCGTGAGAAAAATCTTTCCCTTCGGCCGTGTCCCCGGTAGTATATTCACGCCGAAAAGCCAACATGATGTCCGAGTATTTGCTTGGGCAGGACTCCCTGTCGACGTTCTGCTGATACTGTTGTGTTTTGTAATCCAGCGTAACGAGCAAGGTTAACGAGAGTTCTACTTGTTAATGTCTATCTAATAAAACGATAGCAAGTAATACCAACTATCGATTTATAGGCAAAAACTCTGCTCACGGAGCGCAAATCTTCGTTCTGTGGCGTCTGTCTATGTTAGGGACTGTCAACATTTTCACATTACCGGAGTGAGTCCCTGCTACATTGCTGGAGCATTGCAGGGGGACAAAATAAATTCGCTTTTTTTGACGGTCCCTAAAGTACACGCGTTTGCTTGTTTACGAAAGAGAAAGGACTTTCTGCGCATGTGCTCTTTGTAGTCTTGCGTTTCCGGTCGCTCTGGCTCTTTCCGGTTTACAGCGCCACTTATCGGTCTGACATATGTACTACATCGTTTTCACTCATCGCTCCGTGCTCATCTTGACGCGAATGTTTTCTGATCCAACACGTGTGTGGACGAGACTTTTTTTCACCCCGGGTAAAAAAAAAACCAGGAACGTTGTCGTGGGGACAGGGCCTAACCCTAACCCTAACCCTGGCGCTGGGTTGGGCCCGTGTGAAGAGGAGGAGGGGGGAGTCGGCAGAGGGGCAGAGGGGGTGGGGGGCGAGTCAAACCTGTTGAAATAACAGTTTAATTCGTCCGCCCAGCGCTGATCACCGTCAGCTGTCCCTCTGCCACTCTGTCCAAAACCAGACCAGAAAAGAGGATATAGGATAGAAATAAATAAATAATATATAATTTAGTGTTACTCAAACATGTGTGAATGAAACAAAACACAACTCCAGGTTTGTTTTAAGAATAAACTGTTACCACAGCATGTTGCTAACAAATTCACACTAATCACCGATAGCAGCAGCAGGAACAGGAGATTAGGACATTTTGCTCACACCTCTTTAAAATAAAGAGACCTTGTTGTCACTGGCGTGAAACTGTGTAGACAATGGCCTAAAAACTTCCCATTCTGTCGTTCATTTGAAATGTTGCTACAAAAGGATAAAAACTGAAAACTGTAGAAATGCATTTTTTGTATTGTTGTTTGAACCCCTGGCAACATGGGTTCAAACAACACTGTTACATGTAAGAATAAAAATATATAATTGATTTGATTGATTCATTTTTGATCAGGTAACATTCTAACGCAGCTTAAAGATCAAATTTACGTAATATAGGAGCTTAATATTGTCAACATAAAGCTTTTGTCACTTGTAGACTTACTCACAGTGGGACGATGAATAATTTTAACTTTAACTTTAACTCAAGCAGAAGTAAAAATATGGGCTCTGAAAAGTACAATTTCTTTCAAAAGTTAATCAAGTCAGACAAGGTTATAATAGTTTTGGATTTTTAATTATAGTTTAGTTTTAGTTAGTTTTGACTTCTTTTCCCCCTCTAATTCAGTTAGTTTTAATTAGTTTTTAGAGTGGCTCTGATAGTTTTAGTTTTCATTTTTTCTAACTGCTCAGTTTTAGTTTAGCTTTTATTCGTTTTTATTCGTTTTAGTTTTTGGGTTATACTTTGGGCTATTTGTCAAGTGCAGCATTCAAAAAGAAAGTATTGTGTTCTCAAACTTACAACAAGCAAATACAGTTTTAAAACATTTATTCAGGTTTACCCCCACAACAACCAAAGCAGTCCACAAGCTGCAGCCTTAAGTGCAAAAACAAATAAAAATACACACCAAAACTACCAAATGTATTTTATAGCAATCCAAGGCTTGTAAATAAATTGACAAAGATGAAAACAAAGAGCAGTTTATCTGTCATTTCAGTTAGTTTTCATTTTGTAAATACACAATACAGTTCCAGTTAGATATCTTTTTTTTCTTCTTTTAATTGTCATTTTTATTTATTTCAGTTAATGTAAATAGTTTTTTAATTTGTTTTCATTAACTATAATAAGCTTGAAGTCAATGTATTTTGTCTTTTGTTTGTTCTTTTGTTTGCTTGTTTGTCCATCTGTTTGTCTGTTTTTTGTTTTGTTTTTTGTTTTTCCTCTGGCAGCACGGTGGCTGAGTGGCTAGCACTCATGCTTCACAGCAAGAAGGTTCGGGTCGCCCGAGCCTTTCTGTGTGGAATTTGCATGTTCTCCCCGTGTCTGGGTGAGTTTCCTCCGGGCACTCCGGTTTCCCCCACCAACCCAAAACATGCTCCAGGTAAAATCCTCCAGCTTAGGTCCTGACCAAGCCTAAATAACAAAACAAAATCATGGGGTTGGTCCCCGGGTCAAATATAGAAACAACTTCTCCTGTGTGAGATCAATAAAGGTCAATCTTCTAATCCTTGACCACTGTAAGGCGCATTGTGTTACAATTTTGTATGAAAAGCGCTTTATAAATATTGTTTGATTGATTGACTGATTGATGTCACCTCTTAGTATAGCAGATTTAATTATCTAAGATTCTCTAGAGATAGACTTTCGAAACTGGATATTTAAAAACTTTTTGGGACACCTATTTGAAAAGCACGTTGTATGTGATTCAGGGCTCTCAAGTCTCACGCATTGAGAGTGTGACACATGCAATTCGACATGTTCACACGCTCACATGCCACACGTGGCATTTCTCACGCTGATTTTTTTTTTTTAAATTTTTTGTGCCCAGAAAATCGATCTGTGTGGCTCAGTTTATGCAGGCACCGCGTGTTTTCAGCGAAAAAAACTCCCCCCTCCTCCCCGTCCCGCTCCCTGGAAAAAAATCTCAGTTTCAGCCAATCAGAAAATAGATTGTTCTGTTGTTGGGCAGACTAGTTTCAGCTGCTAAGCGCACACAGCGACTGACGGTGATGATAAAACAAACTGAGAACCATCAGGTAATAACTTCATTTATATAACTCTCATTAGTAGCTTTGTAGTTTAAGTTTGCTCTTTAGATAAATTCAACGCAATTCAACGTGGCATTTCTCACGCCCCCCCCCGCGCTCCTCGGAAATCACGCAGTCTCACGCACGACCCCGCTCAAAACTTGAGAGTCCTGGTGATTGCTTCATGACTCCCTCTTATCTCTGATGTTGTTTGGTCTGGAGTGAGTTTGATTGACAGCCATCTCAGAATAGTTTCAGTGATCCTCCTTGACAGATGGCTTTTCTATACGTGAAAAAATAAAATAAAATAAAAAACGTGTTAGCAAATTAGTGACTTGTGTTAGCGTCTATGCTGTACTTATCACTATTCTCCAGTAACAGAGTAAAAGTAGTGAAGAACCTAAGTTTAAAAATATAATGAGGTATCTGTACTTTACTTATGCAGATTTTACAGTGGATACTTTGAGTTTTACTTCACTACATTTGAGAGCCGGTATCTGTACTTTCTACAGCATTACATTGTTTAAAAGGGGTGAGAAGTAAAAGTATTTTTTATAATTGTGTGAGATCTACTGAAAGGGGTTTATTTGATCACATTCATAATTTGAGCAAACAAAAATATACAAATTAAAACATCTACAAAAAAAGGTTTAATTCTGTTGTTTCTATTGGACAAAATTCAGCACAAATCTGTATTAACATCACTACATTTGAAGTTTTATTAGATTTCACAATCTGAGCAAAAAACTTTTACTTTTTAGCCTTTAAGTACATTTTGAATACTTCAATACTTTTACATAAAGGTAACTTTATGTCTGTAACTTTTCCCGTTGAGAGTCCGTCAAAGTTCTTTTCTCTGTGGAGATGTTTTTGCTTTGTCTGGAATGTTTCACAGTATGGTATTAAACGTTTCTATCTTCATGGAGACCAAACCAGGTCACAGGTTACAGGTTAGATCTGTGGAGAGGCAACCTCGCTCACAGTCAGAATGCATGTTTTTTTTTTAGGTATTTTTGAACTATAAAACCTATACTACTATTATATGATACTATATTAAACTATAAAATGTAGGGTGGAGCTGTTTAGTGACATCTCCATAGAAACAAGCAGGTGAAGGACCTCCAACCAAAAAGTTCCATACATACATTTAATACTTTTACTTAAGTCGATTTTTTAAATGTGATTCTTTTACTTTTATTTGTTTTTTGCTCTGATATCTGTATTTTTACTTAAAGGAGAATTAAATTTTTTTTACAATCTGAGCCTTATTTCGGTAATAAAACAAGTTGTTTTACTCACCCATAGCACTTTGGTGTCATATGGAGCACTTCCAGAGATGTTTTAGATTAGCGATATCCGTAGCGCGAGTTCTCGGGGCACATGTAATATATGCCCCGAGCGGTCTCCAAGTAACACAAACTTTAGCACTTTTCAAATCATAGAAGCTCAATGTCTTAGTCTACACTTTCGTTTGAGTCAAAAGTGGCCTGTCATCTGAGATTTATCCATAATTTACAGCTTTGCGTTTCATGTTTGGGTCCCGGGAGCTGAGAATGAAATAAACTGTGACTCCGCACATGCGCACTGGCGTCCTCATCTACTCAAAACTATGGATAAATCTCAGATTACAGGCCACTTTTGACTCAAACGAAAGTGTAGACTAAGACATCGAGCTTCTGTGATTTGAAAAGTGCTAAAGTTTGTGTTATTTGGAGACCGCAAACATGTGCCCCGAAAACTCACATTACGGAAATCGCAAATCTAAAACATCTCCGGAAGTGCTCCATATGACACCAAAGTGCTATGGGTGAGTAAAACAACTTGTTTTATTACCGAAATTAGGCTCAGATTGTAAAAAACGTTAATTCTCTTTTAAGTAACAAAATGGAGTACTTTTTCCACCACTGCTTTGCTTACATACCTTTGTGCCGTTAAGATAATATTTGAGCATTTGTAGCGTGGGCGAGAGAGTTTAAAATGTAGAACATTCATACTGTAAACAACATTGAGCAGGCTACGTGGTCAAAGCAGGAGGAGATGGTACAAACTGTTATTCAGTATTTCAGTATTTATGCATTATTTATTATAGTGACTGCCTGTCAGTAATTAAATCATGTGTCTCAGCCTTTTTGAAATCCTACACATGTGTAGGCAGGGTATGCTAGCTTGAAAACAAAAAACTACACCAGTTTGTCTTATAGTTTAATTTAGCATCTGTCCATTAGTGTGGGAGGAGGCACGTACGATTCACACAAGATTATGTAAAATCGAATGTTGAGTCCACAAAAACATGACAAGAGCAGCTCAAAGGCACTGTATCTGATTTTCAGACTGTCTTAAAAGTATAAAAAACCAAAGTAGTTCATTGTAAATGTTTGACAGTGGTCCAAAGTTATTCCTCATTTACTTTATACATTCTGACCATCCTGATTACTCACCGTAATGAGTTTATGAGCGCTTTTCACTCCCAGAGAGATTTGCAGTGACGGTAAATCATGCTAACACGCACTTCCTGATAAAAATGCTTAGCGCAAGAGCTACTTAGACAAAATATTTGTTCTGGGGCAAGACAATTTTTAACAAATCTGGTGAATCTGCCGTCTGGTGGTATGATTCCAGCTCCCACAGATGAATGCTGCCGTTGTGTCTTGGGCAAGACACTTAAAGGAGAAACAACTTGTTTTACTACCGAAATAAGGCTCAGATTGTAAAAAACGTTAATTCTCCTTTAACCCCCCACCTCGCCCGCATTGGCTGCATACACTGGTAGCTCCCATGACAGAAGATACATCAAGGCCGGTTCTGTCAAGCGATGTGGGAGCATCCTCCCGTGGACCCACCACCCGCAGGAGGATCCACGGGGGTGCCAGTGCATTGAGATCTGGGCGACAGATCTATTTCGCCTGCTGCCCCCTCGACCCGAAAAAGCGGAAGAGAATGAATGTAATGAGTGAATGGTGAATCCGTTGAACCATTGCTGACCAATAATAGTCTGGGATAGTAGTTTCCACATGGTCGTCATTAAACTCCACGCACTTTGAACACCACGCCCATTCTTCCGTTGTTTTAATGCACCATGACAGACAAATAAGGGTCTGAGATAGTTTTGTCATATCCCTTTGGTACAAGCAAGTATTAAAGGTCCCATGGCATGAAATTTTCACTTTCTGAGGTTTTTGAACGTTAATGTGAGCTCCCCTACCCTGTTTACGCCCCCCCCCCCGCCCCAACATGGCTAAAAGTTGCGAAATGTCTAAACTGAGCATTTGCGATCCTTTTCTGCGTTAGAAAAAATCGGAGCTCAAACGGACGATTTTGAACAAGGCCCATTGTTGACGTCAGCTCGAAAAAAGAAATGCAAATGCAGTTTCACCCCCGTCTGTCTGTTCTCAGCGTCTCTGTAAATCACGCCCAGAGAGTTTGGACTGCGAATGCGCTAGGCAATGCGAAATGCGTTTTTTTATTTGCCTGGAGGCACGTCCGAGTGTTTCTAGGCTCGGAAGTCCTTTATCTGAGCCTCTGGACCTTTGAACAGCAGTGGTTTAATTTTATTTTCTGTGGAAATGTGTTTATTTTTCAATGGAACGCTTCTAATCTCTTCTCCACGCAAAAACGTGGAAATGGATCAGCTGAGAGCGGAGAGTTTGGCCACGCCCCCACCCTCTACTATAGGCCATCTCTTTTCTCCTCATTTGCATTCAAGCAACAAGTCCCATAATGGTCTGTTCAGAGAGAGAAAAATGACTCTTTCTCATCTTATCTCTGTTTCTCATGCACTGAGTGTTGATTTTGAAGAAGGATTCATTTACAGTATTAGGGAACCATTAAGGAGCCATATAAAAGCATCAAGAAGTATCATGTCATGGGATCTTTAATAGTGTTTATCACAATAGAAATTATATTCTTTTGGGTTTTTTATTTTTATTTTACTCAACCATACTTGCTTTAATAAAATTTCGTTGATCGTAAATGATTGGAAATTGAAATGATTGGGCGATATGGGAAAACAAAGAATCGTGACTTTAATTTCCCATACTGATTGGTCTCGATTTTCTGGGTGTCAGGATCAATACAGTTTTTATTTTGTGTTGATAGGACTGATAATTATGGAGAAATCCACATGTAAAGTTTGGAATGAGTCTGTACTATATATTAAGCCTAAAAACATGCGCATGCTACTGTTACCAACAGAAACATGTGCGATATCCGTGCACTAAATGAGGTCAGTGGCGGTTCTTGGGGGGGGCGAGTGGGGCAATTGCCCAGGGCGCCACTTTGTGAGGGGCGCCGTGCCGAGCGCTTGAAAAAAAAAAAAATTATCTATCATATCACTGTGTAGGAAATTGGCAAATTGGCACCCCCTCTGGCTGCAAGCGCCTGCGCAATACATTCCCTTCCACGCGGGCCAATGCGCAGCGCAGAGACCTGCTGGCGCCTGCACTGGCGCGAGACGAAAAGGAAGAGGGAAAGAAAGAGAAGATAGAGGATTCACCCATCCCCCCTCTCTGCGGCCGGCTGCGAGTCGAGCTCACTGTAGTGCAATACTGTAGTAGTAGTTAGTTTTTTTAGTGTTATTAGTGTGTGCTATTGTTATCTGGTGTTGTTTACATACTTGTTATATTTATATATCTGATATGCATATGTGCATATTTTTGCCACTTTCATGTGTAAAGTGTATTGTATTTTTTTGTATTCATTGTGTTTTTTTAATATTATTTTTTATTTATGTTATTTAAGTTATGATAACTTATATTTTTTTGAAAGTTGTGATAATGAGAACCACACTATAGTGATAATAAAACATGGCTGCTTGTGGTAAATGTTGTGGGGTTTTTTTTAATTCCTGGGGGGGGGGGCGCTCGGAGGGGGTCTCGCCCAGGGAGTAATTCAATGTAGAACCGCCACTGAATGAGGTAGTAAATTTCACTCATTAACAGTCACTTCCTTTCTGTAACTTGGATTATAAAGATGAGAAGCACCAGAGGAGAGAAAGAGGAGAAAAGGTGAGGAGCTGGGTCAGAGAGGCACTGCACACACCGACGCAGAGGGAGAGACTCGACTTTTTGGTCAAACTGTAGATTTAAGTCAATACTTGTGAACACATGAGGAGACATAAACAGACGCGGGCTGCTTTTTCCTAAACAAGAGAGCGTAAATCCTCGTTAGCACAGAAGTTCAAAGTTCAAAGTCAGCTTTATTGTCAAAAATGTACAGGTACAGGCACGTATGTACAGGCTGAACACACAGGATTTGAAATTGCAGCGCTCCCTAGGCCCACAGTGAACATAAAACATCTGATCAACAAGACAATTAACACAATGACTAAAACATCACATATATACATAGCAAAAAGTGCAAAAGGCTTGTATATATTCAAGCCTTTTGTACGCGCTCTTGCTGCCACATGATTGGCTGTTGACCTATCAATTAAAATGCCTTATCATCGAGATCGACTTAAATAGAGTTCGTGATCTATTGACTTTTTGATTTTTGGCACAGCCCTATTGGAAATTATAAGATCTTTCTGAACCTACATACCACAGTCATACTTAATTTCTGCCTTGCCAAATATTATAAATTGTAGTTTTGTCTTTTGAAATCAGTTTTCATCAGCAGTACAATTCTGGTGCTGTACTGTAAACAAAACACAACTCCATGTATTTTTCTGATGAGGAAACAACATGGTAACATAGATCTGTAAATAGCATAATACCAGTCCTTTAAAGATCCCATGACATGATACTTCTTGATGCTTTTATATGGCTCCTTAATGGTTCCCTAATACTGTAAATGAATCCTTCTTCAAAATCAACACTCAGTGCATGAGAAACAGAGATAAGATGAGAAAGAGTCATTTTTCTCTCTCTGAACACTCCATTATGGGCGTTGTTGCTTGAATGCAAATGAGGAGAAAAGAGATGGCCTATAGTAGAGGGTGGGGGCGTGGCCAAACTCTCCACTCTCAGCTCTCAGCTCTCAGCTGTGCGCGCTCTGATCCATTTCCGCGTTTTTGCGCAGGGAAGAGATTTGAAGCGTTCCATTGAAAAATAAACACATTTCCACAGAAAATAAAATTAAACCACTGCTGTTCAAAGGTCCAGAGGCTCAGATAAAGGACTTCTGAGCCTAGAAACACTCGGACGTGCCTCCAGGCAAATAAAAAAAGGCATTTCGCATTGCCTAGCGCATTCGCAGTCCAAACTCTCTGGGCGTGATTTACAGAGACGCTGAGTTCAGACAGACGGGGGTGGAACTGCATTTGCATTTCTTTTTTCGATCTGACGTCAATAAGGTGCCGTGTTCAAAATCGCCCGTTTGAGCTCTGATTTTTTGTAACGCAGAAAAGGATCGCAAATGCTCAGTTTAGACATTTTGCATCTTTTAACCATGGGGGGGGGGCCCTAAACAGGGTAGGGGAGCTCACATTAACGTTCAAAAACCTCAGAAAGTGAAAATTTCATGCCATGGGACCTTTAAATTACTCTACACTAGTTGTTTCCTGGACTACTACTTTACTTCTACTTGAGTAATATTATTCTGAAGTAAGAGGATGCTGGTGTTGTTTGTTCGCCGCTTCTCCATCTGTCTCTTCCTGTTTTTCTATCTTTTTGCTTTTTGCCTTTTGTTTTATTTTCACCATTTCATCCAATACCTCAAACCGCTACACCTTTCGTCGTCTGTTTTCCGTTCGTATGCCTGGATTCTTGTCACCATTCTACTGCTAGCCAAATGGACTCATTGCTGTCGCTGCCTACCTGTTGCTGCCCCGTTCTCGGACTATCCCTGGCTCCATGCGCTCAGACCAATCCATTATCCATCTGATTGTGTCAGTTCCTACAAACCCATATCCCTGTCCAAGAGAAGCCCCCAACAACGCCCAGCGCCCCATGTCCATCGCCCAGGTAGTCCTCCTCTGTCTGGCGCTGTGGTGGGCAGGGCTCCGGCTCAGTCTTGCTACTGCATCGCCTTCCACTATGACTCTAAAGTACTCCGCTGTGCAGCTCCTCAAACTTAAGAACAGCTCAACTCCACCATGTGTCTCCGTACTAAAATCACTTGGACTCCTCCGTACAAAAAAATACATCCATAGAAGTTCCCGACACAAGTTTGTTTACTACTTCACTCCGCAGTCTGTCCCGGTGTTCCGGCTCTCCGTGGGATCATGTCAAGATGTGATTGGTGTACGCTGGTGTTTACATTTTGTTTTACCACCCTTAGGCTGAATCAGGCATATGGACGCCAAGATGTTTTATCATCTGACGTATCGTTTGATTTGCAGATTCCATAAGAACAATGCCAACTCCATCCAAACTTGTATCTGGTATGACTGTGATGAATACATTGGCTTCAGAATAAAGTAAACAAAAGCTTACAATTGCACATACACCTATAAGTTGGTGTCCTTTAATGACTGTGATACATTTTATTTAAAAGCACATTTCAAGACACCCAAGGACACTGTACAAAACAAAGTTAAAAACAGAGATACAAAACTCAGGGATGAAAGAGTTCTGTCTCCACTTTTTTTTCAGCCACGGGGTCTTTTTATATATATATATATATATATATATATATATATATATATATATATATAATCTTACGAAAGACCCAACAAATGAAAATTCCAAGTTACGAAACGCCTTCACGTTAAATTTTGGTCTCTAGATACGAAAGAAAATTCAAGTTACGAAACGCGAAATCTCAAAAATTCAAATAATGCGCGCTCAGCCACACACATTAGACGCTTTTCTCAGACTGAATTTAAACTTTTCTCACATTTGTCTCTCGTTTAAACACTCAAACTTTCATAGATTTTCAACAAAATGTATTAATAGTGAAGTGTGGGGGGAAGGGTGAGGGCGGTGTGTGTGCCCGCGGACATGTGTGTGATAGCGCAGCATGACCCAGCGCGGGGCTGCGAGCACGAAACCCGTGCTCAAACCGTGCCTCCTCTAAACCTGGATTAAACCACCATGTGCGGGTCTATTTCCTGGTTTCGTGCTAGCTCTGCCGGTGTACCTCACGAGTCACAGCTGAGGCGAGCAGCGAGAAGGGGAGTCTGAGCGCATGAACGAACGCATGCAAGAGCCGCGTTGGTTTAATTGCCTCAGCCATGACTCGCGAGGTACACCGGTGCTGCTGCTAATAGCAGAGCTAGCACGAAACCAGGAAATAGACCCGCACGTGGCGCTTTAATCCACCTGGTCTAGTCCTGGTCCAGTCCTTGGTCTAGACCTGGTATAGTCCACGTTTAGTCCTGGGTCTACAGTCTCTTAGCCAATCAGGATGCAGAACACAGTGTTACACTATAAAAAAAAGTTACACTATAAAAAAAAAAAAAACTTGGAACGGGGCCTTGGAACGAATCAGGCTTTTTCCATTGAAATAGCTACTCAACTTACGAAAAATTCACGTTACGAAACCACTTCTGGAACGAATTAATTTCGTAAGGTGAGGTACCACTGTATATATATATATATATATATATATATATATATATATATATACAGGCTTGGGGAGTAACGGATTACATGGAACGGCGTTAAGTAAAAGGATACCAAAAAAAGGTAACTGTATTCCCCTACAGTTACAAAGAAAAAGACGTAATCAGATTACAGGTACATTTACTGAAAATGGGGATTACTTAGCAGGATTACAATTTGAAAGCATTTTATGTTATTTCATTTTTTTATTTAAAGCCGGAGGTCATATGTAGGGAAAACAGAACGTACAGACTCGCACCGCACGCCGTGCGCTGCGCGTGCTCTGTGAAACAAACTTGCAGCGGCGCGCGCTGTGGAATACACTTGCAGCGGCTCGCACTGAACTTCACGCATGTCGCGCACTACGGACTAAACTTGCAGCGGGCATGGTTTCAAAAAACGCATGTAGCGGGTGGAAATTTAGGGAGAATTTTATTTTTAAAGAAGACAAAGGGAACAACATCACAGTGCAGTGCAAATTGTGCCTTCCAGCTGTTAAACACCTGTCAATGTCCAAGGATTCTACTTCCAATCTCAAGAAACATTTACAGGTAAGATCGCTAATATTAACGCTTTGATACTGACAGGCCCTAAATGTCCTGCTTCAGTCATGTTATGTGTGAATATGAGTCATTTCTTTGTCTTGATTCATTGGTAGGAGCCAGTTTCGAGTTAGCTATCGACTAGCAAACTATTAGCAAGCTAGCTAACATTTGCGGTCACAAGTACACTTTGTGCATTTGTAGAACGATATTACAATATTTAAACATTATCTAGGCAACATAGTCATGTTAACTGATCCATGAAGACCCTTTAGACAATTCCGAGCAAAGCTGTGGTTAGATGTAGGCCAGCACGCAAGCTGGACGAACATCCTGTCCAGCTGCGGAGATCGGGCAAGATGACTGTCCCGGTAAAACTAAAACTTTAACTGAAAATATAATTTCGTTGAAGTCATAGGTGTTTAGGTGTTTGGTTTAGTGAGTGACCTTGTTTACTAGTGACTTGGCTTATAGTGATAACAGTTGTTAAAACTACACATAGAACTGTACTTGTCCTCCTAAAAACTTTTAATTGTATTGTCATTTTCTTGTTGTTATAGGATATTTGGTGTTAAAGTAATCCAAAAGTAACTGAAAGTAATCAAGTTACATTACTTTAATATTATAGTACCAGGATTACGTTACTGAATACATATTTTAAAGGGATATGCCACCCCCAGGTCAAATTTGGGCATCTCCCCACAGTCCAGAGACTAAAATAAGTGGTGGAAAGCGTTTTCCTGCTCACCCAGCCATTGTCCGAGTCTGTCGCCACTGACCGCCGCGGTATCTGGTGCTCCTCCGCCTTAGACTGGAGTCTAACGTCGCCAGAGAAAGATTTCGGCCAAAAGGAATTAATTTGCTCGATGCGTTTCCCAATTACTTTGTGTGTAGTGCGCATTCATATCGAGTGAAAATAAATGTGCAAATCAACACGGAGAGCTTGCCTTGGTCATTTTGGGTGGGAACTATTTTCCAGTGCGTAAGAATACAGCCGTATCACGCAGCACGCTACCAGGGGAATCCCAGCAACGCACCGGGAAGGGAGTTCCCCTGTTGCACAACGTGGTGCGTGATACGGCTGTATTCTTACGCACTGGAAAATAGTTCCCACCCAAAATGACCAAGGCAAGCTCTCCGTGTTGATTTGCACATTTATTTGCACTCGATATGAATGCGCACTACACACAAAGTAATTGGGAAACGCATCGAGCAAATTAATTCCTTTTGGCCGAAATCTTTCTCTGGCTACGTTAGACTCCAGTCTAAGGCGGAGGAGCACCAGTTACCGCGGCGGTCAGTGGCGACAGACTCGGACAATGGCTGGGTGAGCAGGAAAACGCTTTCCACCACTTATTTTAGTCTCTGGACTGTGGGGAGATGCCCAAATTTGACCTGGGGGTGGCATATCCCTTTAAGGAGTAACTAGTAACTGTACCGGATTACATTTCTAAAGTAACCCTCCCAACCCTGGATATATATATATATATAATGTGTGTGTGTGTATAGTGTTTAGGGTTGCCAACCATCCCTTGACAAACAGAATCGTCCCGTATTCAGAACAAAAGTACGTATAAACTTCTACTGATGTGCGCACGCAGCTCTTTCGCAACAGCGTGTACCTTTGCGTACCAGCGTGTCATCACAGGGCAGGTTAAACTTTATAAAACATCCTACCTCCCCGTGCCTCACTTAGCGCCTTTTCCGGCTCTCGCTCCTCCTGCTCATAGTGCGCACAAGCTCCTCCTCAGTGCGCTCTGATTAGAAGAGCAAGACTAAGGGCAAAGCAAAAACTAATCAAAATTTATGTTTAAATATATACTACTAGTACCTGTTAATAAAATGTGGGTTTTTTTTGTACTTTGATGTACAGTTTTACTTTATTGCAAATATATAGCATCTAGAATTCAAAATTTCATGACTGGGTACTTTCATCCCTGAAAACTGGAAGATGGTGAAAGTGACTGTTATGTGGTGTAGGATTGTCTGAACAGGTGTGTTTTGAGTCTGGATTTGAAAATAGCAAGAGAGTGAATATTGCAGAGGTCAGGAGGGGAGCAGAGCGGCTGAAGGCTCTGCCCCCCATGGTGACGAGACGAGCAGAGGTGGAGAGAAGAGGAGGGAGCGAGAAGGAATGGAGATGTGGAGGAGGTCAGTGATGTAAGGTGGGGCCAGGTTATGGATTGCTTTGAAGGTGGTTAGGAGAATTTTAAAGTGAATTCTTTGTTTTATGGGAAGCCAGTGTAGTTGTTGGAGGATGGGGGTGATGTGGTGGGAGGAGGGGTTCCTGGTGATGATGCGGGCAGCGGAATTTTGGAGAAGCTCCAGTTTCTGGAGGGATTTATTGGGGAGACCAAAGAGGAGGGAGTTGCAGTAATAGATCCGGGAATTAACAAGGCTGTGAACGAGTATGGCAGTGGTGTGAGGAGTGGGAGAGGGGCGGAGACGAGAGATATTGTGAAGGTGAAAGTAGGCGGAGCGGGTGATGTTATTAATATGGAATTGGAAAGAAAGTGTGCTGTCAAGGATGACACCCAGACTCTTGACCTGAGGGGAAGGAAGGACAGTGGAATCATGGATAGATATAGAGAAACTGCTGGATTTGGAGATAGTGGAGGGGGTGCCTACTAGGAGGACTTTAGTTTTAGAGCTGTTAAGTTTGAGAAAGTTGGAGGAAAACCAGGAGTGGATTTCTTGTAGACAAGGTAAGAGAGGTTGTAGGGAGAGATGAGGAAGATTTGGTAGAAATGTAGAGCTGGTGTCATCTGCATAGCAGTGAAAAAGAATGTTGTGTTTACGGAACAGAAAGCCAAGTGGAAGGATGTAAATGATTAAAAGAAGCGGACCTAGGACAGAGCCTTGGGGAACGCCAGCAGAGACAGGGAAAGTATTGGATTTGTAAGATTTGAGTTGGATGAATTGACTGTGATCAGAGAGATATGAAATGAACCAGGAGAGAGGAATGTGGGAAATACCAATGGACTGAAGTATGTGAATGATGATGTTGTGGGAGATAGTGTCAAAGGCTGCTGTCAGATCGAGGAGGATGAGGATAGAAAATAACAAGTCCAGGGCTCTAACCACTACCCTACACCAATATAGCTAAGCTCTTTTTTCAGAATATCTATCATGCTATCATGTCTATCATATCTATATCTATCATGCGCGTTACAGTCACATTGGAGGCGTGTTAACCTGTGAAAGTCAGTTTTAACATTGGACAAGTTAGCACTGTTTTTAAAAGCGCGATTCCGTCCATTACCATATGCCTCGTGCGCGCACTATACGCTGAACTCTAAAGTCTGCAAAAGGTTGCATGATGGTGATTTAAAAGGCTACAACGCAAACTTCGCTTCCATGTCTTGATGTGACACCTGGCAGGGCATGTGATCTTTTGACACCCACACTGGACAATTTACCACTGTTACTAAAAGCATGATTATGCTGTGTCCTGCTGATGGATCAGTTAGAGCGGCAGCTGCCCACCTCCTCACTCGCACCTCCTCCTGAACACTTCACCCCTGTCCTCAAAGATCTCCACTGGCTCCCCATCCCTCAGCGCATCCAATTCAAACTCCTCACCATTGTGTATAAGTCCCTCCATAACCTGGCCCCCACCTCCCTCTCTGAGCTCCTCCACCGCCACACCCCCGCCCATGCCCTCCAATCAGCTGACACCAACCTCCAGTCTCCCCCCACCAGGACTAAACACAAGACCTGGGGGGACAGGGCCTTCTCCGCTGCTGCCCTCACCCTCTGGAACTCCCTGCCCAAACACATCACAGACTCCTCTACACTCACCATCTTCAAAAAAGCCCTAAAAACTCACATGTTCAAAACTGCCTTTAAATAACTGCATCTTCTGTTTATCTGTTTCTTTCATTTGTGTGTTTGAATCATTGTGAAGCGTCTTTGAGTGTCATGAAAAGTGCTATACAAGTACTATGTTTTATTATTATTATTATTATTATTATTATTATTATTATTATTATTATTATTATTATTATTATTATTATTATTATTATTATTATTATTATTATTATTATTATTATTACATCTCTTACTTGTGTAAATTTTCTCGTTCCTCTCCCACCTCTGCCTGCTGAGATCTTTAAAGTGATTCTTCACTCTCGCTCTAGTGGAGTGTGACATATTGGACATAATGATACTGCAGTCATGAATTACAGCTCCTCCCTCCCCGGTTAAAGATAAGAGCACCCAAACCTGAGTGAGCAGGTGTACTGTGGGCCCCTCCCCCACTCCTAACCAGCTGTCTCTGTCCCATTAAAGCTGCCTTTCATCACTCCAGCTCCACAAACTCAAACCTATCACAGACTCGATCAATGCCCAGACGGCTCACGATGTTTTTAGACGCAAATAGAGAAGACTGTGTACGTAGACATCTCGTTAGGGAAAGGTTTTTTATGACGTCCTCTCATCTGCTGCTCCGAAATATATCCAAAAGTCAAACATGGTGTCTGGCAGTGTGGGCTTGCACTGTGAAACTAAAGAAGACATATTGTGCTTGAGTCTGCTATATTGTGTATGTTATAATTTATGACACATGTGGATCATTGTGTTATAATTTGAAAGTTTTAAATCACAATATTGATCTAAAATGACTCGGCAAAAGAAACAAATCCACTGACTTCCATGTTAGAAAACTGCAGTGCCCAATGGGAGCTCACGTCACCGTAAACGTCATCACAACAAAGAACCATGCAGCTGTCAGCCCCTCCTATGGATAGCTGCACCTCACACTAGTGAGTAGCAGATCTTTCTTTTCATTTGTATCAAAATGGCTGTGACACTGCCAAATCCTACACTTATCACAGATTAAGAAAATAAAATTGGAGAACATTGTACAGAGCAGTGGGTGTGGACTGGTGGCAGTGAAAACTGGGATGAGCGATGACATCTGTTTCATTTGACTTGTATTCCATTGTCCATTATCTTTGTTTTATTTTGTATATACTGCCTGTTTTTAACTGTATTTAATTGTTTTTAATTGTTTTTAATTGATTGTCTTTGTGCGGTGTCCTTGAGTGTCTAGAAAGGCGCCTTGAAATAAAATGTATTATTAATATTATTATTATTATTATTATTATTATTATTATTATTATTATTATATCTTGAATACAGGAGAATAAAGGTGACTCAAACATGCATGAATCACTCAAAACAACTTTGAAAAGGGCAATGAGAAAGGAACTATAACATGGTTAAAAGCTTTTGTCGATTTTGCACAATAGGTCCTAGGTTTTAAGTTTTTCTTAAAACTGGGTTCAAATATGCTTTGTTTAACTAAAATGGGTTAAGGTATTTGGGCAAATTGAATAACATGTAGTCTTATTGTTCCTGTTTGGCACTTTTGCAAGACAACATTAAGCGAATAAAAATGCATTTTTATAGAAATTGAATGTTTTAATATAAATAGAATGTGTGAGATGGAGAGGCCAAGCGAACTGGGAAGTGACTGGAAGTGTGATAAACACCAAGTTCACATCCCGACAGCACACTCTTCACGCCCCCCCACAAAAATGATACATCCAACATTCCATCGCAGCAGGTCACCTCCTCAGTATACACACAACCAAGTTCCAGTCCTCTTTACTGAAATAGTGATAGTGCTCGAATTCAACGACATGTTTGGCTGGAAAGACGTAATTAAAGTGTTGCAAATGCGATATTAAACTGTCGCCTACGACGTCCGTGGACTAGCAGACAACGGATCAAACTTAAGGTAAGCCGGCTTTTATTTTATTTGCCCGCCGATGGCATGATGTAATCCTACAAATTTGATTGACAATGCCCGTTTCCACTGCCTCTGCCGAGCGCTCGTTCAGCACACTGAGACGCCTAAAAACGTACCTGCGAAACACCATGGGTGATGCGAGGCTCTCAGGAACATTCACTTCGACATGAAAATCAATAGTGAAGCGATTATGAGACAGTTCGACGCATCTGGTAAAAGGCGACTAAATTTCAAATAGATCGCTCTACAAGTTACAGTTGCGCCTTCAACTGCGCTCCCGGGGAGAGGGGGGGTTGCGCGCTCTTTGTTGTGCTTACAGATGTGTGGCCCATGTAGGCTACTGTGCACGAATGTGAGTTTTAAAATATGTTCCAATGTTTATTGTTCGTGTGTTGTTCACATATTACGTTCATATTGTTCACATTGTTCAATTTCAAGTTCTTTTGTTGTATTGTAGCCTACAGATTTGGGACAGTAGGCCTATATGCACCGCGTTTTTTTTTTTTTTTTTGGAGGGGGGGCGTACCTTACATTTCAATCCTGCAGGCGCCCCTGGGCAGGTGATCTCTCTCTGCAGATCTGACCTGTAACTTGGCCTGATGGTGTCACTTACTTGTCTCCATGGGGATGGTTACACTGTAGAACATTTCTGACAGAATAACATAACTCCATGGTGGAACAAGTGGTGAACCCTCAAGTTACAGCTTATTGACTAAAGATAATCTTACCGGCAAAATCTCTCAAACTCTATCACTCACAAGACTACACCAGCACAGACGTTCATGCAGAAACTATATATTTATAGTATTTTTGTAAAAATACTAGTGTATTTATGTAGATTAAACTCATGAATCATTAGTTTATTCTGCCCTTTAACATATAAATGCCAGTCTTCAGCTATCTCCCTCACTTCTCCTTTCTGCTGTTCTATATAAATCCTTAGAATTTAATATAACGATTAATCAACTAAAACAAATTTTGGTCGACTAAGCCTCAACGATGAATTGATAAAACAAGTGAAGGCCTACAGCTCTAGTGTTCATTTAAGTTACACAAAATAAACAGCCAAAGTCAAAATTGTCAAAATAGTAAAACAAAAGTAGAGTTTTAAAATGACTATACAGTAAATACAAAAACTATATTCTCAATTCCCATCATTGTAACTATGTTGAGGATTGTTTTTCAGTGTGCGCATGTACATACTAGCTGGCAGTTGCTAAATAATGCATAGCTTCAGTGAAAGTTTCTCCTCCCAGAGACAACATCCTGATTAGTGATTCGGGCTTTGAAAATGTTAATGCTTTTAACAGAGTCGCTCCTCATCGGCGTCAAACACAAAACTCGTGTAGAGAAACTAGTACACGGGCACGCTACCACATTTATGCTCACACATGAGTGGAGAATACGTGCGTATGACGGTTAGCAAGGTCAGCGTCATTGTTTATGTGTGTGAGCATGTGTCAGGGGCAATAACCTGTAACCTTCGTATTTTCTCAAGCTGATTTTGAAGGGGGTGTTTTGTTCACAATAACAAGACCATGAACACGTCAGTCTCCCGGAGTACGAGCTAATTACATGTAACCTGGAGATGAACCCAGTGTTAACATTTGAAGGCACGTTAACATTTCAAAATTGTCTTTTATTGTGGCAGTTACAGAGGGTTATGGGGAGAGGAGTCCATTTCTTCTTCTTCTGACCAGTTGCCCAAGAGTGCTTAAAAGCGCATTGTGTAACTTTTCAGGGTGGAATGTCCATCAAATGCTTTTCTCCATGGAGATGTTATTGCATTGTCTGGAATGTTTCACACTATGGCATTAAATTTTTGTTAAATGAAACAGACACACACATAACACCAACATAAAACTGCATAGCAGTTTTTTTTTTTGTTTTTTTTTAAATAAATAAAGGCAAAAAAAAATCCTTGTCATATCATTTGGACACAGTATATGCATCCATATCATCATGGTGACCAAAGTTACAGGTCAGATCTGCGGTGAGTCAGAATGCCTGTTTTTTCTAGATCAGGGGTCGGCAACCCGCGGCTCCGGAGCCACATCTTTGATCCCTCTGATGCGGCTCAGTACAGCAGTCCCTCGTTTATCATGGGGGTTACGTTGTAGAAATAACCCACGATAGGCTAAATCCGTGAAGTAGTCAGCTTTATATTGCGTGTATAAATATGTGTGTATTTCACAGTTCCTCTGACCGAGGCACCTGGCGCCGCTGCGCTGTTGCAGGTTTTGTTGGGGAGAAAACTTGTAAACATACAGCACTTCAGAGCAGTGACGGACTGGGATCATCGGCCCTGGCAATTTACACCTACAAGCGGCCCCGTAGTCTGTGGAACGGGAGGGAGAGGTTCTACAGCTCTGCACCAAACACAGAACTGTAGTGAGAACGCATCCGTGCGCTCTCAGGACTGGTTCTGCCGCCTGGACTCCAGGTTCCACCAATTCGTGATGCGGAAACATTGCCGCTACTTCCCGATGCACATTGACCACCCGGAGAAGTGTGCGCGCGGTCAAATCCGTAACAGAGCACGGCCTCGGCCCTTCTGGCATGTGCTCAAATACCAGACCGCTCAGTCTTCAGAGTCACACTGCTCGTGATCGAACATTTAAATAAATTTGGCAAACTGAACACATTCTGTACAGGAGACACGGAGGAGAATGACTGACAAAGACAAAGGTCTACAGTCCTTTAGCCAATCAGGATCCATCAGCGAAACAGCGAGGGACCACTGTATTTAATTAAAATGTATTTTATTTTAGTTCGTTCATATTCAAAATGTAATTCTATGTCACAAAGGTAAAAAAAAAAAAAAAAAAAGCCGTTATATGCAGTGTTGTTTCATTTTAAATTTCAAAAGGGTTTTGCGGCTCCCAGTGTTTTCTTTACTGTGTGAAACGGCTCCAAATGGCTCTTTGAGTGGTAAAGGTTGCCGACCCCTGTTCTAGATATTATTGGGGGTACAATCCTTATTCCAACCTCCCGTCACTCCGATAGACCCCCACCCCAACATGTCCCCATTCCGACACTTTTTGATGCTGCCATTCCGACAACCTACTCATAGTTTGGAGTGTCACCTTTTTTTCATGAACCAGGACTAAACCAGGACTACACCAGGACTAAACCCAAAATGAACCAGGACTGAGTGTCGGGACAGGCTCAGAGGTGCGCCTGCGCAGACTGTCAGGTGACCGCAGGTGAAAGGACCGGCGCAGAGGTCCTTGCCCCACAGGGCTAAGTGCAGCTGTCGCCCGATTGCATTTTGCGGACACACTGCTCCACGGGCTCGGGGTTCTCTCTCTCAAGTCCAAGATCAGTCCTGGTTTAGTCCTGGTTCAGTCCTGGTTTAGTCCTCCTGGGTCAGTTCTGGTTCAGTTCTGGTTTAGTCCTGTTTTAGTCCTGGTTCAGTCCTGGTTTAGATGTAGACAGACTAATAAAACTACTGAAACAAAACACAACTCTAACATTATAACAAGGCTTAAAGCTCACAAGAATCAATTTTGCTTATAGAACCTTTAAAATATGTGTATTTTTGCTACTTACTGAGAAAGTATTATTATTACCATTTATATTTTTGCTCTTTATTATTATAATATATAGTTATGTGTGAGCTGCTGTGTCCAAATAATGTCCCTTGTGGATTAAAAAAGTTTGTCTAAATCTAAAAAAAGGGGAGTGCCAAAAGCACTCAAAATTATGATGTATTTTTATGTATCCAAACTGTTCCCACAAGACTACATCTGCACAGTTCATCCAAAAACAGCTCTATTTATATGCAGTGCCACTACTTTAATTTTCTTGTTGTTGGCTGATTTTGAAGGTGGTGTTTGTTCACAATAACAAGTTCATGAACACATCAGCCTTACAGAGAATTAGCTAATTATGTGTAACCTGGAGATGAGCCCAGTGCTCATGTTTGATGAGATTAGGGAGATGAGATTAAACGTCTAAATAGGCTTAATATAAAACCATCTACAGTATATAAACAGTAGTGACTTCAATCTGGGGTCTAACCGTTAAGACAACTGCCCTAAACCTCTGCATTGTAGGCTCTCCAAAATGAACAATTCAATACCACACTCACACTCACTGATCAAACTACACAAATGTATACAAATGTTCTGCATGTGCGCTGTACAGATCTGAGCTCTCTGCTCTCAGACAAACTTACTGTCCAAACTCCACCTCTGTGGAGACACGAGGAGGGTGTTAACAGCAGCAGAGAAGGGGCAGAGAAGACTTAGACAAACTTTATTGATCCATAGGGGAAATTATTTGGGTACAGTAGTTCACTCATCAAATATAATATATAACAGAGGGGAAATAGATGGAATAGCAAAAAACATAGCAAGAAACTGGTATCAAGTGAGACATAATTATAAAAATAAAAATAAGTGTATAATATAAACTGAAGTGGCTGATATCAAGAAATCCTATCAATGGCTGGAGAGGGCTGGTCTGAAGGACAGCACAGAGGCCCTCATCCTGGCTGCACAGGAGCAGGCCTTGAGCACCCGAGAAATAGAGCCCCAGATCTACCACACCAGACAAGACCCAAGGTGTAGGCTGTGCAAAGAGGCTCCTGAGACAGTCCAGCACATAACTGCAGGGTGGAAGATGCTGGCAGGGAAAGCATACATGGAGCGACAAAACCAAGTGGCGGGCATAGTGTACAGAAACATCTGTGCAGAGTTCGGGCTGCAGACCCCAAGGTCAAGGTGGGAAACACCTCCGAAGGTTGCGGAGAATGACCGAGCCAAGATCCTGTGGGACTTCCAGATACAGACTGACAGAATGGTGATGGTGAACCAACCAGACATAGTGGTGATGGATAAGCAACAGAACAGAGCCGTGGTGGTGGACATTGCAATACCAAGTGATGGTAACATCAGGAAAAAGGAACACGAGAAACTAGAGAAATACCAGGGGCTCAAGGAAGAGCTGGAAAAGGCCTGGAAGGTGAAGGCATCAGTGGTGCCCGTGGTGATCGGAGCACTCGGGGCTGTAACCCCCAAACTGGAGGAGTGGCTACAACAGATCCCAGGAAAAACATCAGACATCTCAGTCCAGAAAAGTGCAGTACAGGAACAGCAAAGATACTGCGCAGAACTCTCAAGCTTCCAGGAGGACCCGAGCTGGAGGAGAGTGAGAGACCAACCACCGTGGAAGGTGAGGAGCACATTTTATATATGCTAGCAAGTGTGGGTCCTTCATGGTATTCCCCCCCGGGCACTGAAAGATGGCTGCTCACTGCTCCTGAAAAAAGGATGGGTGAAATGCAGAAGTCAAATTTCTCCCATGTGTCATTATGTGTGAGACCAAATAAAGACTTAATCTTAATCTTAATCCTTTTCTTTAAACACAAACAAAAATTCAGTCTTACCTTTACTCTCATTCAGCCCTCATTTACACCACCTCGTGCGGATGAATTACAGCAATTTCACGCATTCCAATTTGCTATACTTTTGCTACGGGCATATGTGATGTTTTAGTCATGGTGTTTATTGTCTTGTTTATCAGATGTTTAATGTGATGTTTAATGCTGATGTGATATTCTGCCTGGAAACCAAAGCAGGAGTCAGACATGTAATAGAAATATACAAATATCATGATACAATATAATCTCTGTATTCATGTCATTGTTGACGGCATTCAAATATAACTTTGAAGCTGAGTTTTTGTCTCATTTACACTGCATCAGTCCTTAATGCTCCAGACAGTCTGTATGCTTGTAAATCTGAAGTCTTTATAGTCTACTTGTTTACTCTATATTATATTATATTATATTATTTTAAGTTGTAAAAGGTAAAATGTCACGGCGAGCTTGCTAAGGTGTACAAATGTAGTTCAAAAAATCCTTTAAAATCCATGCATAATATAGAACCTTTAAATTATTTATCAAACACACAGATGTGCAGTGTTTCTGTTGTTGATCACAGGTGGCTGGGGGCATCGATCTTTTATGCAAGGCAAATAACGTCATGAGTACTGTCGTCGTGACAATACTAAAACCTCAGGCTCAATTCAATACTAAGGAATAGACTCGATACCGATTCTGATACCACAATGATCATAACAAACACTTTATTTAGACAATAGAATGTGATTTTCGACATTAAATAGTAGTACTTTCTTTTCTATGTCCATGTGTGGTTATATCTGTGTGCTCCCTCAGTGGTCCTGTAGGTTCCATAGTGGTCCATGGGAGTATATTAGTCTATGTGCTCTTATACTTGTTCTGATACAGCTCAAGATCATTCTAAACTACTCAGAAAAGGTTCATCTCAGTCCTGTGAATGAAACTTTTGAGTATCAATAATTGCTCAAATGAGTATCAAGTTCCTATACTAATTTTAATATTGCTAAGCGTCTGATTTTTTATACTTTTGACAGAATTCTAGTAATGCTATCTTATAATGCAAGCCTGTTTGGATGTTTCCTACTCATAGACTGTATATATAAATGGACATACTGTAGCTAACCTGCTAATAGGAAGTGAACATGGGGGCGCCTCTGGCTCCATCAACTCTGGCTCCAGTTGACTTTACATTGGAAAATTTTCATCTCTGTAACTGCAGCAGTGAGCCTCGTCTTAAAATGTTTGTATTAACCCACTCTGCATGATCCTGGGGTTTTTATTTCACTTTTTTGTACTCAAAGGAAAAGTAACGTGTTTTTTTTTTACAATCTGAGCCTTATTTCGGTAATAAAACAAGTTGTTTTACTCACCCATAGCACTTTGGTGTCATATGGAGCACTTCCAGAGATGTTTTAGATTTGCGGTTAGCCTAGCGCAACTTCTAGCCATAGCTCGGGACATATAATATATTCCCCGAGCATGTAATATGCCCCGTGCGGGCTCCAAATAGCACAAACTTTAGCACTTTTCAAATCATAGAAGCCCGATGTCTTAGTCTACGATTGCGTTTGAAGCAAAAGTGGCCTGTAATCCGAGATTTATCCATAGTTTACAGCTTTGCGTTTCATGTTTGGGTCGCGGGAGCTGAGAGCACAGTCCACGCATGCGCACTGGCGTCCTCATCTACTCGAAACTATGGCTAAATCTCGGATTACAGGCCACTTTTGACCAAACGAAATCATAGATTAAGATATCGAGCTTCTATGATTTGAAAAGTGCTAAAGTTTGTGTTATTTGGAGACCGCCAAGTAATGCCCCGAGAACTCAAGTTAACGGATACGCTACAACAGAGGTCTTCAACAGGGGGGTCGCGACCCCTAGGGGGGTTGCGGAGGTACTGCAGGGGGTCGCGAAATCTTCTGATTTCACTTTAAAATAATATAATTTTATATTTTAATATTTTTTCAAAACAATATATTTTTTCATTTTTCCCCAATCAATTTCTCCCTTGTTCCTCCACCCTCTTTGATGTCTTAAAATGTCATGTTTATACATGACACTAAGCTCAATTTAATATAAAACACAATTCTATGCCGTATATATAGTAGGGGGTCCCTGGCCCAGTTCGCCATCTGTTTGGGGGTCCCTGGCCTGAAAAACGTTGAAGACCCCTGCGCTACAACATAACTTCTAGGAAACTGCTCAAAATGACACCAAACTGCTATGGGTGAGTAAAACTACTTGTTTTATTGCCGAAAGAAGGCTCAGATTGTAAAAAAAAACGTTACTTTTCCTTTAAATAAATACCTAATCCTAATATAGACCTGGCTCCAAATTTGCCCCTATAACTGCAAGCCTCGGTGAGCTTCATTTGACTGGAGACGAATGCTATGGCTGACGTCACACTCACTTAGTTCAATTAAGCTTGGGCTTTTTAGCCTTTATTGGTCTCACACACAATGACACACAGTGACACACGGGAGAAATTTGACTTCTGCATTTGACCCATCCTTTTTTTCAGGAGCAGTGAGCAGCCATCTTTTTCGGCGCCCTGAATTCCTTTGGCTATCCGAGCATTTCGTCTATATTTAGTCACTGGGGTCAATTTCCAACCTCATTGCAGACCTCTGAGCGGGGAAAAAAGCACTGCACAAACTGGGTTAAGAAATGAACATTTTCTGGCACATGGGAAGCTGAGCAGTTTTCTGTGGAATGGGAGTGTAACCGTTATCCATCATAAAGTTGAGTTCTAATGAAAATTCTGGTAAATGTAATGTGTGTTTTTACAATTTATTCTCTTTCCCCCGAACAAGACCTGATAATATTTGTTTTACAGATGTGCTTTGTCATAACAGATTTCGATTTTTCTTCCCTTTGATACCGTTTGGATATTACAATGCCAAAGAGAATCCATTTGTCTTGTTCATGTGTTTGTGAGTTATGAGTTATATTTTTTTATATAATATTATATTTGAAGTAACAGGCTAACTGGCTGCTTAACCAACACATCACAGTAGGATACAGCAAAGGCTTTTAGTTATTAAAAAGTCAGATTCCTTTTGCATTCACAATTTTTTCCACAAATGATGAATGGGTCTGTAACCAGTTTTCCCCCATGTATTTGAGCAAAATGTGTCTTGTTACAGTACACATATTGTATAAGCTGCTCTTGACATCAAAATAAGTTTGCATAATGATTGTATCTAATTAGAAAGCATTTTACTGTCCGATAATCAGGAAGTGCATGTTAGCATGCTCTTTGTTGTTAGCGTTATACCGTCTTGTAAAAAGTGTTTATGAAGTTAAAGCTCCCTGTCAAATCCTGATCTCATCAGATTTCAGAAGCTAAGCAGGGCTGGGCCTGCTCACTACTTGGATGGGAGACATCTGGGAATACCAGGTATCGCAGTGCACCAGTGGTAAAACTGCTGTTGTGTCCATAGGCAAGACATGTCACCCACATTGCCTATTATGAAAGTGGTGTGAGTGAGTGTTGGTTGAAAGGGCCGATGGCAGCCTTGCTTCTGTGAGTATGCCCCAGGGCAGAGCTTGCCCCCGTTGTGTGTGGAATGAATGAATAATTCATGAAAATGTAAAGAGTCTTTGAGCATCTGGAAAAGCACTATATAAAACTAATGCATTATTATTATTATTATTATTATTATTATTATTATTATTATTATTATTATTATTATTATTAAGTAAGTTATTATTAAGTTTACAAAATTCACTTGAGCCCTGTGTTTGTATGAAGCATTTTCTCGACTTTTGAGCACTTCAGTGACTACTTTGGTTCCATCCTCGTCTAACACATGCAGTAGTTCAGTAGTTGTATTGTGACTTTGACTGATTGTCCTTCTATTCTATGTATATTCTATAATGCTTTATAAATAAAGTTGGTATGGTGTGGTATGATGAAAGGAAAACATTGAGTGACGCATTGAAATACACTATATATCTGTCGAACGATTAATTTTCTTGATCGCAACTAATCTCAGAAATTTCATAGTTAATCGCGATTAATCGTGATTTATTTTGCATGTTTAAAATTGATATCTTGCAGTAAGATCGTTCGAATCTAAAGTTAAACTCACAATGCAAAGTATTTCTCACCTTTTTTTTTATTTCAAAAAAGTGCAGAGAAAGGAAAAAGTAACAATGAACCAGTAATAGTGCTTACTTTGAGAAATTGTAAATAAATGATTGAAGCCCGCTCGAGCTGCCTACGGATGCGTAGAAGGAACAAAATACTAGCAAACTCAAAATAGCGCGTTTAACCGACAATGAGTTTAATTAATACAACCAAATGAGCTGCATATGGATGGTAGAATTGCGGAAAATGCTGGCAAACTCTGATCGCGATTAAAAAAAATTGTTCGCGATCATAACTTACATTAATCTAATCGCGATTAACGCGTTAATATTCCCAGCCCTATATATATATATATATATATATATATATATATATATATATATATATATATATATATATATATATATATATATATATACACATCCTGCAGGGGCAGCCGCAAGAAACGGAGACCGTATTTACCGAACGGACTGCCTACGGTGATCACGGGAAATCTGCGTTCTGTGTCCAACAAGGTGGAGGAGCTGACCGCGGTGACCCGACATCAGAGACAATTCCGGAACTGCTGTTTGATGTGCTTCACCGAAACGTGGCTGAATGGGAATACAGTGGTCCCTCGTTTATCGCGGGGGTTAGGTTCCAGAAATAACCCGCAATAAGTGAAATCCGCGAAGTAGGACAACTTTATATTTTACAATTATTCTACATGTTTTAAGGCTGTAAACGCCTCACCACACACATTATACACTTTTCTCAGTGGTATTAACATTTTCTCACATTTCTCTCTTGTTTAAACACTCAAACTTTTGGAGATTTTCAACAAAATGTATTAATAGTGAAGCGTGGTGGGAGGGGGGGACACGTGCACCAGTGGTCACAAAACAAAGCAAAGAGCCGCAATCCTGGTTTAGACCTGGTCTTGTCCTGGTTTAGTCCAGATCTGGACTTCCTACGGATCCAGTGATTCATGTCTCCGCTCCTCGTGCATCCGGCCCCGGAGCCTGGTGCGGCTCAGACTGCTTCTCATTCAAACACAGTGTGAGCACAGAGGGACGAGCAGGGTGCACCGCGCTCATCCCACAGCACTGCCACGTCCTGGGACGCGCAGGTTCTGAACTGTAGTGGGAACGCATCCGTGCGCTGTCAGGACTGGTTCCGGAAACACTGCCGCTACTTCCCGCATTGACCACCTGGAGAAGTGTACACGTGGACACGGCCGTGGTCCCGAGAAGAAACACGGTCTGTTTCCATAGAACGAACTGGTGGAACCTGGAGTCCAGGCGGCGGAATCAGTCCTGAGAGCGCCCTGCTGCGTCCCGCAGAACACAATGTTAATACACTATAAAAAAAAAAATAATAATAAATAAATAAAAAGTAAATAAATAAAAAAATCTGCAAAACAGTGAGGCCGCAAAAAGTGAACCACGATAGAGCGAGGGACCACTGTATACCTGACAATGTGATCTCACTGGACGGATTTACTATGAGGCGTGCGGACCGGACTGTAACGCGGAGCGGGAAAAAACAAGGAGGTGCACTGATCTTCTTCATGAACCAACGCTGGTGTCATCGCGGGAACGTACACATGAAACATCAGCTGTGCTCCCGGGACATTGAATTACTCGCTGTCGGTATGCAGCCGTTTTATTTGCCTAGAGAATTTACACACATTGTGTTCTGTGTACATTCCTCCATCGGCAGCATGTGAGCAGCTCCATAGCGTAGTGAATTTTTCTCATCACTGGGGACTTTAATCATACATCACTCTCTGCGTCACATACGTCACATTCCCCACGAGAGACAATAAGACTCTGGACTTGTTTTACGCCAATATCAAAGACGCTTACACCTCCGCCCCCCTCCCCCCGCTCGGATCACTGTCTGGTCTACCTGCTCCCGCAATACACACCCAGGGTGCGGAAAGAACCTGCGCAGAAGCGGTCTGTGAAGCTTTGGACTCAGGAGGCCAGTGAGAGTCAGAGGGACTGTTTCCAGAACACTGACTGGGACATGTTCCCCGGCTCTTATGGAGACAGCATCAACGGCCTGACCCATTGCATCACGGACTACATCAACTTACTGTGCTAACCAGGAGAGTACGGTGTTTCTCAACAACCACCCCTGGGGTCACCCCTGAGCTTAAAGCCCTCCTGAACCAGACAAAAAGGGCTTTCAACTCAGAGGACAGACAGGAGCAGAAGAGGGTCCAGTGGGAGCTCCAGTGGAGGATCCGACGGGCCAAAAAGGACTATGGGAGGAAGATGGAGGAGCAGCTGGCCCAGAACAACGCACGGAGCGTGTGGAGAGGACTGAGGAACATGTCTGGATGTGGACAGAGTGGCAGAGGGACAGCTGATGGTGATCAGCGCTGGGCGGATGAATTAAATTGTTACTTCAACAGGTTTGACTCACCCCCCACCCCCTCTGCCCCTCTGCCGACTCCCCCCCTCCTCCTCTTCACACACCCCCGGGCCAGTAGCCACATCCCCCTCCCCGTTCACACAGACCCCACTCAGCACCAGCCCCCCCTCCACCCCCCACCCTGGACCCGCTGCAGTTTGCCTACAAGCCAAACGTAGGAGTACAGGACGTCGTCATCTACTTGCTGCAGCGGGCGCTCACCCACCTTGAGACCGCCGGGAGTGCTGTGAGAGTCATGTTCTTTGACTTCTCCAGCGCCTTCAACACCATCAGGCCGGTGCTGCTGCGGGGGAAACTGGAGGACGCAGGAGTTGATTGACATTGCGCTGCCTGGACCATCGATTACCTCACTGACCGTCCACAGTACATGCGGCTGTGCGGCTGTGAGTCAGGGGTGGTAGTCTGCAGCACTGGGGTCCCCCAGGGAACTGTCCTCTCACCCTTCCTCTTCACCATGTACACCTCGGACTCCACATACAACACGGACAGCTGCCATCTCCAGAAGTTCTCTGACGACTCGGCCATTGTGGGCTGTGTGTCTGAGGGGAACGAGCTGGAGTACTGCTCGGTCATCAGTGACTTTGTGGACTGGTGTGGGCGAAACCGCCTGAGCCTTAACACCAGTAAGACAAAGGAGCTGGTGATCGACTTCAGGAGGAGACCACTACCTCACTCACCGGTGAACATCCAGGGGCGGGACATAGAGACTGTGGACAGTTTCAAGTACCTGGGTGTTCACCTCAACAATAAACTGGACTGGTCCCACAACACCGACGCCCTGTACAAGAAGGGCCAAAGTCGCCTCCACCTCCTGAGGAGACTGAGGTCCTTTGGAGTGTGCAGGCCTCTGCTCAAGACTTTTTATGACTCTGTGGTGGCCTCTGCTCTCCTCTACGCTGTCGTCTGCTGGGCCCCGAGCAGCACAGAGCGGGACAGGAAGAGACTTAATAAGCTGGTCAGGAGGGCCAGCTCTGTCCTGGGCTGTCCTCTGGACTCTGTAGAGGAGGTGGCTGAGAGGAGGGTACTGGCCAAATTCACGTTCATCATGGACGACACCTCTCACCCTCTGCACCGGACTGTAGAGGAGCTGAGCAGCTCCTTCAGCAGCCGACTGAGGCACCCCCAGTGCAAGAAGGAGCGCTACCGCAGATCCTTCATCCCCACCACCATCAAACTGTACAACTCAACTGTATAGGCCAATGTGCAACATGCAATATCCTTTTTCCATGCTCTCCATGTTAATGTTTGTATTATTATTATTATTTACTATTATTACTTATTTTTATTATTACTTACTTTATTCCATTCTTGCCTGCATGCACTTTTCTTTCTTGTTCAAACTGTCCTGGAGCTACTGTGGCAAGTAAATTTCTCCTGTGTGAGATCAATAAAGTCTTATCTTATCTTATCTCATCTTATCTTATCTTATATTATTACATGGCTACATGTCTGTGTCTGTTTGAATGTAGAGGTCAGCACTGAGCAAACAACGTTAAAGGCCTCGACGAAAGAGAAAGTGACAGAGAGACTCACTAAATTCAAATGGAGAAGTTTTATTAAAGTCATTGCAGTGCTTAATTACTGTGCGCTAAATGCATGAGGTAAATGTTTCCTACAAAGTCTTTACAATGAACTAGCTCTGTTTTTAATGCTTTTAAGACAGTATAAATCACAAATGTACTTTCAATATAGATTTTTTTGTTTACTTAGGAAAAACAGGTTTATAATAAGATTTTTTTTTAGATTCTGTACTCATTGACTTAATACAAATGTATTACTTAACAGCTACATGCTACTGCTTGACTAAAACCTGAACCATGTGTTTGAATTAAGCATTTTTTCTACTTCAAATGATGTACTTCAGAGACTACTATGTTTCCATCCTTGTCTAACACATGCAGAAGGATAGCGTTGAGTGATTCACTGAAATACACTGGTGTCAGAAGAAAAAGAAAACTACATGTACCTCTGTCTGTTTGAATGTAGACGCAACATTGAGCAAACAAGGTGAGCATGAAAGGGCTCCGCAACAGCAACAAAAGGGAGAGTGACAGAGAGAGGCCATAGACGCTTTCTCAATTGACTGAATTCAAATGAAGTGACAGAACAGTGGAAAATGTGTTCCAATGAAAGAGCTGCCGGCGCTTGTGAAGGAATAAAAATGCTGGGCACGCTCTCTCCTCCTCTCCTCCTCTGCTGTGTTTTTCTCGTCCAAAACGAGAAGCTGGGGAGGTTTTTACATCTGTGCGCAATTTAAAACGGACACGCAAGACAATGCTTTCACAGAAGGCTGGGATGGGTCGGAGAATGTTTGATCTGTTTAGTTTTCACATGCAAATGGAGCTCAAGGCTGTTAGGATGGCTGCTGTTTTAAAAGGATTCAAATAGGTGTAGATGTGTCAAAAGAATCTTGATGTCGGTCTAAAGGAGATACATTATGCAAAATCGTCTTTAATCCACTAAAGAAGGCTAAACGATGATATCTTATAATGGCAGCTCTCAAGTTTTGAGCGGGGTCGTGCGTGAGACTGTAATTTCCGAGGGGGGGGGGTGCGAGTGAACAATTTTTCCCGAGGAGCGCGCGGGGGGGCTTGAATTGCGTGAGAAATGCCGTGAGCACGTCGAATTGCGTGTTGAGAGCCCTGTTTGTCTAAAGAGCAAACTTAAACTACAAAGCAACTAATGAGAGTTATATAAATGAAGTTATTACCTGATGGTTCTCAGTTTGTTTTATCATCACCGCACTTTGTCAGTGCGCGCTGAGAGGAGTGGGGAGGAGGGACCGGGGCGGGGGGGAGCGGGACATTTTTAACGGATTCATGTAAGGTTAATGCACCGGGTCTCACCGCGTCTCACCGCGGCTCACCATGGGCAGTTCGGCTCTGGGCCGCGCATATTCCGCGCATAAGCCGTCGGGGGGGGCACGTTACGCACAGACGGAGACACCGGGACCGGAGTCGGTGCGTCTCAGAGGAGACGTGGCACCGGGACTGAGGCTCAGGACGTGCCCGGGGGACGGCGCGTCTGCTCCGGCCTCCGCTCGGACTGTGCGCCCGGAGCAGGGGGAGTTTTTTTCGCTGAAAACGCGCGGAGCCTGCATAAACTAAGCCACACAGACCGATTTTCTGGGCACAAAAAAAGAAAAAAGAAAAAAATAAGAAATCAGCGTGAGAAATGCCATGTGTGGCGTGTGAGCGTGTGAACACATCGAATTGCGTGTGTCACACTCTCAATGCGTGAGACTTGAGAGCCCTGAAACTTTATTGATCCACAAGGCAATTTTTTTGGGTACAGTAGCTCACTCATCAAATATAATATATAACAGAGGATAACAAAAAATAGATGGAAATGTAACATTAATTCAATAAAAATCAGTAATATGTCATTTGTAGCAGTCTCAGTAACGTAAGTGCATTTGATTATGCTGCGTGCTGTTCATAGATACATGCGTCAAAGGTAGAATCTTCCAGGTTGGGTCCTGACCAAGCCAACAAAATCATGGGGATGGTTCCTGGGTCAGATGTAGAATCAATTTCTCCTGTGTGAGATCAATAAAAGTCAATCTTCTAATCCTTAATCACTGTAAGGCACTTTGTGTTACAATTGTTTTTGTATGAAAAGCGCTTTAAAAATATTGTTTGACTGATTGATTGATGATTGATTTCACTGGAGCAGAATCACTATTTGCTCGCTCCTGTCCTGTTCTCTGGAGGTTGTTGCTAACATGCACACAGAGCTAATACCAACAAAAGCAGCAAACTGGTCCTTGTTTTTCAGACTGAACAACTGGAACATGCATCGGATTGTTTGACTCAGAGATTATGTCATTCTGAGTTTCAACCTAACACATAAAAGAACTGGTTTGAGAGGGGAGTTAAAGAGGCTATTTTTGTCAAAAAAAAAAGAGAATCCTTCTTTAAACAGGAATGGGGGAGTCAGACATAATTTGTCTCCCATATATAATTCCATCCTCAAACCGAAATCAAAACAAACAAAGGAAACAATAGGGCTAGCCAGGTCAGGTCCAGAGGTGTGAAAACAGCCATTAGGGTTTGAATGGGTATGCTAAACTAGACGCCATAGGGAAATTGGTAACACAAAAGACAGAAACTCAAAACAAAGAGGTGGGATAGTTTCAGAATCATTTCTGTATAGTTAGCTCCTCCCTGCAGCTAGATATAAGCTGTGTCCATCAGCACTCTAACCAGAACTGACGAAGCAGCGCGGATGAGCTACGAAACGTTTTCGACCAAATAAACTTTGTCCAGTTGACAAATTGAATTTCTCCTTTTATCTAACACACAAAATGTGGCCTAAACTAGGGTGAAACTCAGAAGTTCAAAAATCTATGCACAGCTTCCAGGTGCTGGTAACAGCAGGAACATTGAATAATTCCAGGAAAAAAAAAAAGTTTACCGCACACTTGTTTGACTTTCCGATTATTCCTTTATTAGGTAAGAGCGAACAAGGCGTTTGAACCTGATGTCGCTGTAGAAGCGAAACACGTTGTTCACTCTTACCTAATAAAGGAATAATCGGAAAGTCAAACAAGTGTGCGGTAAACTTTTTTTTTTTCTGGGGCTAAACTCCGCTTTGATTGTGTTGTGATACCACTCTGAATGGGGAGTGACAAAGGAAGGGGGACTCGAAAGTGTAACTTATAAAACATGTTATTACATTGTTTTCAGCTAATATAACATTTTAAAAATAATACAAGTTAACATGGTGATCTAAATATGTTATCTGTTAATAGTTAATACCCCATAGAAATAAAATACCCTCTCTTTCATTTTCACTGTCTCTCTCTGTCATTGCATCTCCTCTCTGTCTGATAACAGTTTAAAGGGCCTGTATTACACTATTTTCTGATCTACTGTATGTTTTAAAGTTGTTTCCTCATCACAAACAGACCTGGAGTTGTGTTTCATTTCATTCACACATTTAACACACAAACCCTGTATATTCAGTACTCAAGTTGAGGGGGGATGAGGGGGGATGGCATCTCCCCTGTGGGAAAAAATAGTCAAAATCATCCCTCTTCTAAAACGGGCCTCCCTTCTTCTATCCCTTATGGCATTTTATCAATCAGGCATGAAAATCCCTAATCTTTAGGCGAATTTCGCCGTTTTTAAGTCAAAATGGCCAGTGCCAAGAGCCAATCATAGGCCGAACTGCGCTCCAGCTTCCAATCATGTTGCAGCATAATTACGCACCGATACGCGCTCCCGCCAATCATGACGATTGCCGCTCTTGTGTTTGCGCCTGTTCGCCGATCAGCTGTGAGCGAGCCGCGTGAATGTTTATGCGGCATTTCCAAGAGAAGAAGAATCCTTAACTTGCTACGTTAATGCTACGTAAGAAGGAACTCTCGCCTCGAGACACGGGATAAATTCAGGATTATGTCCTTTTCTCCGGAGCTCCGGATTATTAAAGACAACACGGCAAACTGTTAGAATGGATCTGACCGCGTTCTTATGGGTGAGTCATATTATCAATCAGATTATTTCTGCATCTATTTCGGCACTAAACCAGGACTAAACCAGGTATAAACCAGGACTAAACCAAGACTAAACCAGGTCTAAACCCAGACTAAACCAGGTCCAAACCAGGACTAAGCCAAGACTAAACCAGATCTAAACCGGGTCTAAACCAGGACTAAACCAAGACTAAACCAGGACTAAACCAAAACTAAACCAGGTCCAAACCAAGACTAAGCCAGGACTAAAACAGGTCTAAACCAGGTCTAAACCAAGTCTAAACCAGGTCTAAACCAGGACTAAACCAGGTTCAAACCAGGTCTAAGCCAGGACTAAAACAAGACTAAGCCAGATCTAAACCAGGTCTAAACCAGGACTAAACCAGGTTTAAACCAGGTCTAAACCAGGTCTAAACCAGGACTAAGCCAGGACTAAAACAGGTCTAAACCAGGTCTAAACCAGGTCTAAACCAGGTCTAAACCAGGTCTAAACCAGGACTAAGCCAGGACTAAAACAGGTCTAAACCAGGTCTAAACCAGGTCTAAACCAGGTCTAAACCAGGACTAAACCAGGTTTAAACCAGGTCTAAGCCAGGACTAAAACAGGACTAAGCCAGGACTAAAACAGGTCTAAATCAGGTCTAAACCAGGACTAAACCAGGTTTAAACCAGGTCTAAACCAGGTCTAAACCAGGACTAAGCCAGGACTAAAACAGGTCTAAACCAGGACTAAGCCAGGACTAAGCCAGGACTAAACCGGGACTAAACCAGGTCTAAACCAAGACTAAATCAGGACTAAGGTGTGTGTATGTGTGTGATAACATATATCCTGTGTATTATTGAATTACTGAATGATTATATGGACTTTTTGTTATAAAAGCATTTCCATTTTCATTTTGTTTGAGTTCTTCTCTCAAACAAAACATTCTGTCACGTGGTAATATCTTTAAACTCCATACACCTTCACTAGAATCATATGGGTCATTTAATCCCTGGAATTGCCAATCTCTACTGAACTAAAGGTAAAAGCATCTGTTAACTTGAAAACTACCACTTTATGACATCACAAGGTGGAACAACAGCTTTAGAGAGGAGTGCTTTTTGTTTCTATTGCTCAAAAATACAATAATTCCTTCTGTGAATAGAGGTGGCTCTCCACAGATCTGACCTGTAATGTAGTGTAGAGCTGTGACCCACTTGTCTCCCATGTGATAGATTTAAGGTTTAATCTACACTGTGGAACATTCTAGACCAGGGGTGGGCAAACTTTTTGACTCATGGGCCACAAAGGATTCTAAAATTTAACAGAAGGGCCGGACCAGGAGCAGCTGGATTTAGTGTTTTGGTAAAAACGTTAAAAATAACATGGGATATGTAGAAATCATGTGCTTTATTTCAATTAAAAATGAACAAAAGCATGACAACAAAATGTCCATCTTTCAAGTTCCACGGTATTTAGCTGTTTATTGAAATGACTCTTAAAACACAGAAAATTTAATTAATAAAATACAGCTTTTTTATTACTAAAAGTTACTATTTTAAAGCACTGAAAGTTCTGCTCTCCTTCAGGTTCTTTCGTTCTTTCGTTGACTGCTTGTTAGCATGTTTTGTGGCAAAGTGACGGCTGATATTATATTCTTTAAAAGCCGCTACAATCTCTTGGCATATCAGGCAAACAGCAGGTGATAAGTATTCAGTGAAAAAAGATTTACTTGTCCACTCCTTATTACACACTCAACATTCTCTGTCCACTTTTCTTTTCTTAGCTCCGCTCATCTTTACAGGAGAGCTGAGGGGTCAAAGAGTAAAGCACAAAGGTGGAGCAAAACACTGCACCTCAACAAAGGTCAATGTATGTAGTGCGCCAGCTATTGGAAAACGCCAGTATTGCAGGGAAATTAAAACTTTAAAGGTCCCATGGCATGAAATTTTCACTTTCTGAGGTTTTTGAACGTTAATGTGAGCTCCCCTACCCTGTTTAGCCCCCCCCCCCTCATGGTTAAAAGTTGTGAAATGTCTAAACTGAGCATTTGCGATCCTTTTCTGCGTTAGAAAAAATCAGAGCTCAAACGGGCGATTTTGAACAAGGAAACTTATTGACGTCAGATCGAAAAAAGAAATGCAAATGCAGCTCCACCCCCGTCTGTCTGTACTCAGCGTCTCTGTAAATCACGCCCAGAGAGTTTGGACTGCGAATGCGCTACGCAATGCGAAATGTGTTTTTTTTCTTTGCCTGGAGGAACTTGCGAGTGTTTCTAGGCTCGGAAGTCCTTTATCTGAGCCTGTGGATATCTGAAACAGCAGTGGTTTAATTTTATTTTCTGTGGAAATGTGTTTATTTTTCAATGGAACGCTTCTCATCTCTCCCCCTGTGCAAAAACACGGAAGTGGGTCAGAGCGCACAGGCACAGCTGAGAGCTAAGAGCGGAGAGTTTGGCCACGCCCCCACCCTCTACTATAGGCCATCTCTGTCCTCCACATTTGCATTCAAGCAACAATGCCCATAATGGAGTGTTCCAGAGTGACATTTATGACTCTTTCTCATCTTATCTCTGTTTCTCATGCACTGAGTGTTGATTTTGAAGAAGGATTCATTTACAGTATTAGGGAACCATTAAGGAGCCATATAAAAGCATCAAGAAGTACCATGGCATGGGACCTTTAAAACATTAACAAAGTTTATTAATATAATTTCTTCAAGTTCGGCGGGCCGGATTAAGAAGCTTAACGGGCCACATATGGCCCCCGGGCCATAGTTTGCCCATGCCTGTTCTAGACAAAGCAATAACACTTCCATGGAGACAAAATTGTGATGGATCGTCCACTAGAAATGTTACGCAGTGCACCTTTAAATCTTAGAAGAGTCAGTGTTGCATATTACAGGCCCTTTAAATCTCCTGTACACATGCTATGCTAAAGATGATGTTATAGCGCTTGGATCTTGCACCACGTAAGCTGGAGTGTCCCTTTAGCACCATGTCCGTCGGGTGTGAAAGGAGCAGAGGGGGGTGAAGGTCAGGAGCCTGTGATCGCCGCATGCAGCTCTGATCCGCCTCCGACATCAAGGTTAAACCATTTTGAAGTGAGAGCAGGTGATCTCCAGCGCGACGCCGTCTGATGATGCAACATCTTTCCCCCCGTTACCAAGCCAAGCTAAACCACGACGCTAACCTGCTACGCTAACTTGCGTTTTGATTATTTTGGATTCTTTTCTGTTTAGCTCTCAGCACAAACAACATAATGAATCATGCAGGTTCCAAGGTCATTTTAAACAAAAAACTGTCCAAAAATGTCAAAGTATTGCAATATTTTAGTGGGATTATAGTGTTTTTATTAAAAAGAGATACACTCGTTTATTTTTGCTGCTCTGTCTTAAGTCTTGGCAGCACTTTCAACAGACTAATTTTGTTGCTAATTTGGATGCAGACTGAAATACACCATCAGAATAGTGATTTTAAGGATCGCTTATTCTATTCTTTTCCATTAAAGGCCCTGTACTGTTTTTTTTGTTTTTGTTCCATGCATTTGAGCAGAATGTGTCTTGCTCCAGTACAGATAGATTCTCTAAGCAGCTCTTGATATTTGCACTTTTAGTGTATCGGCCTTAAATCTCCAGGAAAGGTCAATATTTAGGTTGAGCCCACCAGTTGCCTTAAATATACTGTACGTACGTTGTGTTGTTGTGGAAAAAATGATGTATCTCTTGATGATGAATAATTAATCAATTTGTGAAGTTTTTGGAATACAGACAAAGGTTGATTTTTTTTTCCAACAGATATGGACAGTTCCTGTGCCTTCCCTGACCAGAGACCAACAACCTCTCCTGAGTCTCCTTAAACTCAGACTTAGACTTAGACAAACTTTATTGATCGACAAGGGAAATTATTTGGGTACAGTAGCACTCATCAATATAATATATAACAGAGGGTAACAAAAATAGATGGAATAGCAAAAAAAAAAAAGAGCAATAGACCAGTGTCAAATGAGACATTGTTATAATTTAAAAAAAAACTTAAATAAATAAATGTATATGTAGAAATCAGATTAAAATAGAACATAAGTTATAAAATATAAAATACAATATCAAATAGAATATCATATCACATCTGTATACAGTTGTAGGGAGTATTATCTGTTACATAAGGGTGAGTTGTTGTACAGTTGTAGGGAGTATTATCTGTTACATAAGGTGAGTTGTTGTACACTTGTATGGAGTATGGTATGAATGTCGTCCTGTATCTCTCACTGTTTGAGTGGAGCTGTAGGAGCCTGTTGGAGAATGAGCTCCTCTGTCCCTCTATGGTCTGGTGCAGTGGGTGAGCAGGAGTGTCCATGATGGAGAGCAGTTTGTCCATGTCCTCCTGTCCCTCACTGTGACAAATGTCTCCAGCTCACAGCAGATCACGTGACCAGCTTTGCGGCTCAATTTGTCAATCCGGCCGATGTCCCTTTTATTGGTGCTGCTCCCCCAGCAGACTACAGCAGAGTACAGGGGGATGGCAACCACAGACTGGTAGGAGATCTCCAGTAACTTGCTGCACAAATTGAAAGACCTGAGCTTCCTCAGGAAGTCTGCTCATGCTCTTCTTGTAGACAGCATTACAGTTGTCCCTCCAGTCCAGCCTGTTGTTCACATGGATGCCAAGGTACTCGTAGCAGTCCACTATTTCTGCATCATGACCCTGGATGGTAATGGTCTCCACTGGTGTCCTCTTTGGCTACGTCCACACGACAACGTTCCTGGATTTTTTTTTATGCGGGTTGAAAAAAATTCGCGTCCACACACGTGTCGGATCAGTAAACATAACAAGATAGTAATAATGGCCATCGCACGCACAAAAGTCAACTCTCTTGTTTGGACCGACGACGAAGTAGAGTTACTTCTGCAGATTACGCTGGATTACAAAACACAACAGTATCAGCATAATGTCGACTGGGAGTCCTGCCCAAGCAAATACTTGGACATTATGTTGGATTTTCGGCGGGAATATACATCCGGGGACACGGCTGCAGGGAAGGATTTACCTCATGACCCCCATACCATCACCAAAGGGCAGCTAACCACAAAACTGAAGGCAGTACGGAACAAGAACAGACATGCCGTTGACTCTGGGCGTCGCAGTGGCCACGGGCGTGTGGTCCTGTTATATTTTGAACTGTGCGAACAAATCTGGGGTGGATCGCCAGCTACCACAGCCATTTCAGCCAGGGTGGAAACCGGGGATTTGTTAGAGGACGACTCCACGTCCACGAGCTCGCCATGTTCTTCACTTTCCCGAACATGGCCACCATTACGGACACCATCAGAGATGGCTTTGCACTGCTGAGGTCTATGATGCACCAGCAGCAGTCCCACACGCCATTCCCCGTTACACAGGCCTATGGTGGCAGTAGCAGGTACGGACACATGTATGGACCCATACCACCAGCAATGCCATCGTACCTGCACACACCACTTCATCCTGGACCCACACCTTCAGATACCTCACATACCACACCCCATGCACAACCTGCTCCAAACACCTACTCCTTTAGAAGAGCTCTGTTGCAGGACGATCATGTGGAGACACAGTGAACTTTCTTCTTGTGTTTTTTTGTATATAGTTGTGTGAATTTGTGTAAAGAAAACTGAAATGCTTTTATATAGGTTTGTGTGTGATACTGCATGTGCCTGTTTGTAAAAGGTAAATTTTCATTCAATAAAAAAAGACAAGGCAAATCTGCTTGGACTGTTGCCCCAGCGTCCCAGAAAATGGAAAAGTGGAAGAAGATGAATGAATGAATGAATGAAAAAAAGGCAAGAAATGGTTGCTGTTTTTCTTTATTTACAGCACACAACACACTCAATCCACACATTTTCTGCAAAAGCTATATACAATTGTGACAATAGTTGGTTAAAGCACTTTGTTCAAGGAACTTTGTGACCACTCTTCTGACCCTCTTCCCCTCTGTCTCATGACAGTCAGTCAGGTACCTGTTGTTGTCTGTGGTAGGCTGTACTTCCTGGTCACAGTGTATGGCGCTTAACACAGAGTGTTCGTCCATTGTCTCCTTGCTTGCCTCACAGTAGTTGTGGAGAACAAAACAGGCGTAAATGACATACGGCAGGTCATTCAAATTAATGTCCATAGGCCTTTTCAGTGCTGCAAATCTGGCCTTCAGTCTACCAAAAGCACACTCTACGACCATGCGGGACCTACACAAAGACAACCCAAAGTACTGTTTTTGTGGTGTGGCCCCACTGTTTGAATGTTCCTTCATCAGGAAAGGCAACAAAGGATAGGCTGGGTCACCCAACAGAAAAATTGGTATGGGCTCCTCATTGTCCACTATCTGGCTTTTCAATGACGGGATCTTTCCAGTTTTAAAATACGCATTGAGCTTTGAATTGGCAAAAACTCTTGCATCATGCGTGCTGCCAGGCCACTTCACAATTACATCCATAAACCGGTACCTGTAGTCACACACTGCTTGTATGTTTAGGGAATGTTTGCCCTTTCTGTTGATGTAGTCCGTGGTGTTGGAGGATGGCTGCTTTATTTCAACGTGGGTCGATCGCTCCCAAACATTGTGGCATGCCATGCACACGATGGAAGCCCGAAACAAGCTCCTCTGCCTCGGGTTCTATGAAAGGTAGCTTGATGTATTTCGGGCCGAGTTGAAGAGCAATGGCCTTACAGGTCTGTCTAACAATGACGGAGACAGCTTGTCGCGACAGTCCGAATGAGTTTGCCGTAGTGATGGGCGGATCGATACCAAAGTATTGATATATCGATCCTGATGGGGTATTTAATATGGATCGATCCTGGTATTAAATTATGGATACCAAGTCATGTTTTCTTACTGACTTAACTTTCAGTTTATTCAGTTCAAATTAATATGTGTTTTGTTCATTATTCAACCATTGCCAGTTGTCAGGCACAACTTTTCCTTCCGCGTTCTCACCAAACGTGGGGTAGAACGTCATCCCGACATAGACTCACTGCTGTGAGAGTTCAGTCAAAGCGGCGCAGGAACCATGGGAGACCGCAAGCGAAGTGTGGTGTGGAGTTACTTTCACACCGTGGACCACAATGTTGCGAAGTGCAGTGTGCCAAAAAATGATCCGATATTGTGGCAATACCACAAATTTAAATAAACACTTGATCATAAATCATAAACCTGAGCATGATGAAATGCTACTGACCAAACGACGACAGGAGGCTAGTCAGGCAGCTCCCTCCAGCACAGCAGCAACAGCAGTACGACAGAGGTCAGCTGCCGAGGCGTTTGAGAGAGGGAGAATCCAGGTAACCATCAAGCATGTAGAAGACTAAGAGTAGTGTATGTGAGAGGAGAATGTATGTGAGAGGAGAATGTATGTATGTGAGAGTGAGAATAGTGATACTTCATTTGTTGTCTTTTTTCATAGGCTGCAAGTGCCCAACTTATTTATTTATTTTATTGTATTTATTTATTTGATAGGGACAATGCACATTAATGAACATAAGTATAAAACAAATGTAAATATGCCAAATTTTAGCTACAAAGCTAGTTTTCATCCGCAGTCCCTCGGCAGGCAAATACATAAAAATACAACGTGCAATACAAGCAGCACAAACAAAAGTCTAGTGGTCACATTTGATGTCTGCATTGCCATTTTCATTTCATCAAAGAATTTTTTTCAGATATCTGGTGTTAGAATGTGTGGAGCTAAGCCCCTGGTGGAGCTTTGCGAAGCCAAGGTTAGAGGCAGGTTAGTGTTTTTCTGTAGTATTAAAAAATGTACGAAAGTATCGGTATCGGTATCAATATTGCGATTCTAACCCTGGTATTACTTGGTATCGTATCGAAACAAAAATAACTGGTATCGCCCATCCCTAGTTTGCCGTTTTTCGTAGCCTTCCCTCATCGCTCCAGTAATAGAGCGTAGTGCTAACCTTCTGCAATGTGTCGACTGCTGCTCTCATATTCATTGTTTGGCCTTCGATATGAGGACGAAGTTCTTCACTCAGGGCCACAAGAGAAGCTCTGGACATCCGGAAATTCGCTCTCCATTCATCATCCATGACAACGCCATTGACAAAGTTGTCCCACCAGCTACTCGCTCTTCCAGGTCTCACCCAAAATCTTCTTCTGGTGGCCCTTCTAGTTGTACACGGCAGTGGGCTTAAAAGAATCTGACGCGTGTAATTGTGCATGCGTCTCCGCTGGTGTTGCACTGCATAGAAGATCAATAGGTTTTGATGCAACAGTGCAAATAAACTTACAAACATCTGCAGAACATACTCAACTCCATTGTCTGCCATGGTTGTTGTTATCTGGTCGTTACCGGCAAAATGCGCGGGGTCACGTGATGCTGGCGCATCGCGACGTCATCGTTTTCTCAAAAGCCGCATTTTGCTCGTCCAGACGACAACGCGACCCCCGGCGTTCTCAGATTTCTCCACTCTGGAACCTGGTTTCAAAAAACACAGTTTTCAGCTCCCCAAAACACCGGCGCCCAAAATGAATACAAATTTCTCAGTTTCCACCAAAAAACGTTGTCGTGTGGACGGGCCCTTTCTCCTGAAGTCAATCACCAGTTCCTTGGTCTTGTCTACGTTCAGGAGCAGATGGTCCTCTCTCCAGTCACCCCTTCTCTCCATCTCCCCACAGACCGTCTGAGCTCTGAGTATTTATATAGAAATAAAAGCTACATAATATTATAAACGAGTGACTTTTGCTTCACAGACTCGTGCTAATCAACTGAACTTATACATTTGAGGACAGGTAAGACAACAGACTGGGACTAGACCAGGACTAAACCAGGACTAAACGTGGACTAAACCAGGTCTAGACCAGAACTAAACCAGGTCTAGACCAGGTCTAAACCTGGACTGGTCCTGGACTAAACCAGGACTGGACCAGGTCTAGACCTGGACTAAACCGGGACTAGACCAGGTCTAAACCAGGATTAAACCACCACGTGTCGCTCTTTGCTGGTTTCGTGCGGCTGGTTTATGGCTCGGGCTGAGAGGACGCGGTCCGGGTGCCGCGGTTCAATCTCGTGCTTGCAGCCCCGGTGGACGTGCGGCCTCGCGCCGGTCGTGCTGCTCTGTCACGGATTTGACCACCATGAGGGGTGCATGTGTCATGCACTTCTTCAAGGGGTTGGTGCGCGTCGCGTCCCGGGACGTGGCAGTGCCGTTGGATGAGCGCGGTGCTTCCTGCGGATCCAGTGACTCATGTCTCTGCTCCCCTCGCGCGTCCGGCGGGGCTTCTGGGGCCATGTCTCCCCCCCACGCTTCACTATTAATAAATTTTGTTGAAAATCTATGAAAGTTTGAGTGTTTAAACGAGAGATAAATGTTAGAAAAGGTTAATTCCAGTCTGAGAAAAGTGTATAATGTGTGTGGTGAGGCATTTACAGCCTTAAAACATGTAGAATAATTGTAAAATATAAAGTTGTCCTACTTCGCGGATTTCTCTTATTGCGGGTTATTTCTGGACCCCCGTGATAAACGAGGGATTACTGTATACATTTCCTTTACAGTTGCTGGGTTCAGATGACATTACAGTATTCTATAGGCCAATAGTGTTTAATAAAGATGGGGGCAGGTAAAAAGAATATTGTTCAGCTGCAGATTTTTGTTGTAATACAGCACGGTCTTGGGTCTAGTTAATAATAATAATAATAATGATCAGAATTCATATTTGTGAATTTACCTTTCTGATATTTCATGACAAATTTCAATGTAATCAATAGGAAAAACTGTCTCTTTCTTGCCACAGCTGTGTGTGGAGTGAATGAATAATGCACGAAAATGTAAAGAGTCTGGAAAAGCACTATATAAAAGGAATGCATCATTATAATTATTAAAGTAACTGCAGTGAATAATTTGCATGTGCTGAATGTATAGGATAAGTGAGGAATAACTTTGGACCACTGCAAACTGTTTAAAATGAATTAGTTCTATTTTTCACATTCTTAAAATAGTAAAAATCACAAATGTACAGAGTCTTTTAATAATGTTTTGTGTTTGTTTGTTTGTTTGCTTGTTTATTTATCTAGGGAAAAAGAAGTTTATAATAATTATTATTTTTCAGATTTTTCCCTAATTTACTTACCAAAACTTTATTAGTTTACAACTACATACTCCTACAACCAAAACTAATAATAGGTAACAAATAGGCCAAGCACTCACTTTTATGATTTCTTGCACTATTTACTTGAGCCATGTGTTTGAATAAAGCCTTTTTTATTGCTTTAAATTCTGAGACCACTTTGGTCCCATCCGTCCAACACATGCAGTAGTTCAGTAGTTGTTCAGTAGTTGTATGTCAGGGCTCTCAAGTCTCACGCATTGAGAGTGTGACACACGCAATTCGACGTGTTCACACACTCACACGCCACACATGGCATTTCTCACGCTGAATTTTTATTTATTTATTTTTTGTGCCCAGAAAATCGGTCTGTGTGGCTCAGTTTATGCAGGCACCGCGCGTTTTCAGCAAAAAAAACTCCCCCTCCTCCCCGTCCCGCTCCCCGGAAAAAAATCAGCCAATCAGAAAATAGATTGTTCTGTTGTTGGGCAGACTGTAGAGTGTAGTTTCAGCTGCTAAGCGCACACTGCGGTGATGATAAAACAAACTGAGAACCATCAGGTAATAACTTCATTTATATAACTCTCATTAGTTGCTTTGTAGTTTAAGTTTGCTCTTTAGACAAACATTTACAGCAGGGCTCTCAAGGCTCACGCTTGAGAGAGACAATTCGACGCGTTCACACGCTCACACGGCATTTCTCACGCAATTCAAGCCCCCCCCCCCGCTCCTCGGGAAAAATTGTTCACTTGCACCCCCCCCCTCCTCAGAAATTCCGCAGTCTCACACACGACCCCGCTCAAAACTTGAGAGCCCTGGTATTGTGATTGTGATTGGCATTTTGTCAATTCTATGTTTGTGTACAGCTGTTTCTAAAAGATTCTAAAGTAAAATAAAATAAAGTTGGTATTGTATGATGTGGTAAAATGAAAACAACATCATCATTTCTACAATCTGAAAATCACCAGTAACACTTTTCCACCTTCAAGGCCCTTGAAGCGCTTTACAACAAAAAACGACTTACCCGTTCACACACATTCATACGCCAGTGTGCGCAGACACTGGAGGTGAGGTGGGCTGAGTGTCTTGCCCAAGGACACAACGACAACATTCATCTGTGGGAGCTGGAATCGCAACTGGTTTCTATGGACTGGAAATAAAATGGTGCTGTATTGTGTTAAGATCTGATTATTATAGACTTGGACTTAGACAAACTTTATTGATCCACAAGGAAAATTATTTGGGTACAGCCGCTCACTCATCGTAATATAATATATGACAGAGGGCAACAAAAACAGATGGAATAGCAAAAAATTATAGCAATAGACTGGTGTCACATGAGACATAATTATAAAAGTTAAAAAAAATAATATGTGTATATGTACAAATCAGAATAGAAAAATAAGTAATAAAGTATCAAATAAAATATCAAACACAATATTAAATAATTATGCATGCACAGGAGTTCACATATGTCATTTTCTTCCCAACACTGTGGTAAGATAGAGTGAAACGATCTGAAATGTAAAATAATCTCCTGAAAACATTGATGTATTACAGTATGTAACCTTTTTGAAAAACTAAAATAAAAGTTGTGTTTGTTAGTTTGCTTTGGGGTTTTTGTGTGTCATATTGGTGGTTCTTATTGCATGTGTGTTCTTACTTGTTTCATTTTTTTTTTTTCAAATCCAGAAGAGTCTAGACCATAAAGATTTCAAACCTCTGTCCTAACTTGGGTCAGTCCATCAGAGCTGCTCATTTGTATCACGTGTTTCTCAGTCATTAAATTTGAGATAAATGACAGTTAAAGGAGAATTAACTTTTTTTTTTTACAATCTGAGCCTTATTTCGGTCATAAAACAAGTCGTTTTACTCACCCATAGCACTTTGGTGTCATATGGAGCACTTCCAGAGATGTTTTAGATTAGCGATAGCCGTAGCGCGAGTTCTCCAAGCATATAATATATGCCCCGTGCGGTCTCCAAATAACACAAACTTTAGCACTTTTCAAATCATAGAAGCTCAATGTCTTAGTCTACGCTTTCGTTTGAGTCAAAAGTGGCCTCTAGTCCGAGATTTATCCATAGTTTCGAGTAGATGAGGAGGCCAGTGCGCATGTGCGGAGTCACAGCTTATTTCACTCTCAGCTCTCGGGACCCAAACATGAAACGCAAAGCTGTAAATTATGGATAAATCTCGGATTACAGGCCACTTTTGACTCAAACAAAAGCGTAGACTAAGACATTGAGCTTCTATGATTTGAAAAGTGCTAAAGTTTGTGTTATTTGGAGTTATTTGTGTTATTATATGCCCCGAGAACTCGCGCTACGGCTATCGCTAATCTAAAACATCTCTGGAAGTGCTCCATATGACACCAAAGTGCTACGGGTGAGTAAAACGACTTGTTTTATTACCGAAATAAGGCTCAGATTGTAAAAAACGTTAATTCTCCTTTAATTCTGCTTCAATTCTTGCTTCTGTTTTGTCAGTCCTCTGTGTTTTGTTTTGTTTTCACCCTTTCTAAGTCTCCATGTTTGTTTTGACAGACCATTTTATTAGTTTCATTAGTTTATGTGTCACTGTCAGTCACTTCTTTGAAACTGAAGAGACAGGATACAGCTTCAGACTTACTCTTTGTAAAGTTTTGTCAAAGCGTGGGGTTCTGGCTGACCTGGCTGTTGCTGTGAGAGGGTTTTCATCCGCTAACATGGCTCTTCTTTGGACTTCAGGAGGGCCTCTTTTGCTTGTTTCCATGGAAATAATTATTCCTTTGGCTATAATATTCCACAACATGGCATAAAAAAAACGTATTAATCTCCACGGGGGAATGTTCTGAAGTCTGTTTTTTAATTTTCTATTTCTTACCATCAGAAAGTCACACAATGTAGCCTACCTTTGAACACAAACAAAATCAACAAGAAAAGAAAGCTAATATATTCATTTATGGTCCACATGTTGGCACCAAAGAACCAAGAATGGTCCAAAAAAAGTGCCTAAAGATTTGGCCAGGCCTGACCATACGCTGTAAGCCAGATGCTCCTCCTGGCTCTAACTTGTCCAGTACGTTTCTCTGCTCGGATTAGCGTAAATGTAACCGTAGCCAAATGTCACAGCACAATAGCACTTATCTGCCCTGTATTTACCAGCCAAAGAGTTCTCCTGTTGATAAGGATAATGCGCAATATTTTTACACAACAAACTGAATTTATTTGATAACCCAATGAGCCACAGGGGTCACGAGCCAGTACCTGCTTCGAGCTGGTTTGATTCCCAGAAAGAATTGTATCCAAACTCAAACTTATGCCAAATTAATTATGCAAATGAGCAAAATTACATACTTGAATGGCCAAATATAGATGGAGGCAGCAAACTCATTGGATGTACTTTTACACAAATGTTACTGGAGCTAGTTCAGTCGTCTAATAGAAAAACGCAACTCCATATTTTGATATAAAACCTGAAATACTTTTGTGAACTGATGTAAGGCCAGTTCAGAAAATATTCAAAACAGAAATTAGCAAAGTGACTCTTATAACAATGAAGCTAACTGATATATGCACTGTACAGAAGGCAAGCACTGATAAGAACAGGGCTCTCAAGGCTCACGCATTGAGAGTGTGACACACGCAATTCGACGTATTCACACGCTCACACGCCACACATGGTATTTCTCACGCTGATTTGTGTTTTTTTTTTTTTTTGCTCCGCGCGTTTTCAGCGGGGGACGGCGCGTCTGCTCCCGACCGTGCGGTCCGAGCGGAGGCCGGAGCAGACGCGTCCTGAGCCTCAGTCCCGGTGCCACGTCTCCTCTGAGACGCACCGACTCCGGTCCCGGTGTCTCCGTCTGTGCGTAACGTGTCCCCCCCGACGGCTTACGCGCGGAATACGCGCGGCCCAGAGCCGAACTGGTGAGCCGCGGTGAGCCGCGGTGAGACGCGGGCCCGGTGCATTAACCAGACTCTTACATGAATCCGTTAAAAATGTCCCGCTTCCCCCCTCCCCGGTCCCTCCTTCCCGCCCCAGCGCGCACTGACAAAGTGCGGTGATGATAAAACAAACTGAGAACCATCAGGTAATAACTTCATTTATATAACTCTCATTAGTTGCTTTGTAGTTTAAGTTTGCTCTTTAGACAAACAGGGCTCTCAACACCCAATTCGACGAGAGCCCTGGATAAGAGTTACAGATGTATTATTTCTACCCAGAAAATTTACATGGAAACTTTGGTGGGGGAATTTGGGGAATTTTCAAATTGGTAACTTTGCACAGAAGTTTTGGGAATTTATGGGAATTATTGTGAGTCATATACCAACATAAACATAAACATTTTATTTTGTCATCAGCAGGCGTTATTGTAAAAGGGAGACAGTTAAAACACACGACTCACATGATTTATTTGTAAGAAGAACTTTATCAGTGCGTATCTCCTTCACTGAACAACAAAACATGAACATGGCTAAAATGTGTCTTATAATTCAAAATTTTAAATGAAAGGAACTCTCCTCCTGTCCAAAAACTTAGCATATAAATATAAATATTTAGCATATCTGGTTTCCCAGTAAGCTAGCTCTAGCACATTTTGCGGTAGCTAGCATCATAAGATAACCAGTAAGCTAGCACTATATTTATTTTTTTCTACTTTTCTACTTTAATATTCTTGAATATATAGATCTTTAAAGCCCCAGTGTGTAGGATTCGTGGCGCATAGGTGAATGGTGCTATTGCACTTTCTGTTTTAGCTACGGCAGACCTCGAGGGACCCGCGCACCGCTACTAAAACATGGTCCCGGGTTTTGTTTTGTTTTTCTTTTCTCATGAAAACACACATTCCCGATCATGTACCATGACACTCTACACATCAAATGAAACCTTACAGTCTCCTCTTTTTGACTATGCAATTCATTTCACTTCACAACAATCACTCCCCGAGCACATGGGGCTTTTATACGGAAAAGCACAAAACAAGGTTAGCTTACCTTAGAATGCTTTGCACAGGTCAAACTCTGTATTTCACCATAAACTTGCTCTCAATTTGTCCGTAAGGATCCAGCGAATAAAATCCAGTAAAACAATTTAGTCCAAAACACGTGTTAGATCCATTACGACGTCTGATCCGGCAGCATGCTTGTGTTGTTTACCCAAAGCCACGAGCCTTGCCGAAGGCGGAGCCCAAATGTCCTTCTGCGGCTCTCGTATTCAAAATGGCTGCCTCTACATGGGGAAGATCCCCCTTTTATGTGACTATATCTAAGTCCAAAAGAATACTTTGATTTCATGATGGAAGTGAAAAGGCTTGGAAAACAATGTATTTTTGAATGGGTATCTTCAATTTCAGTAATTAACGGGTAAAAATCTTACACACTGTCCCTTTAATATATAGATCAAATATAATCTTCATGATATTCTCAGTACTTGACTCCATGTCGTCCTCTTGCTGAAATGTCTGGCCTCAGTCGTCTGTATTTGCTGTGAGCTCAGAAAAGTCGCTTTAACTCTTCAGAATTCTAGAAGTTCTTGTGATGTGATAAAGGAATGCAAAATGCATGTAGAGGAAGTGGCTCGATGGCTCTGCACAAAATAGTGTCCGACTTTATTCACAGAAATTTGATTATTTTAGCCAAGATTATGCTACAATATTTTTTCTACCAACTATATTGATGCCCCTAACCTTTAATTCCCCTAACCATTAATTCCTGAAAATTCCTGAAAATTCCTGTTAATTCCCGAAAATTCCCATGGAAAGTTTCCAACTTTGAAAATTCCCAGAATTTTGCAACCCTAATAATACTACAGAATTACATTAAAAGTCCTATACTACGCAAAAATGACTCTTGTGAGCTTTAAGCCATGCGTGAAGAGTCCCTCAGTCGTCCAGGTAGAATCCATGATAAAGGAGAAATTCAATTTATCAACTGGACAAAGTTTGTTTGGTCGAAAACGTTTCGCCGCTCATCCGAGAGGCTTCGTCAGCTCTGGTTCTAGTGCTGGTTAGACACTGTTTATATCTAGCTGCAGGGAGGAGCTCCCTATAGGGAGCAGCGACTCCAAGTAGAAGTCTTCAGGAAGCCCACACACACAGACCAATACCTGCTTTTTGATTCACACCACCCACTGCAGCACAAACTGGGTGTTATTCGGACATTACAACACAGGGCCCAAGTGGTTCCCACAAGCACAGAGGGTAAGGAGAAAGAAGAACAACATGTGCAGGAAGCCCTCTCTGTTTGTGGATATCCTAAATGGGCTGTCAACAAAACCAAGAGACAAGGGCAAGAAACAAGAAAATAGAGAATCAGAACCCAGGAGGAAAGGGGTAGCGATTCCGTACCTGGCCGGCGTTTCTGAAAAACTACAGAGGATTTTCAGACAATATGAAATTCCAGTTTATTTCAAACCCACAAACACTTTAAGACAAAAACTCGTCCACCCAAAGGACAAAACACCGAGCCACAAACAAAGCGATGTGGTCTACTCCATTCAGTGTAGTGAAGACTGCAGTGAGCGCTACATTAGAGAAACCAAACAGCCACTTCACAAGAGGATGTACCAACACAGGCGGGCGTGCCAGAGTGGACCGTCATCTGCCGTATATCTTCACCTAGAAGCCACGGGCCATTCTTTTGAGGACAGTGAGGTTCAGATCTTAGCCAGGGAAAAGAACTGGTTTGAGAGGGGAGTTAAAGAGGCTATTTTGGTCAAAAAAGAGAATCCGTCGTTAAACAGAAATGGGGGAGTTAGACATAACTTGTCTCCCATCTATAATTCGATTCTCAAACCAAGTCAAAACAGACAAAGAAACATTAGGGCAGACAATCCAGGGCAGAGGGGTGGAGAGGGTCGTTAGGCTTGAATAGGGAGGCTAAACTAGACGCCAGAGAAATTTGAAAAACAAAGACAGATTAGTGGAGATAGTTTCAGAGCTATTTCAGTGTAGGGAGCTCCTCCCTGCAGCTAGATATAAACAGGGTCTAACCAGCACTAGAACCAGAGCTGACGAAGCCTCTCGGATGAGCGACGAAACATTTTCGACCAAACAAACTTTGTCCAGTTGACAAATTGAATTTCTCCTTTATCAGCTTTAAGCCATGTTATAATGTTACCTCCTCAAAAACAGACCTGGAGCTGTGTTTTGTTTCATTCACACATGTTTGAGTAACGCTTTATTATTAATCTGTACATCTCCAAAGCTCAAAATGCTCTGTTCCACCTTGTGATGTCATACAGTGGTACTTTCAAGTTAGCTGCCGTTTACCTTTAGTTCAGTAGAGATTGGCAATTCCAGGGCTGAAATTATCCAAATGATTGATGATGAAAGTGTGTGGAGTTTAAAAACACAACGGAGCACTTCTTGTATTACCGTGACATCACAAGGTGGAACAGTGTGTTTTCTGTTTGAGAGAAGAACTCAGCCTATATATGCCACAATAACAAACAACTCCGGGTCTGTTTGTGATGAGGAGGCTAAATCATAACATAGAACCCTAAAAAAATCTGACTCCAGTGCAGAAAAATCCCTTAAAATAGAATTGTAAGGTAATATTATGCAACAGCAGCTGCATAAAGTCGGGAGCTGGATGTTTGTACAGTGCATGTCCTCTGCTGTCACTGAAGTCAACATCTCCTTATTACCATCTCTTCTCCTTTCCTATGTGCTCCTCTCTTCTGCTCTAATCTTCTCTTCTCTGCTCTGCTCTCCTCTCTTCTCATTTGCTCTTCTTCTCTGCTATCTTATGCTCTCCTCTCTTCTCCTCTCATCTCTTTTGCTCTGCTCTCCTCTTTTCTCTCCTCTATTTGCCTCTCCTGTCCTCTCTTCTCTGCTCTCCTCTCCTCTGTGCTCCTCTCTTCTCCTCTCATGTGCTCTCCTTTCTTATCCTCTGCTTTCCTCTCGTCTTTTCTCCTCTCCTCTGCTTTCCTCTCTTGTCCTCTCCTCTGTTCTCTTCTCTTGTCCTCTCCTCTCCTCTCTTGTTCTCTCCTTTGCTCTCCTCTCTTGTTCTCTCCTCTCCTTTGCTCTCTCTTCTGCTTCTCATGTTCTCTTGTCTCTGTGTCCCCCCAGTTTGACCCACTTGTTTATGCAGCTACCATGGCCCAGAGAGAGGGAGGGAAGTAAGTAAGTAAGAAGAGAGAGAGAGAGAGAGAGAGAGAGAGAGAGAGAGAGAGAGTATCATGAGTAAGAGAGAGAGAGAGAGAGAGAGAGAGAAACGGCATCATGAGTAAGAGAGAGAGAGAGAGAGAGAGAGAGCATCATGAGTAAGAGAGAGAGAGAGAGAGAGAGCATCATGAGTAAGAGAGAGAGAGAGAGCATCATGAGTAAGAGAGAGAGAGAGAGAGAGAGCATCATGAGTAGAGAGAGAGAGAGAGAGAGAGAGAGCATCATGAGTAAGAGAGAGAGAGAGAGAGAGGAAGGGCATCATGAGTAAGAGAGAGAGAGAGAGAGAGCATCATGAGTAAGAGAGAGAGAGAGAGAGCATCATGAGTAAGAGAGAGAGAGAGAGAGAGAGAGCATCATGAGTAAGAGAGAGAGAGAGAGAGAGCATCATGAGTAAGAGAGAGAGAGAGAGAGAGAGAGCATCATGAGTAAGAGAGAGAGAGCATCATGAGTAAGAGAGAGAGAAAAAGAAAGAGAGAGCATCATGAGTAAAAGAGAGAGAGAGAGAGAGCATGTTGAGTTAGAGAGAGAGAGAGAGAGCATCATGAGTAAGAGAGAGAGAGAGAGAGAGAGGAAGGGCAACATGAGTAAGAGAGAGAGAGAGAGAGAGAGAGCATCATGAGTAAGAGAGAGAGAGAGAGAGCATCATGAGTAAGAGAGAGAGAGAGAGCATCATGAGTAAGAGAGAGAGAGAGAGAGGAAGGGCATCATGAGTAAGAGAGAGAGAGAGAGAGGAAGGGCATCATGAGTAAGAGAGAGAGAGAGAGAGGAAGGGCATCATGAGTAAGAGAGAGAGAGAGAGAGAGGAAGGGCATCATGAGTAAGAGAGAGAGAGAGAGAGAGGAAGGGCATCATGAGTAAGAGAGAGAGAGAGAGAGAGGAAGGGCATCATGAGTAAGAGAGGGAGAGAGAGAGAGAGAGAGAGGAAGGGCATCATGAGTAAGTGAGAGAGAGAGAGAGGAAGGGCATCATGAGTAAGAGAGAGAGAGAGAGGAAGGGCATCATGAGTAAGAGAGAGAGAGAGAGAGAAAGGCCATCATGAGTAAGAGAGAGAGAGAGAGACAAGCGCCAAATGGAAAAGGGGGGAGCATCATGAGAAGGAGAGAGAGAGAGGGTGGGTGAGAATGGCAAAGAGCGAGAGAGGAAGGTCATCATGGGAAAGGATAGGGAAAGGGAGGGAGAGAGGAGACGATAAAGAGGGAATAAGAGAGACAGGGCATTATGGGAAAGGGAGAGAGAGAGGGAGGGAAAGGCAGAGATAGAGGGGACGAGGGAGAGAGAGGGTTAGAGGAAGAGAAACTGTTGACTTTGCCGAGGCGTCTCTTACATGATAAGATAAAAAAAGAGAGAGAGAGAGAAAGAGAGGGAAAGACGAAAAGATGGGGGGGGGAGGGGTAAAAGAGAGAGGGATGGAGAGAGGGAGGGAAAGGCAGAAAGAGAGAGGGAAAAGGGAGAGGGAAAGAGGGTGAGAGAAAGAGGCAGAGAAATGTAAAGTCAGGGACAAAGAGGAAGATAGAGAGGCATGAAGAGAGAGAGAGAGAGAAAAGGGAGCGAGAGAGAGGTTAAAGAGGATGAGAGAGAACGTGTGAAAGAGGGAGAGAAAGACAGAGAGACAGAGAAAGTCAGATGATCAGCAGCAGCTTGGTAAGCAGGAAGGTAAGAGGATGAGAGAGAAAAGGAACACCATGGGAGAGTGAAAACAGGGAACAAGGGAGAGAGAAGGGCAAGAGGGAGAGGTGGGGAAAGAGCGAGAGAGAAAAAGGAGAGAGGTTAAAGAGGACGAGAGAGAGGGAGTGTGAAAGAGTGACAGAGCAAAGTTGGCCCATCAGCAGTGTTGTAATCAGTGTTGTAATATTTGATTTATGGAAAAGAGAGGGAGAAATGAGAAGAGGAGAAAGAGCGAGAGAAGATCGAGGCAAAGGGAACAGGGCAAAGAGAGGGAAAGACAGAAAGAGAAGAGAGAAAGGAGAGAGAGGGGTTAAAGAGGAGTTTGAACAAGGGGGCAAGAGTGAGTGAAAGAGATGAAGGGAAAGAGCAAGTGAGAGAGCGAGAGGTAAAGGCAGAGAAAGAGGAGAAAGAGAGAGGGGGAACAATGGAGAGAGGGGGTTAGAGGAAGAGAAATCTTTGACTTTACCGAGGCATTTATTACATGATAAATTAAAGAGAGAGAGAGGGAGAGAGAGAGAGAGAGAGAGAGGATGCGAGAGGAAGGGATGGGGAAATAGATAGAGGTAAAGAGAGAAAGAAAAAGACAGAGATGGAAAGAGTGATGATGTGAGAAAAAGGAAAAGGGAGCGAGAGGGAAGAGGAAGGGGAAGGGACAGGGTAAAGAGGACAAAAAGCAAAAAGAGAGGTTGGGGGAGAGGGAGAGAGGTTGAAAATGAAGAGAGAGATGAAAACTCAAGGAGAATGAGAGAGAGAGAGAGACAGGAAAGACAAAGAGAGAGAGGGAAAAGCAGGGGAAGATGGAACAAGGGAGAGGGAGGGGGAGAAGGAAAGACAGCAGTAATGGCAGAGAAAGAGAAAAAGGAGAGAGAGGTTAAAGACGACAAGAGATTTGAGTGTTTTTTCTTCAGTAAATCTTCCATCTAAATGAGACCTGAGGAAATTTGAGACTAAAGCTTCCTCCAAAAGACTAAAACAAGTGGGAAATCAGCTTGAGAAGGAAATACATTTGATTTTATGGGGAGGAATAAAAAGCAGCTCGAGGTTTGAGCTAATTGGTATGTAAAATGTGTGGTTTTGTCAGTGAATGTGCCCAGGGGTTTTTGAATCAGAATTAAAGCTTGTCCCTGGGGTATTTAATAATGTGGTAAATATCAGAAAGCATTAAAGGTGCACTGTGAAATTTCTCAGGGTGAGGGGTACCTGCTTGTCTATGTAGAAAATATATCCTCCTGGGACCTGAAGAAAAAAAGTGTATCTGAATTATTATTATTATTATTATTATTATGATTATTATTATTATTATTATTATTATTATTATTATTATTATTATTATTATTATTATTATTATTTAAATTTTCTATTTGGAGGTAAATGAACAACTTAGCATTTACATTTTGTTCACTCAAAAAAATATTTCCTTGGATTTAATTAAAAAAGTTGCGTCGTACGGTTCCACAAAACTGTGTTACATAGCTTCTATGATATTATGTTCTTTAAAATGGGCTCAATACAATGTAGTAAATCCTACAAAACTGAATTGAGAAGATTCAAAGTAACTTGGTTAAATCACTTGTGTTTAGTGTTCTGATATTAAGTCAAAATGACCCTGTTAGGTTCAACCAAATTGACATGGTTAGGTTCATCAAAATTGACACCATTAGGTTCAATCAAATTGCTGATGTTAGATTCAATCAAATCGACAATGTTAGATTCAATCAAATTGACACTGATGGGTTCAACCAAACTGACACGGTTATGTTGAATCAATTAAAGCTGCCTGGTTTAGAAATACACTGTCAAATTAGTCTACTTTCATGCAACACAGTTGTGTGGAACCATACGACGCAAAATTGTTAATTAATACAAACACAGCATTGTTGTGTAAAATCAGTGATTAAGCTGTAGAAGGAAACCACACACCATTGTCAGAAACTATAACTGCATTTATTCAAATTTGAAGTTATTGGTGAACACAAGAAAATAAGTGCTGAGGCATTTTAACACACTCTTTTAAAGATCCCATGACATGGTACTTCTTGATGCTTTTATATGGCTCCTTAATGGTTCCCCAATACTGTAAATGAATCCTCCTTTAAAACACTCATTGCATGAGAAACAGATAAGATGAGAAAGAGTCATAAATATCTCTCTCAAACACTTTATTCTGGGCGTTGTTGCTTGAATGCAAATGAGGAGAAAAGAGCTGGCCTGTAGTAGAGGGTGGGGGCGTGGCTAAACTCTCCGCTCTAGCTCTCAGCTGATCCATTTCCGTGTTTTTGCATTGTATTTCCATTGAAAAATAAACACATTTCCACAGAAAATAAAATTAAACCACTGCTGTTCAAAGGTCCAGAGGCTCAGATAAAGGACTTCCGAGCCTAGAAACACTCGGACGTGCCTCCAGGCAAATAAAAAAACGTATTTCGCATTGCCTAGCGCATTCGCAGTCCAAACTCTCTGGGCGTGATTTACAGAGACGCTGAGTACAGACAGACGGGGGTGGAACTGCATTTGCATTTCTTTTTTCGATTTGACATCAATAAAGGTGCCTTGTTCAAAATCGCCCGTTTGAGCTCCGATTTTTTGTAACGCAGAAAAGGATCGCAAATGCTCAGTTTAGACATTTCGCAACTTTTAACCATGGGGGGGGGGCTAAACAGGGTAGGGGAGCTCACATTAACGTTCAAAAACCTCAGAAAGTGAAAATTTCATGCCATGGGACCTTTAAAAAATACATAGATGAACATTTTAGCAAGTGCTAAAAGTGACACAGACCTGAATAACAACACTTAAGACTCAGAGCGATGTAAGAAAACAACACATACATAAACTGTATGCAATGAACATGCCTGAGTCTGAAGTGGATGAATAATGCAATGTAAACTTCTTTGAGTTTGAAAGATTGAAATCCCAAAAATCCAAAAGAATCCTCAACAACAGGACTGTTTACCCACAAAGTTTGTTTTTGAGAACCTGAACCTTGTCCGAAAGGCAGTGGTCACCGATTTTCATCAGCACCTTCTGAAAAAATTCAAACGTGTACCTGAGGTCAGAAGGGTAGCTGAGGTTCAACACGTAAATGACACCAAAGAGGAGAGCGGTGGCGCAGGAAATGTTGTCAATGTTGTTGAGGACCGTGACTCCTTCAACAATGATGCCCACATCCTCCGGTGGATCAGTGTTGTCGCCCCCCTCATGTTTGATTGTGTAAATCCCAATGGTGGTCTTTCCCATAGCAGCTTCAGCTTCAGCAAAATCCACGTCCTATATTTAAAAATCAGAGAAACATTGTATGAGACATTGGATGTATGAAACATATTTAACATATATTTAATGGTGTTTAAAGGAGAGAGAGAGAGACACAGAAAGAAAGAAAGAAAGAGAAAGAAAGAATGTTTGTAGGAAAGAGATGGTGGTGCATGCATGAGGTGATGTGTGCCTCTGATCTTTTAAGTCAACGGTTTGGACCATTACAGTTAGACTCCCATTTAACCACATTCATACCTTTAAAAAAAAAAAAAAAAAGCTTATAAAAACCTATGCTAGACTTAGGAAAACGTCCTCATCTCCTCAGGATTTCCTGAAAAATGCTGAATGCGGGCCGCCAGTTGCCCATCCCTGTTCTAAGGATTCATTATGGCTTGGAAATTTTGCATACATGAATAGGTGGAAACTCTCAATGTAAATCTGCCATTTTGAATAACCTTCACATCTTTGGCTGCTTCACCTACTCTGGCAAGACCAAGGCAAATATTAGTTTATTTACTTAGTAAATATTCATTAAAAAGTTAAAATTGGTGAATGGGCATACATTTTGGAAATAAACTACAATTACACGGTGGACCTTTGATATCTAAGGCTATGAAACACATAGAAACAGGAAATAAATTGTATTGAAAAGGTAAGGCTCTCAGCTTATATTACAACATACTCCTTCGGCAACAAATCAACAATGCTACGCTACGTAGCAGCTGGCAGGAGGCTCAAAGCTGCAACCGGCAGGTAGAGCAATGTTGCGCTACGCAGCATCCAGTATAAATGGGTTAAGATTGTACAATGTTTGCCTCATTTTTTACATCATAAAAAATACTTACCAGGTATTCTTTTATGAGCTTGTCTGGGTCTTCATTCAAGTACACAAGCAGGGCTTTTATGTTGCATGCCCTCCGTGTGGCGACACTGGGATTCTGCAAGAGGGAAAATGTTATAGTAATTCATTTCCATGTGCATGATAAGCACCCAACATAATATAGCAAAATAAGATCACACAAATGTTTGTCGTAGAGATATGAATGTCTGAAGATTCTCATTCATCCATGTCATCTTAGTCAAAAGAGTTTAGTTGTAGGCAACTGGCCTTCTATTTGGAACTTTTTGGAGCATTTTGTCTCTTCACAAAGATTTCATCAGTTCTAATTCTGATGTGGGAATCAGATATTATTTATCTCTAGAGAGAGGGAGCCATTTCCTCATCCATTCCCTGGACTTGGAATGTGTTACCACCTAAATGACTGTCAGGCCAATTCACACCTTGACATGTGACCCGTCATGTGAAGAGGGGTGAGACCTGGTCCTGCCCCCACACCTTCAAAGACATCCTAGAAAAACACTACAAGTTGCCTACAACTAAACTCTTGACTAGATATGGATGTCTGACCTTGCACCTATACATATCATTAAAGAATTTGAGTTAAAGAAGAATTCCGGCAGTTTTCTAAATGTATCTCAGCTGTTTGTGTTCAAGGGAAGTTGTCAGTAGCGAAAAATGCAAGAAAATTTCATACGTTCCACTTAGTTAGGCTGATGCACAGATTTCCACAAAAGCAGTTGATACAGGGCAGCCGTTTAACATTCTTTTAGCAGGGATGAAAGTGGCCAATCATGAAAAAAGAGGAAAGTCACGGCACCCCCCCGCTGGAAAATTTTCAATTTCTGAAATTTGGATTTCTATATGCTATATAATAAAGTAAAACTGTACATAAAAGTACAAAAAAAAAACACATTTTATTAACAGGTAGGCCTACTAGTAGCATATATTGGATTTGTTTTTGCTTTGCACTTTGTCTAATCAGAGGCATTGAGGAGGAGCTTATGCGCGCTAAAACGCACTGGTGAAAAAGCGAGGAGCGACGCGTTAAGTGAGGCACGGGCAGGTAGGATGAGGTATAGGATGTTTTATAAAGTTTAACCTGTGTACACGCAATGGTACACGCTGTTGCGAGAGCTGCGCTCACTCGCTCGGTCCGCGGCTCCAGACACGGGCTCGCGCGGCCCACGGTATAATACGGAGTTTAATACAAGATACACATACTTTTGTTCTGAATACGGGACGATTCTGTTTTTCAAGGGACGGTTGGCGACCCTAAACACAACTACACATATATATATATATATATATATATATATATATATATATATATATATATATATTAGGGCTGGGAATATTAACGCGTTAATCGCGATTAATCGCGAACGATTAATGATCGCGAACATTTTTTTTAATCGCGATCAGAGTTTGCCAGCATTTTTCGCAATTCTACCATCCATATGCAGCTCATTTGGTTGTATTAATTAAACTCATTGTCGGTTAAACGCGCTATTTTGAGTTTGCTAGTATTTTGTTCCTTCTACGCATCCGTAGGCAGCTCGAGCGGGCTTCAATCATTTATTTACAATTTCTCAAAGTAAGCACTATTACTGGTTCATTGTTACTTTTTCCTTTCTCTGCACTTTTTTGAAATAAAAAAAATGGTGAGAAATACTTTGCATTGTGAGTTTAACTTTAGATTCGAACGGTCTTACTGCAAGATATCAATTTTAAACATGCAAAATAAATCACGATTAATCGCGATTAACTATGAAATTTCTGAGATTAGTTGCGATCAAGAAAATTAATCGTTTGACAGCCCTAATATATATATATATATATATACACCCAAAATCTTTCAACGAATTTGCACAGATGTAAAAAAAATAAAAAATACCCCGCGGCTGAAAAAAAAAGCCGAGATCCGCTAAAAAAACTGAACTCTTTCATCCGTTTTAGCCACTTCACTTCATGAAGTCGGCACAAATCGACCGTCGAAGTCATACAATCCAGTAATCCAACATTTACTTTTTGTTCACCAATAACAACACTTGCGGATCGAACTAAACATTGCCATAGTTATTACTACATCACAACACACAGGTAGCCTGCTATCTTGACAACAGACTCCACCAGACTCCATTCCCATGAGACATTGCGAGAGGGTAATCTGAAATTACAGCGGAATTCTGTAGTCAAGGTAGTGCCTGCATGTCTGTGCTAGCTACTGAAAAGATGGCCCTTTAAGAACCTCTGTGATTGAGTGACCATCAATAGGGTTGTGGGTGAGTTCTGACACGCCAATGAGCCTGACTCTTTGGTGTAATGGTCAGAGCCCCAGTTTGGTACTCCAGAAAGGCATGGTCTGAAGCTCATGCTTCACAGCAAGAAGGTTCCAGGTCGCCCAGACCTTTCTGTGTGTGTTCTGTGTGGAGTTTGCATGCATGATCTGCGTTCGATCCCCGGGTCGCCTGGGCCTTTCTGTGTGGAGTTTGCATGTTCTCCCTGTGTCTGGGTGGGTTTCCTCCGGGCACTCCGGTTTCCCCCACCAACCCAAAACATGCACCATAGGTAAAATCCTCCAGCTTAGGTCCTGACCAAGCTGAAGCAAGAAGATCATGGAGATGGTCCACGGGCGCAGTAATGTGCTGCCCACTGCTCCTAATAACAGGATGGGTCAAATGCAGAAATAATTTCCCCACTGTGGGACTAATAAAGGCATAGCTTTCCTTCTTCTTTCTACTCCCCTTCGCTACAACCCCGCCCCCACCCCCAACACACACACATGCCTATTAGGGATGTCAACAATGAATCGATTAACGATTAATTGTCGATTAAGACGTTAGTGGAACAAAATGCATTAATTGTAATCAACCGCGTGGTCACGAAACAAGGCAACCGCGCACCGCGCTGCGCTCAACTCACAGCCGGCCGCAGGCACCAACGGCACTGCTCAGCAGCCCCCAGTGTACGCGCGAGGCGAGATCGAACCGCGGCGCCCAGGAATGCGCCGCAACGTGCCGAGCTTCGCGTGGCTGGCCCGCGGCTCGGGCCCCGAGTCCCGCGCGGCTGGCCTGCGGCCCGGGCCCCGAGCCACAAACCAGCCGCATGAAACCAGCAGCGGCACGCAGCGGCCCAATCCTGGTTCAGTCCAGGTCCAGACCCGGTCGAGTCCTGGTCAAGTCCCGGTTTAGTTCTGGTCTAGACCTGGTCCAGTCCACGTTTAGTCCTGGTCTAGTCTCTTAGCCAATCAGGACGCAGAACACAATGTTACACTATAAAAAAAAGTTACATTTAAAAAAAAAAAAAAAAAAAAAAAAAAAAACATCCGCGAACCGCGATAGAGTGAGGGATTACTGTACAGGGGGTCCTCGGGTTACGACGGTCTCGGGTTACGACGTTTCGTGGTTACGAACGCGCCCCCATTAAAAAAAATATGTATATATTACGCGTCATTCCGTCTTACACGGTTTAGCGTGGTAAGAGATGTAAACAAACGCGAACGGCGCACGGCGCACGGCGCAAGAATACGCTTTGTTGTGGTTGTAGGGAGAAGAAGACAGCCTCGTGTGCGTGCCCAATGTGGGCGGAAGTACCTGATGTGGGCTCTGATCTGCTCCTATGATAGCGGCAGTGATAACCAAGCAGCGTAGTGGTCTAATTATTGAGATGGAAAGGTTATTGGTGCTTTGGTTGGAAGATCAAAGGCAAAATCCGGTTTACGACGAAATTCGGGTTACGACGCGTCTTAAGAACGGATCAACGTCGTAACCCGAGGACCCCCTGTATTTTGTTTTTTCAGCATCAATACATTCGGCTGCTTTTTACTAAGGAATAATTGAGGAATATACAATATAATAATACTATGATATATTTTTGACTCAGTGTTATGTTACTATAGCTTATATTCTTAAAGACCCTTACCTGGCCAGCCAAATGATATCTCTCTGTATTTCCTATACAGCGCGATACCATCTGGACACCCTCCATCCACTCTCGCTCCTCCGGTTACAAACGGACTCCGCGATTCTGATTCGTTCAAAGATGGTAACGTCAGTGCACCCGCCTTTGCCCGCAAAGTCACTCTTAGGCAGCGGAAGTTCCTCCTCAGTTTTGAATCAAGATGGCGCAATCTCTGATTGGTTCACTTAGCTGTCTGTCTAAGCGCAACAGCAGCGCATTCTGTGGATCAAGCGTTACCAGACTCATCCGCTGGTACAGCGATGAGTCATGGATTCTTCCAGGCAATAAAGACCCTATTGAAACACTAAAATTCAGGTGAAAAACGCCGCTTATCAGTTAATCGTTAATCGATCGATAAGGTCAATCAACTATCAATTAATGAATTAATCGATAATTTGCATCCCTAATGCCTATGCATAGCACAGGTGGACAACTCTAATCACAAACCTGGTCAGCGGCAGCCATGGTTTCCTTGAGCTTCTTGCCTGTTGCTCCTCCCTTCATGCGGTATACTGTGCCAAGCTTGGGGCAAAAGGTGTCCAGCTTCACCATGAACTTCGAAACCAGTGGGATGGTTGTACTGCGAGTGAATTCTGCACAGATCTGGACACGAGGGTTGGGGGGCGGGGGGGGGGGGGCAAATACAACATTCAGATAATAATAAAACTAGCCTTGATGGCAAACACATTACACCTGAAATTCTTGTTGAGCCTTGATGAATTGATTTAAAAGCAAAATGAAATGTACATAGACATCGATTATTTACAATGAATCATGTTAAAACTAAAAGACTCACTCTCGGAGAACAAAGCTGGCCATCTGTCTTTGAAATCCGCGATGAAGGGCAGGTCTCGAACCACTTCTCTTCTGAGGGCAAAGGTCCATTTTGTGTCTGATGACCTGTTGGTTGCTCCTCCTCTTCATGACCTCAGTCAGTAGCTCCAGCCTCTCTTTCTCAAGACTCTTTGTTTTGCCAGCAGGGTAATCAGGTAGGAAATTTACTTCAGCTTTCCGTGGCTTCTTAACTTGGTTTGGACCTGGGCGCGCATGTCCTTCTCTACGCTTCAAGGAATTGACAATCAATTCAGGGCTCATATTTCTCAGACTTGTATGACAATTTGCCATTTTATATTTTAAACTAATCTTCCAGCCATAAAACCCGCAGACAGAACCTTGCTCCTTGAGACAAGGATGTCTTTTAATCAATGCCTCTGCAACTGATTTGAATTCAGCACTTGTAGGATATGCTTTGAACTTCAGTATTTCTGTAGACAAGGCTTCCAAAATGGCAGATTTGAGTTTGGGGCTTGGATTAAGGTAGGTGCCATTCTTGAGAAATTCTTCATTGGCCTTCTTCAACTGCAGCTCTGCTTCATAAGTAAACTCCGGTATTGAGAAGCTTGCTGGCCAGGCTCGAGTTCTCAGTGACGAAGTTGGCGAGGCAGACCCAGGGGATGACAGTACATCAGTATCAGCAGAAGCAAGGGACACCGAGTCATCAGACAGTTCTAAGCATCTCAAGAGCACATTCCTCAGGTCTTGAAAGAGCATCTTCAGAGGGTACTTCCTGTGTACATTTGATCACTTTAATTGTACTCAAGTGTTTCAGATCTGCTGTTGAGGTCAGATTTAGATACTCGTTAAAATCAACGTCCATGTACTGCAATCTGAAGTCCTCATCAACCGCACACTGTCGTTTAATCTTAAAGGTCCCATGGCATGAAATTTTCACTTTCTGAGGTTTTTGAACGTTAATGTGAGCTCCCCTACCCTGTTTAGGCCCCCCCCCCCCCAATGGCTAAAAGTTGCGAAATGTCTAAACTGAGCATTTGCGATCCTTTTCTGCGTTTGAAAAAAATACACAGCTCAAATGGGCGATTCTGGACAAGGCACCTTATTGACGTCAGATCGAAAAAAAGAAATGCAAATGCAGTTCCACCATCGTCTGGATCTCCACCCCCTGTCTCTGGAAATCACGCCCAGAGAATTTGGACTGCGGAGGAGCTACGCAATGCGAAATGCGTTTTTTTATTTGCCTGGAGGCACATGCGAGTGTTTCTAGACTCGGAAGTCCTTTACCCGACCCTCTGGACCTCTGAAACAGCAGTGGTTTAATTTTATTTTCTGTGAAAATGTGTTTTTTTTCATTGAAAAGGCTGTCCTTTCCTCCTTCGCGCTTACACACGCGGAAGTGGGGCCAGGCACAGCGCACCGCTAAAACAAGGAACCAGCGGCGCATTTGCCCCCCCCCCCACCCGCTCCTCTAACCAATCTGTGTCCTTCTCATTTGCATTCAAGCAACAAGGCCCAGAATGAGGTGTTCAGAGAGTTATTTTTTTGACTCTGACTCTGTACATGTGTCTTTCTCATGCACTGAGTGTTGATTTTGAAGAAGGATTCATTTACAGTATTAGGGAACCATTAAGGAGCCATATAAAAGCATCAAGAAGTACCATGTCATGGGATCTTTAAGTTTCAGGTCTTCCACAGCTTCTGGTATTCAAGATCGTAGGATCAATTTTTCAGAACTGTTTTCTCCCAAGATAATTTGAAACTTGACAGAGTCCGTCATTTCTTGCCCACTCCAACTCTTACTCTACAAAAACATGCAATACATAGATTTAGCCCGCAAAATACAAATCACACATATTTTACTGTGCAAACAAACATCACATACTTAAGTGCAAGTATGCATGAAATCCCACACACCAAAATTCTTGTCTACTTTGATTTTAGACCTGTGAGATTTATCTATTAAATCGATTAATTCGACTTTACAGTTCAGGACGATGTGTTTTTATGAAAATCGATTTTTTAGTAATTTTTTACACGCGAGCAGAATTCATGCGCGGCCACGTTTTACACGGGTAAGTTCTGCACAGTTTTATTAGCATGGGATCTGCTTAGATGACTGTTGAAAGCATTCTAGGATTTAAAAACACAAGGGCAATGAGTATGTGCACATGGGTATGGGTGTCTACGGCCAAAGTGACCATGAGCCAACCTGTAATGTTTTAACAGCAGTGACCTCGATGACACTGTGGTCTGACAATCCTTGCACTGCCACATACAAGTCTGTGGAAGAGAAAAATAAAAAAGGTTACAATAACAAAAGCACTCACAATTCAAGGATCTAAAAAATGTCTATACAACAGGTTTCATGATTTGAACTAAATTAGCAATTAAACTTAACTCTAAAACATGTTTAAAGAACAGGAAACGAACCGACATTTGCACTCGACTGCATTCTAAAACACCTGATTAAAATCAGGCTACCATTTACCATTGACTTGCACTAGCCTAGCAACAGAAAACTCTGCAGCTGGAAAGACTGCATGAAATTCGCTAAAAAAGTGTCTCCACATATCTGCAACAATCTGGCTAACTCGGAAATGAGCCCCCATGTCAAAAATCCTGGAATATCCCTTTAATCTTTACACCCCTAGTGCTCGTCCCTCTGTGCTCACACTGCGTTTGAATGAGAAGCAGTCCGAGCCGCACCGAGCTCCGGGGCCGGATGCACGAGGACTGGAGACATGAGTCACTGGACCCGTAGGAAGTCCAAGTCTAAACCTGGACTAAACCAGGACTAAACCAGAATTGCGCTCTTTGCCTTGTTTCATGACCACGGGTGCACATGCCGCGAGCGCCCCGGGTGCACATGCCGCGCGCGCCCCGGGTGCACATGCCGGCGCCCTGCGCGCGCACCCCCTCCCCCCACGTTTCCCTATTAATACGTTTTGTTGAAAATCTACTAAAGTTTGAGTGTTTAAACAAGAAAGAAATGTGAGGAAAGGTTAATTCCAGTCTGAGAAAAGTGTATAATGTGTGTGGTGAGGTGTTTACAGCCTTAAAACATGTAGAATAATTGTGAAATATAAAGTTGTTCCGGATTTCTCTTATTGCGGGTTATTTCTGGAACCGAACCCCCGCGATAAACGAGAGATTACTGTACTGAAAAGCTAGGCTAGTTTCATAGCCGCCAGCGACCACATATACAAAAAAACAGATATACAAATTGTCTATTGTAGTACATGTACTGTTTTGTTGAATATTGTAAAACAATTATTGAACTTACCACAAAATCGACGGATGATGATGGATTTTACAGGACAAACATTCTCCACTCCAGAACAACGCCTTGTTCGCAAAATGAGGTCAGCAAAAAGCGGTTGTCCTTTTGCCTTACTGAGCATGTGCGAGAAAGTACAGAAAGCGGACTGGGACAGCCTTCAGGCATTTTAATCAGCTGTATTACATAGATTCAATTCAACAAGGTTTCGTAATTACAGCAGTTGATGTTGTTGGGTAAATACAAAGAAACTCTCTTGATTTCATCGTCAAAATTAGACACATTAAGTATTTTTAAATGATAAGAGTTATTTAATGCCAACAATATCCATGTTTCACTTTTTTGAGTGTTCATTTTATTTGTATTCATAATAATAATATTCGTAACGTGTCCTGCGTAATGGACGTCAGGGACATATTGGTGTTACGTGAAGTTAACAACCTCACAAAAACTTTTTTTTTTTTTTTTTTGATGACCAACATCTCTGACAAGCTTCTACAGTCACGTCAAATAGTTTTTAGTCTCCCTTTTAATTTCTTATTTACAGTATTTATTTATTTTAGTTTTTTTTAAGTATTATTTATTTTGTTTTTATTTATTTATTATGTATTTTTTTATTTTTTTATTTTTTTATTTTTATGTATTATTCATTTTGTATTTATTTTTATTTATTTATTTATTTATTTTTGTACTTTTTAAATTTATTTTTATTTTTATGTATTATTTTATGTATTATTTTATTTATTTATTTATTTTTGTACTTTTAAAATTTATTTTTATTTGTATGTATTTTTAATTTATTTATTATTTATTTATTTTTGTATTTTTGTATTTTTGTATTTTTGTATTTTTATTTTTGTGTATTTTTTTGTATTTATTTTTATTTATTTATTTATTTATTTTTGTATTTTTTAAATTTATTGTTATTTTTATGTATTATTCATTTTGTATTCATTTTTATTTATTTATTTATTTATTTTTGTACTTTTTACATTTATTTTTATTTTTATTTTTATGTATTATTTTATTTATTTATTTATTATTATGTTTTATTTATTTATTTTTGTACTTTTCAAAATTTATTTTTATTTTTATGTATTTTTTATTTATTTATTTATTATTTATTTATTTATTTATTTTTGTATTTTTATTTTTGTGTATTTTTTTGTATTTATTTATTTATTTTTTGCGTGAAAAGTCCCTCAGTCGTCCAGGTAGAATCCATGACAAATTGAACAAATTGAACTTCTCCTTTTATTATTTATTTATTTATTTATTTTAGTATTTTTTAAATGTATTGTTATTTTTATGTATTATTTATTTATTATTTATTTATTTATTTTAGTATTTTTTAAATGTATTGTTATTTTTATGTATTATTTATTTTGACAGACTGCTTAGCTCAATGCCCACTATAAAGGACACAAATGAAAGGGCGGGTCTCAGGAGGATATAGCACATCCTGAAATGTTCTATAGTATAGCGCAGCGTAAAGACAGGAAATAGGCATGTGGTGTCAAAATAAACTTCAGAGCTTCTTGCTTGTTTCCATGGACATTTCTTTGTCTGGAATAGTTCATAGTAGGGCACTCAAGATATCTCAGTTTGTTCAATTACAGGTGTTTTATAGCTCATAAATACCTTAAAAAGCATGAATCGTTACCATGTGCAGGCTTGCTTCTCCATAGATCCGACCATGAACCTTCTCCATTGTGATTACCAAGTTTATTTTATTTTGTTTTATTTCTTGCGCAACAGTCTTTCTCGTACACTGAATCACAAGGCCGTATCTTCATACTGATTAACACTGAACCACACGAGAATCAGCACAGAAGCAGAGTAGGCAACACAAGTGAGAGCTTTGTGCACAAAAATGTTCTTTGAAATAAATGGATTTTGGATCCCATAATAGAACCGAAAGTCCTGTCACTACTTCAGAAAATGTTCTCTAAAAACACTCCAGTCGCAAAAACAACATGTGTCATATCCATGAGCTGGAAAGTTTACAGCTCTGGGGAATAAATATTTGCCTTTTGTCTCTAAACGCTCCTAAACCTTCTTGTGGTGGCACTTCAATTCATTTCAATAGAGAATCTGAAAAAAGTTTTGCTGATTAATATGGCAGAAAATCGGTTCATTTGTGTAAAATATTCAATGTACATGTGCACCACCTAGTCAACTGAATCTCTGGGGGGCTTTAAAGGTCCCATGGCATGAAATGTTCACTTTCTGAGGTTTTTGAACGTTAATGTGAGCTCCCCTACCCTGTTTAGGCCCCCCCCCCCCATGGTTAAAAGTTGTGAAATGTCTAAACTGAACATTTGCGATCCTTTTCTGCGTTAGAAAAAATCGGAGCTCAAACGGGCGATTCTGAACAAGGAAACTTATTGCCGTCAGATCGAAAAAAGAAATGCAAATGCAGTTCCACCCCCGTCTGTCTGTACTCAGCGTCTCTGTAAATCACGCCATATATAAAGATGTGACCATTTACTGAATTTATTTGCTGTTAGGATGATTTGCCCCATACAAAATAATACAACCCAAAGGGTGACGGCGGAGCCCACGGCAATTTTTGGAATAAGGTGAATAATACACACATGAAAATGAAAAGATGAAAAGTCACTTAAATGAAAATCATTTAAATATAATGAAAGCACATGAAAGCAGTCACCTTTGTGTAGTTTTAAAACTTATTCATCCGATCAACAATTAATCTATAAGCATTAGCAGTATACAACAGTTTGGTGTAAAAGTGCAGGTATAAAGAGCTGCTCTAAAGTCTTCACCCTGATTTGCATTGAGAAATGGATGAAATGGATGGATGAAATTAAAGGAAACAATACAATTTTTCTTTCCTTTTAATCAAACTGTGCATATACATTTTGATAAACTGCAAAATTCCTCCACTTGTTTTGTGTTTTACTGAGGCAAATATTTGACTTGATGAGATTAACTGGCATTTCTTAGCACTCTGTTTACATTTCCATGCCTCATGATGCCAAGTTAAAATAGCTAAAAAAAAAAAAAAAAAAACACGCCACGATTGGTAAATGTTGGAAAATGTTGGAAATTCTTCCACCGAAAATAGATCCGCGAATTTCAGACGCTCCGTGCACATTGCCAGACTTCTGCTTTTATGATTAGAATTCCTACCTGCACGTCAGTTTGCCTTTTCGGGTTTGTGTTTTTAGTCAGTGCCAGAAGGGGGGAAAGCTGCCTTCCCCATTTGCATTTTCCTCTCCTCCGTCTTATTTCTCCATTCCGCCCAGCGCTTTTGTCGATTTAGACGCCTCAATAAATATTTCCTCCTCTTTTTGCAAACAACGATATTCTGTTGTTTTGGCTGCGTTCTCGACAGTTTTGCGAAGATTGTTATGCAGAAGAGTAGTTTTGGAGCCAGCGTGTGTGTGTGTGTGTGTGTGTGTGTGTGTGTGTGTGTGTGAGGAGATGGCAGGAAGGTTATGATGAAATTCTAAGGCAATTTTGATGAATCCAATCACTGCGGGAGAAAAAAAGAAATAGGGAAGAAGTGGATGAAATAGCTGGAAAAGAGCTGTAAAACACTTAGAACAGAATATGGCCTGTACAGGAGGAATGTGGGTTTTTGTTGGTTTTTGTTGGTTTTTGTTAATAATGGGATGGTTTTTACACCAGATGCCCTACCAGTCCATGTATACTGTGTTTGGCAAAATAAGCCTTCTTGCACACATCAGTACAGTAATCCCTCGTTTATCGCGGGGGTTAAGTTCCAGAAAGAACCCGCAATAAGCGTAATCCGTGAAGTAGGACAACTTTATATTTTACAATTATTTTACATGTTTTAAGGCTGTAAATGCCTCACCACACACATTATACGCTTTTCTCAGACTAGAATTAACCTTTTCTCACATTTCTCTCTCATTTAAACACTCAAACGTTCATAGATTTTCAACAAAATGCATTAATAGTGAAGCATGAGGGGGGCACGGCTCCGGGAGCCCCGCCGGACACGCGAGGAGAGCAGAGACATGAGTCACTGGATCTGCAGGAAGCACCGCGCTCATCCAACGGCACTGCCACATCCTGGGACGCCACGCGCACCAACCCCTTGGAGAATGCGCGACACGTGCACCCCTCATCGTGGTCAAATCCGTGACAGAGCAGCACAACCGGCGCGAGGCCGCGTGTACAGCAAACACGCACAAACGCAAGAGCCGCACGAAACCAGCAAAGAGCCAAACGCGGTGGTTTAATTCTGGTTTAGACCTGGTCCAGTCCCGGTTTAGTCCAGGTCTAGACCTGGTCCAGTCCTGGTGTAGTCCAGGACCAGTCCAGGTCTAAACCTGGTTTAGTTCTGATCTAGATCTGGTTTAGTCCACGTTTAGTCCTGGTCCAGTCCTGGTCTAGTCCTGGTCTAGTCACAGTCTGGTCCCGGTCCCCCCTGCATCCCCCATCTATCAATCGGCAAAGGTCTACAGTCTCTTAGCCAATCAGGACGCAGAACACAATGTTACACTATAAAAAAAAGTTACACTATAAAAAAATATATATATATATATTTTTTTTTTTTAATTAAATCCGCGAAACAGAGAGGCCGCGCAATGTGAACCGCGATAGAGCGAGGGACCACTGTACAGTAGTATGAGCTCAGTAAAGACAAAGTAAAGATTTTAAAATGGAATTACAGTGAAAATTCCATTTCCAGAAACATGACAAAATCACTATTCATTTCACATGGATATTACTGTATTATCAACTTTTGTCTGCTTTATTTCATAGTTTGCCCCTTACAGATTAGAATAAAAGGTACTATTCACAACTGAGCCTGTGTTACCAGAGCCTTAACCTGCAGGTAAACCACACATACACGTTTGTCTCACTCTCAGTATATGGACAGGCCATGCCTCATGTAAAAGCTCTATTGGATATGGATTGGATATGTTTACCCTGTATCTGGGGACACAAACAGATCAAGTTTATGAAATTTAAAATCAAAATCTTACATACAGTTCCTTTAAATTGTTTTATAATATAGTAGACTTTTGTCAAATTCATTTAAATAACTATGTTTATGTTTTAGGTTATACCATTAGAGTAGTCTGATTAAGCTCAGATTGATATAACAGTACTTTTGTCAGGTTTTTGTCAGGTTTTTGTCAGATTTATTTGAAAGAATGATTTGCGTTGCAATCACAACTGAACCTGTGCTGCCAGAGCCTAAACCTGCAGATTGAGGAAACATACAAACGTTTCTCATTCTGAGGATAAGGACAGGCCATGCCTCATGTGAAAGCTCAAAACTTCATAGCACTGAGTAATGACTGAGTGACAGAGAGAGTCCCTTTAAAGATCCCATGACATGGTACTTCTTGATGCTTTTATTTGGCTCCTTAATGGTTCCCTAATACTGTAAATGAATCCTTCTTCAAAATCAACACTCAGTGCATGAGAAACAGAGATAAGATGAGAAAGAGTAATTTTTCTCTCTCTCTGAACAGGCCATTATGGGCGTTGTTGCTTGAATGAGGAGAAAAGAGATGGCCTATAGTAGAGGGTGGAGGCGTGGCCAAACTCTCCGCTCTCGGCTCTCAGCTCTCAGCTGATCCACTTCCGTGTTTTTGCACGGGTGGGGAGATTTGAAGCGTTCCATTGAAAAATAAACACATTTCCACAGAAAATAAAATTAAAACACTGCTGTTCAAAGGTCCAGAGGCTCAGATAAAGGACTTCCGAGCCTAGAAACACTCGGACGTGCCTCCAGGCAAATAAAAAAACGCATTTCGCATTGCCTAGCGCATTCGCAGTCCAAACTCTCTGGGCGTGATTTACAGAGACGCTGAGTACAGACAGACGGGGGTGGAACTGCATTTGCATTTCTTTTTTCGATCTGACGTCAATAAGGTGCCTTGTTCAAAATCGCCCGTTTGAGCTCCGATTTTTTGTAACGCAGAAAAGGATCGCAAATGCTCAGTTTAGACATTTCACAACTTTTAACCATGGGGGGGGGGGCCTAAACAGGGTAGGGGAGCTCACATTAACGTTCAAAAACCTCAGAAAGTGAAAATTTCATGCCATGGGACCTTTAAACAATCTGGAGTTCAGCATTGAAACTGGCAACCCAAATGAGACACTCTTGTGAGGCTTTTTCTGCTTTCTGATTGGATAATCATCTTGAGAACCAAAAAAACACATTATAATATAAACTCAGCCGTCATGTCCTGTGTTTTTGTAACTAATAATAAATCAGCTTTAGAACATGTTTACCTCATGCCTGGGGACACAATCAGGTCATGTTTGTGGAATTTGAAATCACAGTTTCTTTAAAATCACAAAGCGTATTTGGAGTACCATGAATCAAAAATATTCCAACTCTATACTCGAAACAAGAGTAGGATGCAGAAACTCAGCTCAGACTGGAGTGTCAGGCTGAAGATCTAAAGAAATAACAGGCATCTTTAGTCATAACACCATCTTTGCTTTTTCCTGGTTTGTAACCGAAGGAAATGACATTGTCCTTCCCAAAAACTGGGCAAACTTTAACGAATGATCCATAGAAAAACTGTCACAGACATAGTGGTTAACACGGCTGTTTGAAGTGCGTCAGGTGCTCCATTGTTGTGTGTTTCCGGAGGGACGTGTTTCAGCGTGACACAGCCTCAGACCCATGACCTCACCGTGAGCTGGACTCTACCACCAGCCGCTCCATATAAGGACACAATGGCCTCACGATGTAAAGATACAAGAGATATTTTGGTACATTTATGCGAGAAGCAACAATGGCACTGAAAATATGGTTATAACTGGAACCTGCTGTCTCCATGGAGATTATTGTAGAATATACTGCAGTACCACGAGAGTTGAAGAGAAGAGACATGATGGAGTTCTAATGCAGAATTTTATTTAAATCAGTACAGGCACAGCACCGGGATACATGAACCCTCAAGACAGCATGATAGTGCTGTCCATTTCAGTCTAGTATGGTCCAGTTTGGCTATGCTTCTGTTGTAGGGAGTATTATACTTCTGATGACGTAGGCCAAGATAACAAGACACGTGGCTGCAGGGGCGGAGTTTGAAGTATGGACACCTGTTTGACCAGCCAATCACACTGTTCCTTATACCTCCAGACCCGCCCTTTACTCCTCCAGGTACTGTCCAGCGTAGGAACTCTATCTGAAATATGGTTTGGGGTGTTTAGGTGCCGTTTAAATCCATTTTGTATATTTTCTTGATATTAAGAAATTGGAATACTAAAACTGGTAGCTTTTGCTAATGTGTGCATTGTGTCACCATGGTAACTGTTGAACATTCAGCTAATACAGATAAATGTAGAACACCCCCAGTGATGTCACTGCAAAGTATGAAATATTGAAACGAAAATGTAAAAAAAAAAAGAAAAGAAAGAAACATCACGTTTTATCATCAGGATAACAAAAAAAAATCTGAAACTTGCTTATGTGTGCCTACCTCTATTAATTAAAGGAGAATTAATGTTTTTTACAATTTGAGCCTTATTTCGGTAATAAAACAAGTTGTTTTACTCACCCATAGCACTTTGGTGTCATATGGAGCACTTCCAGAGATGTTTTAGATTAGCGATAGCCGTAGCGCGAGTTCTAGACGTAGCTCGTAGCATGTAATATATGCCCCGAGTGGTCTCCAAATAACAAACTTTAGCACTTTTCAAATCATAGAAGCTCAATGTCTTAGTCTACACTTTCGTTTGAGTCAAAAGTGGCCTGTAATCCGAGATTTATCCATAGTTTCGAGTAGATGAGGAGGTCAGTGCGCATGTGCGGAGTCACAGTTTGTTTCACTCTCAGCTCCCGGGACCCAAACATGAAACGCAAAGCTGTAAATTATGGATAAATCTCAGATTACAGGCCACTTTTGACTCAAATGAAATCATAGACTAAGACATTGAGCTTCTATGATTTGAAAAGTGCTAAAGTTTGTGTTATTTGGAGACCGCTCGGGGCATATATTAGCGCTACGGCTATCGCTAATCTAAAACATCTCTAGAAGTGCTCCATATGACACCAAAGTGCTATGGGTGAGTAAAACAAGTTGTTTTATTACCGAAATAAGGCTCAGGTTGTAAAAAACGTTAATTCTCCTTTAAAAAAAAACAAAAAAAACAAAAAAAAACAACAACTTAAAACCTTAATATACACATAAACACAACCCGTAATCAGATCTGTCCACATCATCTTGCTTCCATGACAACAACCTTTGATTTCCTCCCCACACCTGGTAAAGTGCTTGTGTTTCACTCAAAGGACTATCTGACAGTGATAACAAGAAGTCTCATCTTTTCAGCACCAAGGTCTCTGAAAAACTCCAAAATGTGAAAAATGTGAAGTTGTGGTCTTGTATTTTTTTTAAAAACAAAAGTAGCTGCACTCCAGGCTCTTTAATTTGGCCGTGACAATCAAACTTATGCATAAATGGAAGTACAAAAAGTGTGAATTTTAAGTATATGACTCATCCATTAAAATACATCTTATGAAACCTTGCTGCAGTTTTACATAGAGAACTGTTTCCAAGGAGCAGATCTAGTCTCTCTCATTTCTATGTGATTTAGAACAGTCAGTGGGGATATTCTTCTGTATTATAAATAGTAAAAGTAAAATTGGATATGTATATAAATTGTAGATTATAGTAAAAACCCTGAAATCCCTAAATTTCCCCCTGAATATTTAGAGAATATAGAATTAATTTGCTGTAATGTTTTGGATTTTGGATTAGTTTTTAAATATATATTACCAGGGGAGTCGACAGGAAGACAACGTGATCTGTTGTACTGGGCCCCAGAGTCTTAAGGCCCCAGAATTGGAATCTCTGCCTATTAATTAATATTATATTGTCTAAGTCTAAAACATACCCAGAGTTGTGTTTTGATTCATTTACATGTTTGAGTGACACTTATTATTAGTCTATGTACGTCTCCAAAGTTCAAACTGCTCTGTTCCACCAGATTTCATGAAGCGATAGTTTTCAAGCTACCCAACAGCTACCTTTTATTTTTTGTTCAGTAGAGATTTGTGAAGAATCCTTCAGTCCTCCAGGTAGAATCCATGGCCATGGACCACCAAATCTTAAGAACAACTACGAGCCAACCATCGTTGGACTGGTAAGAAAGCTGGAAAAGGACACAAGAAGGTTAGCAGAGAAGAGGAATCATTTACACTTTAACCTTAGATGTCGACAGAAGCAACTTATTCCCAAGGCTTTACAGAAGAAAGCACCAGAACCAGGGCAAAGGGCAGCCAGGTTAACCCAGCTTTACCTGATATTATACTCAGCCTTAGAATGGAACTGAAGAAGCAGCTCGGATGAGCTGCGAAACATATTCGACCAAATACATTTTGTCCAGTTGACAAACTGAATTTCTCCTTTTGCCATGGCTTTAGTCGAGATTGGCAATTCCAGGGCTGAAATCATCCAAATCATCCAAATCACTTCCTGGAGCACTTCCTGTATTACCACATGACATCACAAGGTGGAATTGAGTGTTATTCATTTGAGAGAAGAGCGCAGCCAAAGCACAACTCCAGGTATGTTTGTGATGAGGAAACAACATTAGGACTAGGGGTGTGCAAAATAATCGTCATGACAACGCATCGCGATACTAACTTTCACAATATACTGCATCGTTTCTTGATGCCAAAAATTGATTTTTATTAATAAATAATTAATTAATAAATAATTAATTAATCATAAATAAATAAATAAATAAATTATTTTATTTATTTATTTTTTTTGTAATAAATCCTATGCACTTTTTTCTTTGTGAAAGGGTATTGTTTGTTATGGTGGTAGCTACCTCCAAAATGGCAAATGTTTGAACATCATTTTTTGTTTTAGAAAAAATCCTATGCACTTTTTTTGTTATTGGTTTGGTTTATTTGTTTTTAACAAAAACAAATAAACCAAACCAATAAATTCAATAAATTCAGTTATGAATTGAGTTGCTCAGAGTTTTGTATCAATTGAAGACACTACCCAGATACACAGCCACTGATATTTAAGTTATCATCTTTTTTTTTGTACATTTTCACTGAAGTATGTCGAATATATTGCAATGCATCGCAATAATTCAAGTATCGTGATGCATCGTGATAGTATCGCATCGTGGCATATGAATCGTGATTCGAATTGAATCGTGACTTCTTTGCCAATACCCACCCCTAATTAGGACATGTCAGAAAATAAAGTTATATGGGCCCTTTAATAGCTTGAGTTGGTTCGGGGTGTATAAATTGTTGGTACATCTTTGACCATATCTGCTCCCAAAATGTTGCCTAGGATCCAGAATACACACTTCACCATTACAAATATGGCTGCTTACGAGGTGACTGATTTATATGGACATTTTCGGGCAAATGAATTGTAAAAATGAAATATTAAAAAAAAATTAAATTTGAGTAAATGAGGTAAAGGTTGTTTTTAATGGCCATCTTTAAACAGTGAAACATGACCATGGTCCATCCTAAACAAATAAAGCTGCCTGCGAGGAACAAAGAAAGGAAAAAATATCCTTGGCTGTCAGCAGTCCGAGCCCACACTGCAAAAACTCAAATCTGGCCAAGTTAAGATTACTTTAATTAAGAAAGTTTTTATCATGATTTCAGTAATTTTCACTTGACAAAGTAAAATTATCTACTAATGGAAGAACTTTTGTATTTAAAATATGAAAATACATCTTGCTACACTTAAGGGCTGTATGGATTTTTTTGTTTTGTTTTGTTTTGTTTCAAATTGTCAATGATAGCATTATAGAGGTGCAGGAGCCTTGTAATTATGATGACCAAAAAATAAAAAGAATGAAAATTCTGTGGACGTGGTGGGGCCAGATAAATATCGAGGCTTCCCCGTTATCTATTGGCTGTTAGGTTGTTAATCAAACTCCCTATGCTTCTAGCATAACTGACCTGCCAGGGCGCTGGATTACATGATTTATGTACGCCTCTCTGTGACGGAGCAGTCCCGTCCCTAAGAGCGTTGGTCCCGGAGGAGAGCACGTGAAGACGCGCGCCCGTTTTTCTCTGTTGCGCTTCGCACGGCGAACCCTCATCTATTATCCACCAAATACAAATTCTCATAACTTCTCCAGCGTGCTCTGTCGCATCTAGGGGTGCACACTTAGAAGCGCCAGTTTTGCCATTCTGTCCGCGCTAAAACCGATCATTTGCGTACCTGCGCTCTGCTGCGTTCTCCTCCTCGCGTGCTGCGTTCTCCTCCTCGCGTGCTGCGTTCTCCTCCTCCCGTGCTGCGTTCTGGCGAAACCGAACACTTCCGCACCGGGAGTTTAAAACCACTAGTTTCGCGGGTTCTGGTGGTCATGTGAGCCAGGCGTAATTGGTCTGGGCAATTATTCATATAGCCTGTGTATTTAGAGTGTTGTATATGATTTATTAAGGAGGCATGAAAGCTGTTATCTGTGCTCACCTGTGGGCACCAGAAATGTTGGCCATTTAATAGTGGGATGGTTACCTGGCCAGCCAAATGATATCTCTCTGTATTTCCTATACACCGCGATACCATCTGGACACCCTCCATCCACCCTCGCTCCTCCGGTTACAAACGGACTCCGCGATTCTGATTCGTTCAAAGATGGTGACGTCAGTGCACCCGCCTTTGCCCGCAAAGTCACTCTTAGGCAGCGGAAGTTCCGCCTCAGTTTTGAATCAAGATGGCGCAATCTCTGATTGGTTCACTTAGCTGTCTGTCTACGCGCAACCGCAGCGCATTCTGTGGATCAAGCGTTACCAGACTCACTCGCTGGTACAGCGATGAGTCATGGATTCTTCCAGGCAAGTGGGATGGTGTAAATCAGATTGTAAAAGTAATGTTACGTAATGTGGGCGGGGCAATGGGGGTATAAAGGTGCGCTTCGCAGCGCTGCCTTCAGTCTTGTCTTGGCTCAGCTACATGGAAGGTAACGTGCGCAGACAGAGTGAAAGTGAGAAAACAAACGACTTAAAGGGGAAGTCTGTTAAAAACTGTTTTTGTATATATCACGCCAGCACTGTAAATATTTTTTCACACACATTGGACACCTTTTTTTTGCACTGTGGGAGCACAATAAATCACCTTAAAACGCTTATCTCGACTAAGCCTGAATTCTTCAAGAATCCCGCCACACTCTCACACATTCCACATACACAAGACGCTGTTTACTCAACCAACGCAGCGGTTCTTAGCGGCTTTTTCCAGCTGTAGCTTCCTTGCAGTTTGCACAAAGTTTGTTGCAATGGCAGACAAGAATCCACTACCAGTTAGCCACAAAAGAAAGTCTGTTTTTGAGGTTGCTGAAATAAGAAGACAAGGGGATAAGGAGCGAAGCCAAACTAAGGTGATTCTTAGAGATTCCTTCCAGCGATGGTGTGCACTGAAGCAAACGAAGAGTCTAAAGACTGACACATTGGTCACTAAATTACTTCTGGAGAGGAAAATTCTGCTTATTATTTGAAAATGTACAGTATAGTTACAGCAGCAACAGCAATTCTGAACTCGCACCAGCTGTAAACAAATGATTTCTCAAGTAAGCAGGAGGTGGGAGGACATGTTTTTATGTAAGGACCAATGGAGGAAGGGGGTGGTTTCACACGTGCCCAACATTTGAAAACAGTCATTGAATGTCTCATTCCTGGGAATATCCTGCATTGTGCATTGTGTAAATTTTATGGTGGAGGGTCCGTCAAATGCTTTTCTTCACAGTATGGCCTGAAACCTTTCTATCAACATGGAGACCAAACCAGACCAAGTTACAGGTCAGATCTGCGGAGAGGCGACTCCACTCACAGTCAGAATGTCTGTTTTTCCAGGTATTTTTGAGTTATAAAACCAGCAGTAATTGAATAAATGTAAAGTAGAGCCGTTTAATGTCATACTGTGGAACATCTCAGGCAGAGCAATGGCATATCCATAGAAACAAGAAGGTGACGGACCCCCAACAAAAACATTAAATACGTCAGCTTCTGCTTCCTGGTGGTGATGTCAGCACAGAGAGGGGACCCTTTCATAAACCATGGACATTTGCTATTCAGATCTGGTGACAGAATTGTTTAAAAGTCTCTGGTATCCAAGGTGTATTTAGAGTGATTCGCATGAGGGGCCGTTCAAGACATTATTCATTCTGGTCCTCTCATACATATATTCTCTCTTTCACATGAGAATACGTGAGAGTGAGAATATATGTATGTGCGAGTGAGAATATATGTATGTGAGAGTGAGAATATATGTATGTGAGAGTGAGAATATATGTATGTGCGAGTGAGAATATATGTGAGAGTGAGAATATATGTATGTGAGAGTGAGAATATATGTATGTGCGAGTGAGAATATATGTATGTGAGAGTGAGAATATATGTATGTGCGAGTGAGAATATATGTATGTGCGAGTGAGAATATATGTATGTGCGAGTGAGAATATATGTATGTGCAAGTGAGAATATATGTATGTGAGAGTGAGAATATATGTATGTGCGAGTGAGAATATATGTATGTGAGAGTGAGAATATATGTATGTGAGAGTGAGAATATATGTATGTGCGAGTGAGAATATATGTATGTGCGAGTGAGAATATATGTATGTGCGAGTGAGAATATATGTATGTGCGAGTGAGAATATATGTATGTGCGAGTGAGAATATATGTATGTGCGAGTGAGAATATATGTATGTGCGAGTGAGAATATATGTATGTGCGAGTGAGAATATATGTATGTGAGAGTGAGAATATATGTATGTGAGAGGACCAGAATGAATAATGTCTTGAACGGCCCCTCATAGATTCGTGTGTGATTCATACATGTTCTCCTGTAGTCAAGACGTCATCGCTGCGGTTTCTCCTGGCTTCACCGTCACAACACGCCCACTGCTCTGTACTCACCTCACTCACCAGTTTTATTTTTGTAATCGGTGATACAGATGGGATTTGGCAGCATCAGTTAGCCATTTTGGTCTCGTTTTTTAGAAGAGGTGGACAGTGGGGTTCAACTGAGTGGCTCTTTGTTGTGGTGTTTCGGCTTCCATTGGGCTCTGCAATTTTTCTGTAGATTTGTTTCTTTTATTGAGTTGTTTTAGGTCAATATTGGAATTTAAAATGCCAAAAATTGTAACATAATGTCCACGGGTGTCAAAGATTATAACTACCTATGTAGCAGACAAAAGGACTATGTATTTTCTCAAAGGTGCACTATGTAACTTTTCTGGTGGATGTTTTTCTCCATCAATATGTCATTGCTCTGCCAGAAATATTCCACAATATGACATTAAACAGTTCTACCTTACATTTATTAAATTACAGGTGGTTTTACTGCTCATAAACAACTAGAAATAAATACATATAGGTTACCTCTCCACAAATCTGACCAGTAACTTGGTCTGCGTTGGTCTCCATAGTGATAGAAAGGTTTCATACCATACTGGGAAACATTTCAGGCAAAGCAATAACATCTCCATGGAGGCAAGGTATTTTACTAGAAAAGTATTTGATTGGAAAAGTTGCACAATACACCGTTATGTTAATTAAATACTATTTGGATTGGACTTGTATTTACGATCGTGGTAACTAGCAAAGAACTCAAGTATTTCACTACAATGTGAGCACCGTTTCAAATAAAAAGGTTGGTTCCAGTTATATATATATATTCCATTTAACTCTAAGTTTTTCTTACCCTTTTTTGTGGCCTTTCCCAATATTATCATAATAACATCATTAACATTTGTCTATTCAAGCTGGACTGACCATTGTGCAGCTGTGGAGTGGTTTCCATCGCTCCTACAGGAAGTCAAAGGTCATGGGGTCACTGAGTTTGTGTATGTGTGTGTGTGTGTGTGTGCTGCTACTGTTTGAATGGGAGGAAGTGTGCGTCAACCCATCCCGTACAAGAATGTCCTCCTGTTTCCTCAGACCTCTACAATGTGACGAATAGACGTTTCACTCCTGCTTTTCACAATACACTCGTAAAGACCCTGACTCTGGGACTGGCCCCGTGCTGACAGATGTGGGAATGTTGGAGTACAGGCCTTGGCTATTTCCACGTTATTTAGTTTCCTGTTTAAGCCCCCATGTTGAGCGCCATTTTGATACTTTGCAGCTGATGTCATCAACTTCCCTGGAGTGTGATGCTAACTGTAGGCACTGCCCTGTAGGCTTTGTTAGACTTTAGTCCGCACTTTGACCAGAAAGAGCTGACATGGTGGCAACTACAACAGGTGAGCTGATTTGTGCTGTTAAAACAAGTCTTTCTCAAATAAAATTAACGTCACAAGCTAGCTAGCGTAAGCAGTTTTTCAGTTAGTCACTCTCAGCTTTTTGCTGAACTCAAACTCCTAAACAGAACCATGACCTCTCATATTAAGGCAAGACACAGGCACCTGAAAATGTGTTTAAATTAGTGCTGTCAGGCGATTTAAAAAAAAATATCTAATTAACTACAGGATTTGCAACTAATTAATCTAATTAATCACATTTTAATCTCATATCTGCTAAAGGTCCCCAAATAAAGAATTCGAATTGTAGGACATTTCAAAATTGTAGTGCTTGATGAATCAATTGAATAAACTAAGAAGAGAAGATTTGAAATCCACATTTTTATTGGTGAAGTGTGTTTCATAAATGAATTTCAAAAGAAAAAGGTCAAGCACATCGCAGCAAACCTATTAGACCAGGTGCATTATTTAAAAATGCAATACAAATACAGGTAAATAAAAAAAATTCAGAATAAAATAAGGCTGAGTCTCTAAAAGGCATTTAAGCAGACCCTCAATTCAAAATGAATACTAAAGCTTATTCAATCCAGCAATTCAAAATAACTAATGTTCTGGGCAGCAAATCTGCTTGGACTGCTGCTTCCGCGACCCAGAAATGGAAAAAGCGGAAGAAGATGAATGGATGGATGGATGGAAGTATAACACTCCTCTAAATAAGGCAGCATCAAGAACAAGAAGCCAACAGGCTTTTTTTTTTTTTGGTCTATCACATAGGCAAAAGGTCGAAGAAGGAAGTAGAGCTGCTGCATGTGAGCTTGGTATTGATAAGTCAGTGGTGAGATGCTGGCGACAGCAGCGTGACGAACTGACTTAATGCAAAAAATGCAGCATTGAAGCAACATTCAAAGACTATGGTTAAAAATGTAGCAAATAGTGGAGGTATATGTATCCTACATGCTTGCCTAGTTCAGTGAGCAGAGAAAATTAGACTAGGGCTACATTAATCTTAAATTTTTGGTGAGGTTCATGCGTATTCCCATTTGTATTTTGAGACAGAGCCCCACCCAACTATAGAAAAATGTTATCACTAAAGGTTCTGACTTCATACTTTTCTTGTCACGTTAGTTTTGGGGTGTGGTCTGGACTCTGTTAAGAGTTCAGAAGGTGAGTTTACAAGCCTGAAAATGCATAATCTAATCATGTTTAAAACTGCAATAGAATGACTGTATTTTTACAAATCTTTGCTTAAAACTGCAGCTGCAAAACTCTCAGCCTCCTTAGCTTATTGATCTTCATTTCACCACAACTAAAAAGGCTAAAGGCTGGAAAACAACTTGCATGTTTTTTTAAAATTGAGTTACTTTTGTATTTTTCTCATTTTTTATTATCTGTGTTATTTGGTTTATCGAGTGATATTGTATCAATCCACTAGGACTCCCACTTTCTATCTTTATGGAGGCCAAACCAGACCAAGTTACAGGTCAGATCTGTGGAGTCAGGATGAATTTTTGAGCTATAAAACCGCATGTAATTGAATAAATTAAGGCAGAGCTGTTTAGTGCCATATTGTGAAACATTCCAGGCAGAGCAATGACACATTTATGGAAAAAAATTAGGTGACAGACCCTGAATTATTTATTTATTTATTTATTTATTTATTTATTTATTTATTTATTTATTTGTATTCTTGTATTTTTGATGACAGCACAGATAAAACAATGTGCCCTAATGGATTCCCCCCTCAAAGCTGCTAATTGGATTACACAAGCTCTTTGCAAATCTCATAAAAATCTATCTTCTTAATGCAAAAATGTGGAAGTCCTGAAGCATTGGATCTGTGGGCAGTGGTGTGAGGCAAACAGATGGAACAACAAGATTACACACACACACACACAACCCCCCACACACACATACACGCACAAACAAGCAGACACACACACACAAATCCCCCCCCACACACACACACAAGCACACACACACACACACACACACACACACACACACGCATATTACACATATACACACACACACACCCAAATCCCCCCCACACACATGCACACATCCATACAAACGCATACACAAGCACACACATACACACAACCCCCCCCACACACACACATACACGCACAAACAAGCAGACACACACACACAAATCCCCCCCACACACACACACACAACCCCCCACACACACATACACGCACAAACAAGCAGACACACACACACAAATCCCCCCCACACACACACACAAGCACACACACACACACGCATATTACACATATACACACACACCCAAATCCCCCCCACACACATGCACACATCCATACAAACGCATACACAAGCACACACACATACACACAACCCCCCACACACACACACATACACACACAAACAAGCAGACACACACACACACATATTACACATACACACACACAAATCCTCACACACACACAAACAAGCACACTTACATTACACATATACACACACACACCCAAATGCCCATATACACACACACACACACATTACACACACACATTACACATATACATACAGACAAATGTACATGCACACACACAAATCACACACATATTACACATACACACACAGCCAAATCCCCCCCCACACACATGCACACATTACACACACATATTACACATACACACACACAAATCCTCACACACACACATGCACACATTACACACACACACAAATCCTCACACACACAAACAAGCACACACACACACACACACACACACACACTCATATTACACATATACACACACACCAAATGCCCCCACACACACACACACATACACACACACACATATTACACATATACACACACACAAATCCTCACACACACACACAAACAAGCACACACACACACGCATATTACACATATACACACACACACCAAATGCCCACACACACACACACACACACACACACATATTACACATATACACACACACACACATATTACACATATTACACATATACATACACACACAAATCCTCACACACACACACACAAACAAGCACACACACACACGCATATTACACACACAGACGTGCGCACATATACACACAGACAAATGTACATGCACACACACAAATCACACACATATTACACACATACACACACACACACACAAATCCCCCCTCCACACACATGCACACATTACACACACACACATTACACATATACACACACATATTACACATATACACACAGACAAATGTACATGCACACACACATATCATACACATATTGCATAAATACACACACACAAATGTACATGCACACATACGCACACACACACACACTACAAAGAAATAAGAGGGGGCCACAATCGATCCCTGAGGAGCTCCATCTCCACAGTGCACTGTTTACATTAGCCAGATAAGAGCTCGTCCACACATATGTTTCAAATTAGTCACAATGGTCCAGAATCATTGTTTTTATGCACTGGGATATCTTCTGGATCTATTCCTGTCCACGTGGGAAACACCTTGGATTATTTACATTGGAAGATAGGGACTTTAAATTAACAGAACAGTTGTGATTGATTTATACGATTTATACTTTTTAGGGCAATTGAACTGTATAAAGGAAATATAAACATACAAAAAAATCTTATTAAGTTTGAGTCATTGAGGTAAAGGTTGCAAGAAGTTATTTTAGTGACCACCTTCAAATGGTGAAATGTGGTCCTGATTAGAAGGGGGTTATTACTGGAAATATATGAGTCAATGGGGCCCTGGTCTGGAGGGGTGGACAGTGTCGGAGCAGCCAGACTACACATAGTAGTAATACTAGTGTAGAACGTGTGAAGAATCCCTCAGTCGTCCAGGTAGAATCCATGGCAAAAGGAGAAATTCAATTTGTCAATTGGACAAAGTTTGTTTGGTCGAAAACGTTTCGCCGCTCATCCGAGAGGCTTCGTCAGTTCTGGTTAGAGTGCTGAAGGACACTGCATATATCTCGCTGCAGGGAGGAGCTAACTACAATGAAATTATTCTGAAACTATCTCACGTCTTTGTTTTGAGACGTCTTTGAGATAAAGACGTGAGATAGTGTGTCATGGAGTGGTAGTTTTAATTTTTTTTTTTACCTTTTGTTCAGTAGAGATTGGTAATTGATTTGAGAAGAACTCAGCCTTAATATGCAGGTATTCTGTGTTAAACATATGTGAATAAAACAAAACACTCCAGGTCTGTTCGTAATGAGGAACAACAACAAGAACAAAATCATCATCATCATCATCATCATCATCATCATCATCATAATATATGAAAATCATTTGCTACTCAAAGTGTGCAAGTAGTTGAAGGTACATTGTCTGATTATCTCTATGAAAATGTTATTGCTTTCATAGAATGTCCCACAGTATTAAATTTATATCTGCATGTTCATGGTAATAGGCCAAGTTAGATCTGTGGACAGGTCTGGACTGGGACAAAAAAATGGCCCTGGCATTTTTGGCTTAGACCAGCCCCTCATAATTAGTCCTGGTTTAGTCCTGGTTCAGACCTGATTTAGTCCTGATTTAGATGTAATTAGTCCTGGTTTAGTCCTGGTTCAATCCTGTTTTAGTCCTGATTTAGACCTGATTAGTCCTGGTTTAGTCCTGGTTCAGTCCTGATTTAGTCCTGGTTTAGTCCTGGTTCAGACCTGGTTTAGTCCTGGTTCAGACCTGATGTAGTCCTAGTTTAGTCCTTGTTTAGTCCTGGTTCAATCCTAAATTGTGGGCCGGTCTCTAAGTAAAAAAAATAAATAAATAAATAAAATAAAATAAAAAGGGCATGTCGGCCCACCAGGAAAATGCCCGGTATGCCCAATTACCAGTCCAGGCCTGTCTGTGGAAAGGCAACCCCTCTCACATAACATATTTAGATCACCATGTTACCTTTTATTGTTTAGAAAATGCTATATTTGCAGACAATCAATGTTAAATAAGTGTCTGTTGCTTTGAGTCCCCTCCACGCTAAGTCACTCCCCCTTCAGATCGCCATCACTACACAATCAGCGTGCATCTCGCTAATGAAACTACTGCTCACCGCATCACGTTAGTGAAGTAGTAGTGTAATGTTCTGTATCATGTTTTTGTATATTTGTGGAGAATTGTTGTGTGAGAGCATGGGTGACGTGGGCTTGTGGCCCAGGAGAGATCACAATATTACTCAAACATGCATGGATGACAAATAAAATCCCTTGAGACATGTTTTTGATGAGTGAAGAACGTTATAACATGGTAGAAAGTGGATTTTGCTGTGAAACATTCCATTTCCCCTCTAAAAAAGTACAAATTAGCTGTTGGCACATGCATGTAAAGTCTCTAATCGGGCATTGTTAGGATTAAACCATTTGATATGGGTTCAAACTTCCAAATTCTCCGGATATGAAGTCAAAAACAAACATCAAATTCCTTTCTAAAACAATTGAGGTTTAGGATTCCCACCACTAATCACCAGTACAAGTAACACATGTTGTATCAGGCATTTGTTCTGAAGATATAGGTCTGATCTTCATCTAATTTTGTGGCCACAGACAGACCATCAAACATGCCTGGCTCTCACTGCTGCTTCCTCTGTCTATTTATACAGCTGAGTTCACTTTGGTATATTAGCGTCAGTGGATCTCTCCTGAGTCAGAGTGATACTGTAAAAAGAACTGTAAAATACCTGGGATCCAAAGGCATTTACAGGCTCTTCTTTGTATCTCCGAGATCCTTGTCTGAACATTAGAGACACATCCTACGGAATTTATCTTCTAAAGACTAGTGGACCATGTATATATCTTTAAATCCTACCATTACCAGAGACAAATCCTTGATTTTGAGCTAGCACCAGAGCAGCTGTACCTTAAACTATAGCTGTATTTATTTGCATTGAGATTCAGCAAGTTGAGGATAAATAAATACAGAGGACCAGATTACACAAAAAGGAAGTGTTTGAGATTTTTTCCATGTATTTCATCAAAATTAGTCTTACCTCGGTACAGATATAATGGTACTGTAGGCAGTAGTCGAGTTGTAAAATGAAACCAGGGGAGATGGTGACATTTTTCACCAACGGAAGGGGGATGCCTGCCTGCACCTGTAAGCCCACAAAAATATGAAATACTTAAGTATATTAAAAAGTTATTTATCTATGAAAAAGGTGTAAAACATTAAAAAAAAAAAAAAAAAAACAGGTAAAATGAGTGTTTTGTTTTTTTTAAAGGTCCCATGGCATGAAATTTTCACTTTCTGAGGTTCTTGAACGTTAATGTGAGCTCCCCTACCCTGTTTAGCCCCCCCCCATGGTTAAAAGTTGCGAAATGTCGAAACTGAGCATTTGCGATCCTTTTCTGCGTTACAAAAAATCGGAGCTCAAGCGGGCGATTTTGAACAAGGCACCTGATTGACGTCAGATCGAAAAAAGAAATGCAAATGCAGTTCCACCCCTGTCTGTCTGTACTCAGCGTCTCTGTAAATCACGCCCAGAGAGTTTGGACTGCGAATGCGCTAGGCAATGCGAAATGCGTTTTTTTATTTGCCTGGAGGCACGTCCGAGTGTTTCTAGGCTCGGAAGTCCTTTATCTGAGCCTCTGGACCTTTGAACAGCAGTGTTTTAATTTTATTTTCTGTGGAAATGTGTTTATTTTTCAATGGAACGCTTCAAATCTCTCCCCCCGTGCAAAAACACGGAAATGGATCAGCTGAGCGCTCAGAGCCAGAGCGGAGAGTTTGGCCACGCCCCCACGCTCTACTATAGGCCAGCTCTTTTCTCCTCATTTGCATTCAAGCAACAACTCCCATTATGGAGTGTTCAGAGAGAGAAAAATTACTCTTTCTCATCTTATCTCTGTTTCTCATGCACTGAGTGTTGATTTTGAAGAAGGATTCATTTACAGTATTAGGGAACCATTAAGGAGCCATATAAAAGCATCAAGAAGTACCATGTCATGGGATTTTTAAAAGTGATGCACTGGACATTATAGCACCTGTAAGAAATGAAAACTACTTTCACCACTGTACCTGCCAGTGATAAACAAGGTCCAGGAGCTTCTCACTGTCGTATTAATAGACTCTTTTCACAGCAGACTCTCGAGAGCAACAGGTTCTGGGTTCAGAGTGGGTCCAGAGCTGCTGTTGTAGTGAGCGCTCCCTGCTTCTGGCCACACTTAACATCTGTGCACTAAACCATAGAGTGTACTTGAAACCAGCTGAAGTTCTATTAACACATGGAAAGATTGCACGTTATATAATACAAAGAGTAAATGTTAGAAGAAACATCTAAATAAATCATGAAAAATAAAAATTGTTAAAATAGTTTGCTTGTTTTTTGCACAAGGACACAAAAATTAAGGTTAATTAAGATTAAACTTCAAACTTGCAATTACAGATGACCAAACTTCAGACTTTAATACATTTGAAACACTGAATTTGTACTTTATTTCCTTTATAAAAGCTATTTAAGAATAAGAAATGCATTTTAAAGGTGCTGTGAGGGAGCTGTAGACCACGCCCTCACTTATCAGGTGTATACCTTCATGTTTCCATTTTTATATAGTATATACTTAATTTGATGCACAGTTATATAGACCAGTTTCAAAGCTACGTCATCACTGAATGCACGCGCAGTTCTGACTCAAAACAAAGCCACCACTGCCATAAAACCCCAGTGAAGATATAGAAGAGAAGAACTCGAATAAAGAGAAACAGATGGAAAAAATGATAGTTTATAATAATAATAATAATAATAATAATAATAATAATAATAATACATTTTATTTATAATGCACTTTACATTTGACCTCAAATCTCAAAGTGCTACACTTGCAACAATAAAAGAACATTAAAAACATACCATTCAAGTGACATACACACAAGTGAACACCTGCTGCTCGTTTAGGGTAATTTGCCCAGGTGTTCAATGGTGTTTAATCATGCTGATTAACTAGCAAGCACAGGACACCGCAAAGCTCACAGACATATTAACCGGGTAACCTCTACGACAGACACATGTAAACGAACACGAATAACTTTGTTAAAATGCATGAAGTTTTCGCATGACCATCATAAATGGCATTTGACATGACTGAGATCACATCTGTGACTCGTGAATTAAGTCGTAGTATGTTACTTACCCCGCAACGCAAGTGCAGTTGGTGGTCAGAACGTGGTTCTCGCGCTTGTTAGTGATAGCCCAAGCATTGTACATGGTCGTCTTGTGGCCTTGTCTTTGACTGGGGAGAACATCAGATGCCAACACGCAAAACTCCCCATCGATATCGTGGTATTTTACCTCCTGTACATGGCCACATACGGCAAACTGGTAGGCATCCATGGATTTGTATGCGCGAACTTGGGCTTCTCAACAGTGGATATCTGTCCACTGTAAATCTGGCCACTTTCTGCGGTCGTACTGCCACTCCGTGATTGCATAAGGATCTGGTAGTCGAACCCTGTTGCTCAACGTGAGCTCTTGAATGTAGCTTACCCTATACTCCGCTATGGTCCGCGATGGTTTTTCTGAGTCGGGCATGCGCGCTCATGCCAGTGACGTGCCCACTTAGGATATCCACAAACAGAGAGGGCTTCCTGCACATGTTGTTCTTTCTCCTTACCCTCTGTGCTTGTGGGAACCACTTGGGCCCTAAATGGGCTGTCAACAAAACCAAGAGACAAGGGCAAGAAACAAGACAACAGAGAATCCGAACCCAGGAGGAAAGGGGTAGGGATTCTGTACCTGGCCGGCGTTTCGGAAAAACTACAGAGGATTTTCAGACAATATGAAATTCCAGTCTATTTCAAACCCACAAACACTTTAAGACAAAAACTCGTCCACCCAAAGGACAAAACACAGAGCCACAAACAAAGCAATGTGGTCTACTCCATTCAGTGTAGTGAAGACTGCAGTGAGCGCTACACTGGAGAAACCAAACAGCCACTTCACAAGAGGATGTACCAACACAGACGGGCGGGCCAGAGTGGACCGTCATCTGCCGTACATCTTCACCTAGAAGCCACGGGCCATTCCTTGAGGACAGTGAGGTTCAGATCTTAGCCAGGGAAAAGAACTGGTTTGAGAGGGGAGTTAAAGAGGCTATTTTTGTCAAAAAAAAGAGAATCCGTCATTAAACAGAAATGGGGCAGACATTAGGGCAGACAATCCAGGGCAGAGGGGTGGAGAGGGTCGTTAGGCTTGAATAGGGAGGCTAAACTAGTCGCCAGAGAAATTTGAAAAACAAAGAGACAGATTAGTGGAGATAGTTTCAGAGCTATTTCAGTGTAGGGAGCTCCTCCCTGCAGCTAGATATAAGCAGTGTCTAACCAGCACTAGAACCAGAGCTGACGAAGCCTCTCGGATGAGCGGCAAAACGTTTTCAACCAAATAAACTTTGTCCAGTTGACAAATTGAATTTCTCCTTTTATCATGGATTCTACCTGGACGACTGAGGGACTCTTCACGCATTATTCGATTTATTACTTATTTTATTATTATTACCTATCTTTATGCCATTCTTGCCTGCATGCACTTGTCTTGTTCAAACTGTCCCTACCTGGAGCTACTGTGACAAGTAAATTTCTCCTGTGTGAGTTCAATAAAGTCTTCTCAGTATCTCCATAGAGACAAGCAGGTGAAGCCACCGGGCCAAGTTAGCAGTCAGATTTGTGGAAAGGGAAGCCACATTCTCACAGTAAAAATGCAGGTTTTAGACTTGGGCATAGACAGGCTTTATTGATCCACAAGAGAAATTATTTGTGCACAGCAGCTCACACATCACAATAGATTATAATAACAAAGTGCCGTACAAGGTCGTAAGGAAAAACAAAGATGATATGATGATTCACAATTTTTCAAGTTTAAAAAAAGTTAATAAATGGAAGATTGGAGCATTGTTTCCCCATAGTTGATGGTGATTGGATAAAAGTATCTGTCTCTAGCAGTTAGAGAATATTATTCAGTGTAATTTCTTTCACATCTGTTTTGAAGATCTGTTTTGAAGGCAAAGCAATAACGTATCAATGTAGAACAGCAAGTAACAGCAATGTAGCTCACATTTAATGAAGATAAGATAGATTTCCAAATAAATGTTTTAATAGTGTAGCAAATAGAACACATATAACTCATAGATGTCTTTTTTTTCCCCTTGTGTCTCCATGATTCTCCCGAGGTTACACTTTGACAGTAACATTGACATAAATGTTTGTAGTCGGTTTGTAATAACGACGTCATTATTCTGCACACTCCTGCTGAAGGGAGGGGCCAGGGACTGAGGTGAGAGGTCAGAGGTCAGCCCGTTTCATGTGTGCCTGTCATGTTCTGTCACCGGTGGCACATACAGGAGACCGGGCAAGTCATGATGTAAGCGGGGGAGGATGCGGTAGACCCTCTACTGCACTTTAAGTCAATTGAATAGTATGTAATGTTTGTAGCGAGGAAATCATGAGGAAGCTAAAGAGAACGACATATGAACAAGAATGACAAATATTTCACATTTTTGATTTATTGTTGTATTCGTAAATTTAAAAAAGACATTAAAACATTCTATTGGTCAGTAATTTAATACAGATGGAGGCAATACAGATTCTTTTTGTACTATGGCGAGTTCTAGGGCATACTCACTCACAGCAATGATCAGGTCCAAACATTTATACCTTTCAGATATTTGTTCATCAAAGTACATTGTAATCAATTGGAAAAACTGGCTTTTGTCCCCTGCATATCATCACTTTCTAAAAGAGGAAAACCTCCAATATGGTGGAATGAGTGGAAATGTCCCACAGTACGGCATTAAACATGATACCACCATGCCAAGAAATTCTCACAGTAACAATGTTTTTCAAGGTATATTTGTAATAAAAACAGCCATTATGAACAGTTCAGGCAAAAGATTGACATCTCAATGGAGACAAGCTAGAGGTTAGAAAAGTTAAAAACAACAAAGGCACCACTCATTTAAATGAAATATGTGGTGTGCATATTTTGCCTTTCCTCTTTAGATCAAACTTTAATTCTGGATGAAATTTCAAAGCAGCTTTCATACAAACAACAACATCCTGTCATCAGAGAAATAATTCAATTCAAAACACCATTAAAACAGTTTCAAGGTCTGTAAAGCTTCAGGTTGTAACTTCTGGAGGTGCGTCGTTTCATGGAAATAGAAAGTTAAAACCACACTAAGGAACATTCTCTGTGGAGACCGATACGTTTTGTGCTGTACTTCAGAAGATGAGGAACAAATGAACAGTAGCTCAGTTGGTAGAGTGTTTCTTCACTGATCTGAAGGTTGCCGGTTGGACTGTAACTCACAGGCTGGTGGTGTGATTCCAGCTCCCACAAATGAATGTGGTCGTTCTGTCCTTGGGCAAGACACTTGACCCACCTCGCCCCCAGTGTCTGATGTAAAGCCTTTTGACCAACTCAACTTACCATGAGGTCTGTGGAGATGCAAGCCCGCTGACAGTGAGCATGCATGTTTTTCAATTCGAGAAAAACAACCACTTTTTTATGATTTTATTTTAGTCTATTTTTTGCTGTTAAGTTACACACTGTGGCTTTAAAGTTACTAGTTAAAAGTTACCACTGTGCTTTCTGATTCTCTCCCTTAAAGGTCCCATGGCATGAAATTTTCACTTTCTGAAGTTTTTGAACGTTAATGTGAGCTCCCCTACCCTGTTTAGCCCCCCCCCCCCATGATTAAAAGTTGTGAAATGTCTAAACTGAGCATTTGTGATCCTTTTCTGCGTTAAAAAAAATCAGAGCTCAAACGGGCGATTTTGAACATTTATTGACGTCAGATCGAAAAAAGAAATGCAAATGCAGTTCCACCCCCGTCTGTCTGTACTCAGCGTCTCTGTAAATCACGCCCAGAGAGTTTGGACTGCGGAGGAGCTACGCAATGCGAAATATGTTTTTTTATTTGCCTGGAGGAACTTGCGAGTGTTTCTAGGCTCGGAAGTCCTTTATCTGAGCCTGTGGATATCTGAAACAGCAGTGGTTTAATTTTATTTTCTGTGGAAATGTGTTTATTTTCCAATGGAAGGCTTCTCATCTCTCCCCCCGTGCAAAAACACGGAAGTGGGTCACAGAGCTGAGCGGCGAGCTTGGCCACGCCCCCACCCCCTACTATAGGCCATCTCTGTCCTCCTCATTTGCATTAAAGCAACGACGCCCATAATGGAGTGTTCCAGAGTGACATTTATGACTCTTTCTCATCTTATCTCTGTTTCTCATGCACTGAGTGTTGATTTTGAAGAAGGATTCATTTACAGCAGCGTTTTTCAACCTGCAGGTCGCGACCCCACATGGGGTCGCCTGGAATTCAAATGGGGTCGCCTGAAAAGTACGGAGCAGTTCCCAGAGTGCACGGTTCGAAGCGTGGTTTGAAGGGTATGCAAGACTGCAGTCAAGACTGTGCAGTCCGCGGTGCGCATGGGCGTTTGCGACAGCATGCACCAGCGCGGTGCATGCTGGGATCAAAGAAATAGCGTGCGGTGCATGCTGGGACCACGCTCCAAACTGTACACTCGCTGAATTGGAACACGGCTAATAACAGGCGAGAACAATGGAGAGATTTTTTCGCCCGCCTGGCACCGTAAATAAGACGGCATCTTCACCATCCGATGGTGCCTGTTCATCATCCGATGAACAAGTACCAAAAAGACAGAGGAAATATAACGAACGTTTCCTTCAGTATGGATTTACAAGCGTCATAGAAAGAAACGAAGAACGACCGAAATGTCTGCTGTGTGGTAATGTACTGATTGACATTTCTCATGACAAATTGCATCAGAACTTACATTCACACGTGCCTGTGGAGGAATTCTGGTTTGGACTCAGAGAGGAGTACCCCGAAATCTCACTGTGTGCTTTAAAACTGTTGGTTCCTTTTGGAAGTACTTACCTTTGCAAAGCTGGATTTAGTGCTCTTGTCTGTATTAAATCAAAGTACCGTTCCCGATTGAATGTTACGTCAGAGATGAGATGCGCACTGTCTACCACAGCACCTGACTTTGAAAGGCTGCAGCGAAGTGTGCAGGCTCAGCGATCTCATTAAATGTGAGTAAAGAGACTTTTTTTTCATAGTTCTGTTTTTCTTGTGAAATCGTCTGGGGTCGCCAGAAATGTGGGATGTCAAAATGGGGTCGCAGGCCAAAAAAGGTTGGGAACCACTGATTTACAGTATTGGGGAACCATTAAGGAGCCATATAAAAGCATCAAGAAGTACCATGTCATGGGACCTTTTAACATGTTCTATGTTCTTTCTCAGCTCAATGGGTTGTCTTTATATTCAACCATTTGTTTATCCACAGACTTGTGAAGCAATTACATAAAAACAGTCTAATTTTCCAGCACCTTTAAAGACTCTGTGGATTGAATCTTTACTGAAACTAGGAAATAAATGTAAGTTTGCATGAGCTTTGTGAGTGTTGTGTTTGGCTTGGACTCAGAGCTCACCTCATCATTAGTCTGTATAAGTTTTCAAATACATGTGCTCACGGATAGCTGACAGAATTGGGTTAAAATAACATGTACGGTCTTTGAGTCTGGTTATTAATAGGTGATATTGAGGCTGAACTGAAGTTTTATTATCTTTTCTATTAAACATTCTTTTCAAACTGTAATGTTTATTTTTACATGAAATTAAAGCTCACTCAAGAATAGTGCTGTTACTTGTCAGAGGCTGTATAAATAAATGTACATAGCTAACCCACTCACCTCCATGTTCCAAATAGGAAGTGAGCGTGGGGGCACTTCCAGCTCCATAGATTCTGGCTCCAGTTGACTTTACATTGAGAAACTGTCGCCCCTCTCTCTGTAACAGCTGCGGTCAGGCTCCTCATTTTGGACTTAAAATGTTCGTATTAAAGGAGAATTAACGTTTTTTACAATCTGAGCCTTATTTCGGTAATAAAACAAGTTGTTTTACTCACCCATAGCACTTTGAGGTCATATGGAGCACTTCCGGAGATGTTTTAGATTAGCGATATTGTGTTGTGTTGTTTGGAGATATCCGTAACCTCCAAACAACACAAACTTTAGCACTTTTCAAATCATAGAAGCTCACTGTCTTAGTCTACGCTTTCGTTTGAGTCAAAAGTGGCCTGTAATCCGAGATTTATCCATAGTTTACAGCTTTGTTTCATGTTTGGGTGCCTGGAGAGTGAAATAAACTGTGACTCCGCACATGTGCACTGGCGTCCTCATCTACTCCAAACTATGGATAAATCTCGGATTACAGGCCACTTTTGGCTCAAACGAAAGTGTAGACTAAGACATCGAGCTTCTATGATTTGAAAAGTGCTAAAGTTTGTGTTATTTGGAGACCGCAAACATGTGCCCAGAGAACTCACATTACGGAGATCGCAAATCTAAAACATCTCCGGAAGTGCTCCATATGACACCAAAGTGCTATGGGTGAGTAAAACAACTTGTTTTATTACCAAAATAAGGCTCAGATTGTAAAAAAAACGTTTGTTTTTGGTTTTTTTTTGGAGGGTACGTTAAATGCTTTTCTGTGGCAGCACGGTGGCTGAGTGGCTAACATGGAGTTTGCATGTTCTCCCTGTGTCCTCCGGGCACTCCAATTTCCCCCATCAACCCAAAACATGCATCATAGGTAAAATCCTCCAGCTTAGGTCCTGACCAAACCGAAGCAAGAAGATCATGGAGATGGTCCCCGGGCGCAGTAATGTGCTGCTCACTGCTCCTAATAACAGGATGGGTTAAATGCAAAAAATTTCTCCTGTGTGAGATCACTTCTTCTTCTTTAGGGACCTCTTATTGCTCTGTGGAGAGCCAGACCCCACTCACAGTCAGAACACCTGTTTTTCTAGGTATTTTTGAGCTATAAAACCAGCTGTATTTGAATAAATGTAAGGTAGAGCTGTTTAATGTCATACTGTGGAACATTCTAGGCAGGGCAGTGACATATGCAAAAAAAAAAAACAAGCAGCTGACGGACCCCCAGCCAAAAAGTAAGAAATTCTAAATAAACAAACGTTTGATTGGAGCTGAACACTATGAGTGACGCCACACTCCCTTAGTCCACTTCTTTATACAGTTTACATTCACACCAGGAAAACCTAAACTGATCTATCAAAATACATGTGAACCAATCAAAAGTGCACTATGGAGCTTTTCAGGTGCTTATCTCCATGGAAATGTTGGTGCTCTTTTTGGAATGTTTCACTGTATGGCATTACACTTATCTGTCTTGCATTAAACATGTTTTTTTTCCCGTATCCATCATAAAATCTTATCGCACATACATCTTCCAGTCTTTGATTCTCTGCACTTGTTTTGACAGGAGATGGGCTCAGAGGGTATTTAGCAGGTGATTGACAGAGGTCGAAGGTCATCCTCTGATCGGCCACTCCAGGTCCTGTTTCAGTTACAAAAGCAAATAGAAACACGATGAGGACCAGCGGCCAGAGAAATCAGGTTAGAAAAACTGTGTCTCAGTCAGAAGGTTACAGGATCGTTTCATATATTCACTATTCACAATCTGGTGTAAGACGGATAGTGAAGTTGGGACGTTTTTTCAAGTTGTATAAGTTACATGAGGGGTGTGTGTAAAATTCAGCTATGAAATATGAATGAATACTGGCATATAGCACAATGTATCAAGGTGTTTTGCCTGTAAATTAAATTAAAGCCAAACTCTGTAACTTTTCATACTTTTTTGCCTCCAACATTTGTTCTATATACAGTACACAAGACTGCACGATCTGAGTTTCCCTGATAAGTTTTGCCGTTTTTGCCGCAATTTGCATTTCCATTATATTTATTCAGTTCATAGTGACATTTAGTACACATCAGTGAGCGTAGCGTTTAATACTGAAGTGTGAACTGTCGATTCCATTGTGTGTTGTTTAAACTAATTAAATTTGACATTTTAGTAAAATTAGATTGTCTTTATAATTATATCCATTTGTATTTTTTCTTGTTTAGAGAAAATCTGGTCTAAAACAAAGGATGTATTCCTGAACATTACTTACACTTAGACGAACTTTATTGATCCACAAGGAAAATTACTCACACATCACAATAAATTATAATAAAGAGTAAAAAATATAAATAATAAATACTAAATAAGTAGCAAAAAAGGTAGCAAGAGACTGGGGTCAAATAAGGCATAATTATATAAATGTGTATGCAAGTCAAAATAAAACAGAATAATTAAGTAATTAAGTAATAAATAAAATCTCAGCAATATGCAAGAGGTCATGAGAAAAACAGTGCAAAAATGATATAATAATAATAATAATAAATTTTATTTATAATGCACTTTACATTTGACCTCAAATCTCAAAGTGCTACACTTGCAACAATAAAAGAACATTAAAAACATCATAAAAACAATTTAAAATATCATAAAATATTGTATGCTTTTCTAAAAAGATGAGTTTTGAGTCCTTTTTTAAAAGCTTCCACCGTCTGTGGGGCCCTGAGGTGGTCAGGTAGGGCGTTCCACAGACGGGGAGCGGCGGCTTCAAAGGCTCGGTCCCCCATGGTCTTGAGCCGTGTCCTGGGCGGGAGCAGGCGGTGCTGTTGGCCTGACCGGGTCCTGGATGAGGTGTGCAGTGTGAGCAGGTCTGTGAGGTAGGTGGGGGCATCACCGTGGAGACAGTGGTGGGTGTGCAGGAGGATTTTGTATTCTATACGGAGGTGCACGGGGAGCCAGTGGAGGGTGTGGAGGATGGGGGTGATGTGCTCATGTTTCCGCACCCTCATCAGGACCCTGGCAGCGCTGTTTTGGACATACTGGAGCTTTTGGATGCTCCTGCCAGGGATCCCGATGAGGAGTGCGTTGCAATAGTCCAACCTGGAGGAGATAAAGGCATGGACGAGCTTCTCTGCAGCCGGGAGGGACAGTGAAGAGCGAAGTTTAGAGATATTACGGAGGTGGAAGAAGGAAGTTTTGCAGATGTGGGTGACATGATTGTCGAAGGAGAGGTGGGGGTCAAACTTGACCCCAAGGTTTGCAACAGAGGGAGAGAGGGGAATGCTGTGGCCAAAGAGTGAAACAGAGGTGACAGGAGAAGAGTGAAGTTGATGAGAGGTACCGATTTGAATGGCTTCAGTTTTTGAGCCATTCAGCTGCAGGAAGTTTTGGCTCATCCATGCCCCCATCTCCTCCAGGCAGGAGTTTAGGTGGGCGACAGTGGCAGAGGGGGAGGCAGAGGGGGTGATCTTGAGGTAGAGCTGTGTGTCGTCAGCAATGTTCCCCCTAATTTTTAATGTGTCTGAGCAAACACACTAACTCCCTGAGCGTTCCTTGGACCCCTGTGAGCGACATCCGACATGCACACTGTGGCCACACCAGTATCACACCTGAGATCATCACAAGTTACAGCTCATTCATCAAATTACTGCAGTTATTTGCGTTAGATTACTTTTAATTTAAGTGATTTTTTGGTCCACTTAGAATGACAAAGAGAAAAATCTGTTCATGAGCTTTGTATATGTTGCATGTCAGTGAAACATTAAACAGTACAATATTTTGAAAAATAACCTCAAATAATAAAAATAACTTCAAATAAAAAAACTGTGGGCTACGGCCCATAAATGAGCAGTGTATAAATCTGTAAAATTACATTAAGAGATTTTTTAGCTTGATAAATATAGCTGCAGATTTTTTTTTTATGAATTGTAGGACCTATAGGCCATAAGATGGTTAATCTTTCCCAAAATAATGATCACCAAAATAAGTATAAATTATTATCACATTATATCTTGTTTTTTTAATTATTAGCCTATTTCAGTAATTTTGCATGAGTGACAGCGCTCTGTGGTATAATGCTCTGGGGAGAGGATTCACACTTTGAGAAAGTCCCGTCTTTTTGGCTCACAAAAAAACTATGAAAACAAAGTAAACAGGGGAAGATTACATTATGGCTCTACCTGTCTCCTCTTCCTGTGTTCTTCCCTCCATGATCTGCCGCTCTGACAGCGGAGATGTGCAACTACAACTACTGAAGGAAGCTAGAGAAACGCGGTCGAAATGTGTCTGTAGTTGGCTTCTCCCTGACGCGTGTCACATTCACATGTGCATCTATCAGATTGGTCGTTCCGTGTGTCTAACCAGTGCTTTGTTTGTCAGTTGAGGTTAGATTTTATTTTATGCGCTGCACGCACGCACCATAGAAGGAGCATTTGTTAGCATTAGCGTATCTTAACTCCGCTGCACTGTTATTACTGTTATAGCGTGTATGGGCAGGGCACGTGCACAAGTACTGTCAATGCCATGATTGGCTGCGTAGCGTAAGTGAATCGTATCGTATGATTGGCCGAACACCTGTCACTCACTGAGTTACACAGCAAAATGATACAGAAACAAATATAGATCCAATTCATTTACAGTGCGCTGCATAAGGTTTTCTTGTGCGCTGAGAATGTGCGAGCAGTGCGCAATTGCGCAGGCGCGCAGCTTAGAGGGAACACTGGTCGTCAGCATAGCAATGGAAGTTGATTCCATGCCTGCTGACGACACACCCAAGGGGGAGCATGTAGATGGTGAAAAAATATGATGATTAACAGACCATAGGGTTATGGGTTCCATAAAGATGAGTTGTTGTACAGTTGTAGGGAGCATTATCTCCTCTGTCCCTCTATAGCAGTGCACAGTGTGATGCCGGGGGGCCTGCAGTGTTGTATAGTAACGAAGTAATAATACTTCACTACTGTACTTAAGTACATTTTGGGAGACTTTGTACTTTACTTGAGTTTTTTTTTTTTTATCATAACTTTTACTTCACTACATTTCCAAATTTAATTGCATACTTTGAGTCCGATACATTTTCAATGTGCCGTTTAATTACTCGTTACAAAAAAACCTCTACTGATGCAAGGATGTCAGGACGTGCCTGGGCTTGTTCCCTACTTGCGCATGACAATCAGCCTACACCTGTTGGTTTCATGCAGCTAGTTTAATCAACCAACATCCCCACACAACCCAGATGTTTTAAAACAAGAACATTTACTACACGTCATTAGTGCTACCGTACCATAATTATTAAATTAAAAATAACGTATTTTGTGCCTGCATTTACTTGCTCATAGGACGGCATTTCATGGATATCACCAAACCCAATATCTTCGACAATGCACAAAACTACCATGGGTGAGCCGAACATGGGGTTTTACAGTAGAATTAAGGGCCCAATTGCAAAAAACCCTCTTCCTCCAAAAACACTCCTTCAGTGGTGTTATGTTTGCCTTATTTTTAGCACTGTTATTTTAAAAAAAAAAACAAAGGTTTGGGGGGGGCATTAAAAAATATTAAATTCAGACTGCCTTTGCTTGATACTTTTACTTGTACTTTTTAATTACTTGAGTACATTTATTTTGACATTACTTGTCATACTTAAGTACAAGAAGTTCCAGATACTTTAAGACTTTTACTCAAGTAACATTTCAGTCAGTGACTTCGACTTTTACCAAAGTCATTTTTGGGAGGGGTACCTATACTTTTACTTGAGTTTGATTTTTCAGTACTTTATACAACACTGGGCGCGTGTGACCCTGGGAAACATGCTTTTTTGCTGTACTGTACTAGAACTAAGTGTAATTGCACATCACTAACAGTAGTTGGCAGTGGCGCTCTCATTGTTGCTCTGGGGCAGGGGTCGGCAACCTTAAATACACGATATACAGAACAGACTCACCATCAGCAGAACATCCTCTGTCACAGAAAAAACATGTATATTCGTGTCCTTTAGTCCGACAGAAGCTGACGCATCAGCGGCACAAGGAGAGAGCGTTTTTTTCAGCGCCTTTAGTTTATGCAAATGAGCCATGTGGTTTTAAGTTTTGTTTTGGGAAAACGTAAACAAATGTGCGCAAAGCTGCATTAAAGGGACAGTGTGTAGGATTCGTGGCGCATAGGTGGTTAGTAGCTATTCCACTTCCTCTTTTGGCTATGGCAGACCTCGAGGGTCACCCGGGCGCGCCGTAGCGCGTGCCCGCGCCGCTGTATACATAAAACGCGGTCCCCCGTTCACTTTTTTTTTTTCTTTTCGCATGAAAACACACAATCCCGATCATGATTCATGACAATCTACACATCAAATGAAACCTTACAGTCTCCTCTTTTTGACTATGCAATTCATTTCCCTGCAAAACAATCACTCCCCGAGCACATGGGGCTTTTATACAGAAAAGCACAAAACGAGGTTTGTTAGCTTACCTTTGAAGGCTCTGCACAGGTCAAACTCTGTATTTCACCATAAACTTGGTCTCAATCTGTCCATAAGGATCCAGCGAATAAAATCCAGTAAAACAATTTAGTCCAAAATACGTGTTATATCCATTACGATGTGTGATACAGCAGAATGGCTGCATATGGGAGCAGAGGAGCGAAGGAGAGAAGGGGAAGGGGAGGGGGGAAGGGGGGAGCCATATGCAGCGCGGCTGAGCAGCTGTTAGCAGGAGCCGAGGCGAAGGATGAGCCCAAATGTCCTTCTGCGGCTCTCGTATTCAAAATGGCTGCCTCTATATGGGGAAGATCCCCCTTTTATGTGACTATATCTAAGTCCAAAAGAATACTTTGATTTCATGATGGAAGTGAAAAGGCTTGGAAAACAATGTATTTTTGAATGGGTATCTTCAATTTCAGTAATTAACGGGTAAAAATCTTACACACTGTCCCTTTAAAAACCTTCATATTTGAGTCCTCAGTGCAAAAAGACAGTGCAGTCTTTGTTGTAAGTTTCTTTCTTTTTTTGTTTTTAATGTTAAAGGGATATGCCACCCCCAGGTCAAACTTGGGCATCTCCCCACAGTCCAGAGACTAAAATAAGTGGTGGAAAGCGTTTTTCTGGTGACCCAGCCATTGTCCAGGTCTGTCAGCACTGATTTGCACATTTATTTGCACTCGATATGAATGCGCACTACACAGAAAGTAATTGGGAAACGCATCGAGCAAATTAATTCCTTTTGGCCGAAATCTTTCTCTGTAGCTGCAGATACCGCGGCGGTCAGTGCTGACAGACTCGGACAATAGCTGCGTCACCAGAAAAACGCTTTCCACCACTTATTTTAGTCTCTGGACTGTGGGGAGATGCCCAAGTTTGACCTGGGGGTGGCATATCCCTTTAATAAAGGATACAATGTTATGCAGAGGTGTACTAATAACAATTTTCTAGACAAATAATACTATTAATAGTCACGCGCAGGGAGGGGGCGTGAAATTTTTTCTCCTTCCTAGGGGGGGCGCCACAGAAAATGATTGAGAAAGACTGCTCTATCGTCTGGAGTGGGTGAGTTTTTGTACAGTTGTAGGGAGTATTATCTCCTCTGTCCCTCTATAGTCCTGTGCAGTGGGTGAGCAGGAGTGTCCATGATGGAGAGCAGTTTGTCCTGTGTCACAGCTCACAGCCGAGCACGTGACCAGCTTTACAAATCAGCCCAATGTCCATTTTACTATTACAATAGAGGTTCATGTGTTTAATAAAAACATTTTTTACTCAAAATGGGCCAAAAGTACAATTACAACAGTTTTTTTAATATGCACCTAGCTCACTAAAATAACTGTAAAAGGTTCTGTTTCCAGTATTCAACAAAATAAACCAACTGGTGTATGAATGTGTGAATGAGTGAGTGGTTCCTTGGTGTAAAGTGCTTTGAGAGCCTTGAAGGTGGAAAAGCGCTGTATAAAGATGTGACCATATTGCAGAGTCTCAGATTAGCTGAAGTAACATTCACTTTGCTCTTAACTCGGTGGGCTTCATCTTGTATCTTATAGGCTCGTCTTCATAGTTCCTCCTGGTCAGTTTCCCAGCTCAAGATTTGGAGATTTGCCCCTTGACAGTGCAAAATAGATAGACATTGCTCTTGCCGGAGCAGCCAGTCCCTTCTATATTCAGTTTGAATTCAGAAGGGACTAGAACTGGACCATAGAGCATGAAAAACTCCAACCACAGCTGCTAATTTGTATCGTGTGTCTGTCAAATGCGGAAGACATCTCTCCAAAATTCTCTTAACATTCAGAACAAAATATATACAGTGGTACCTCACCTTACGAATGACCCAACAAACGAAAATTTCAAGTTACGAAACGCCTTCACGGTAAATTTTGGTCTCTAGATCCGAATGAAATTTCAAGTTACGAAACGCGAAATCTCAAAAATTCAAATAATGCGCGCTCAGCCACACACATTATACGCTTTTCTCAGACTGGATTTAAACTTTTCTCACATTTGTCTCTCGTTTAAACACTTAAACTTTCATAGATTTTCAACAAAATTATTAATAGTGATGTGTGATAGTGCACATGACCCGGCGCGGAGCTGACAGCAGGTCTAGACCAAGGTCTAAACCAGGTCTAGACCAGGTGGATTAAAGCGCCGCGCGTGGCTCTATTTCCTGGTTTTGTTTCGAGTCACAGCTGAGGCGAGCCACTGCTCACATGCAAGAGCCGCGGTCTAGACCTGCTCCCCAGGGCCACTTAAGGCACGGAGCCCCAGACATCCAGGGACCCAGGGGGACACTGCCAGCCCGCCTTAAGAGCTCCCTAATGGGTCCGGGGATTGTCCCGGTGACCGGCCTGGAGGTCTTGAAGAGGCCGACCTCACGGTTCTGTCCATGCCGCTCTGTGAGCACCTTACGCGGGCAGGTCTAGAGCAGCGGCTCGCCTCAGCTGTGACTCGAAACAAAACCAGGAAATGGACCCACGCGCGGCGTTTGGTGTTTCGATTGTTGATTCTGTAAAAACACACACACTCTTTTCTCCTTTTTTATGTATAAGGAGCCATTTGACGTGAACAGAGCATGTGTCTCTCTGATTGTTTGATCCGCTAGTCAATCACGCCCTCTGAAACCAGAGACGGGACACAGCTCCGGGTCCATTTGTCTTTGTAAAGTTTTGTCAAAGCATGCAGTTCTGGACAGGCTGCTCCACTGTAGGCCGGGTCAAACGAACATGACAAATAGATCTATGTAGAGAAAATACAACGTTACAGCGCTCACTCCCCTTTTATCAAACCACCATCTTCCCACAAAGGCGTTGCTGTCCACACAGTAAAGGTCAACACGAGCCTGCAGGCGGAACTATGGTGTCCGGTGATAACACAGAGCCAGCGGGGGGGAAGGTTTACCACAGCGCACCAACCCCCAACTCCACAGACACCCCGGGCGACAGCAACATCTGGCCCTGTGTGTGTGTGTGTGTGTGTGTGTGTAGGTGTGTGTGTGTGTGTGTGTGTGTGTGAGTGTGTGCGTGCATGTGTGTGTGCGTGTGTGTGTGTGTGAGAGAGAGTGTATTTACACGTGTATGTCAGTGTGTGTGTATGCGTGCGTGTGTGTGTGTGTGTGTGTGTGTGAGTGTGTGAGTGTGTGAGTGTGTGTGTGTGTGTGTATGTGTGTGTGTGTGTGTGTGTGTGAGTGTGTGAGTGTGTGCGTGCATGCGTGTGTGTGTGTGTGTGAGAGAGAGTGTATTTCCACGTGTATGTCAGTGTGCGTATGCGTGTGTGTGTGCGCGTGTGAGCGTGCGTGTGTGTGTGTGTGCGTGCGTGTGTGCGTGTGTGTGTGCGCGTGTGTGCTTGCGTGTGTGTGTGTGCGTGCGTGTGTGTGTGCGTGTGTGTGCGTGTGTGTGTGTGTCCTTACAAGCTCAAATCATCCAAACTCCCAGAAGAGGAGGGAGTGGGTGAGTCCCTCAGAGTAAGCCCCAGACTCCAGACCTGATTGTGTCCTCGTGAAGAGAAAGTTCCAGCTCCCTGCTGGCGGATTGGTCTCTCCAGTGTTTTCCAGACAACGGCACAAATAGATGGAGCTTGTAGTGACAGGATAAACCAGCACTAATGTCACCGGCACAGAATGAGAAACAAGATTACCGTTAAGTGCAGGGCAAGCCAACCCGGCTTGACAAGAGACAGTCAAGAGTTAAGATGCACTGTTATGAACTAAAGAGCCCATAGGACTATTTTCTGATCTGTGTGTTTTGTTTCATTAACATGTTTAACACAAACGTATCTGCATATTTACACTGAAAACACTGTTCCACTTTGCGATGTTATGTGGCAATACAGTGTTCATACAATACAAGTGCTCCACTGTGTTTTTAAACTCCATACACCTTCACTAGAATCATTTGGATGATTTCAGATGTAGGATTACAAATCTCTACTGAACTGAGCTGTTGACTTGAAAACTACTGCTTCATGACATCACAAGGTGGAACAGAGCATTTTGAGCTTTGGAGATGTAGACAGACATAATAATAAAGGATTACTCAAACATGTGTGAATGAAACAAAACACAACAGGTATGTTTCTGATGAGGTCACATTATAACATGTCTTAAAGCTCATAAGAGACAATTTTGTGTAATGTAGAACCTTTAAAGTGTACAAAGTTGCAACAGAAAGTTTTTGGTGTCACAAAAAATGTGAACCCACACATAAGCCATCCTGTTTTTCTAACTGGATTTTCAGAAAAGGTATTTTTAAAACTTAAAAAAAATTCAACCTCAGGCTATAACTGATGGGGGGAGTGAAGCTACTCCCACTTATAACTTTAACTCTAAACCAAAACTGAGTCCACTTACAAGAAATGCTCTAAACTTTTGTAGCATTTTAAAGGTGCATTATGTAACTTTTCTGGTGGAAGGTCTGTTAGATGATTTTTCCCATGGAGACATTATTGCTTTGTCTTGAATGTTTCACAACGTGGTATTAACCTTTCTATCTTCATGGAGCCCAAACCAGACCTGATCTGTGGAGAGGCGCCACTCGTAGTTAGAATGCCTGTTTTTCTAGGTGTTTTTGAGCTATAAAACCACATGTTGTTGAATAAATAACAATAAATAAATGACATAATAAGCAGGTAATGGACCCTCCATCAGAAAAGTTACACAATGCACCTTTTAAACCCTTTTGACACAGGAAGTGGCATATTTTAGCAATATTTTAGGGGCAGTATTGATGCTAACAGACTCTCCACTGTAATCATTAGCTGGATCACTCTCTTTGCTAAAACTTTGTCATTTTCATTTAAAATTATGGAACATGATTTTAAGAGGAAAGATGAGTTCACATAATGTCTACAGCAGTAAAATCTTGCTAAAACTCTATTTTGCTGGGGCCATAGTTGCTCAGTTAGAATACATTTTATCCATTTATGCAAAGGTTAGTGTTTCAGTTCCACCTCTCACCAAGGCAATACAGCTGCTGTGTGCTAGGGCAAGGCACTTAACCCACCATGCCTGCATGTGCCAATGTACTAGTATGAGTACAATCTGTTTCTATCAATTAAAATAGAGGTTGAGGAAAAACATGATCCCTCAGTCATCCAGATAGGGTCTATCACAAAGATTTCTTCAAAAAAATCCACATACATTTCAAGTAAATATGATTCACCACTCATCCAAGTAGCTTATACAGTGGCTAGTTAATGATAATAATAATAATAATAATAATAATAATAATAATAATAATAATAATAATAATAATAATAATAATAATAATAATAATAATAATAATAATAGTAATGGCTCATTTTTATATAGCGCTTTTTTTTGGACATTCAAAGTTTGTCAGCTTGTCAAAGCCTGAACTCATCAGATCTCAGAAGCTAAGCAAAGCTGGGCCTGGTTAGTACTTGGATGGGGGACCGCTGGGAAAATCAGGTGCCACAGTGGGGCTCGAGTCAATGCAATTGGTGCTTTTCAGATTATGGAATGTGGACCAAAAACAAAAATTTGGTCCACATGGTCTGGAATAGTCCTGATGTAGTCTTGGTGTAGTTCTGGTGTAGTTCTGGTTTAGTCCTGGTGTAGTCCTGGTGTAGTCCTGGTGTAGTCCTGGTGTAGTCTTGGTTTAGTCCTGGTGTGGATCTGGTATAGTCCTGGTGTAGTCCTGGTGTAGTCTTGGTTTAGTCCTGGTGTGGATCTGGTATAGTCCTGGTGTAGTTCAGGTGCCACAGTGGTGCTCGAGTCAGAAGAACTGTTGTTGTGTCTTTAGGCAAGGCAGGATTCCCCAGTATTCCCAGTATTCCGTCAGTATTCCCCAGGGTGGCTGCAGCCACAACTGTAGATTACCACCACTGAGTGTGACGATCTGTAAAGCGTTTTTGTGACATATGCCTGTGAAAAGTGCTATGAAAAGTGCCATGGTATGACTTTAAACATATCCATGTCACATTTATTCATTACGGGTGTTTCAATTTGTCAAGAATACAATAATTCCTTCTGAATCTGATCTAGTCTGAATTGCTTTTGGCAGTTTAAAGCAGACCTATTTTATACTTTTTAATAATGTTAAAGTTGTTTTCCCTCAACATTCACTCATTCAGAGTTGTATTTGGAGTGATTTGGGCATGTTTGAGTAATCTTTACTGTCATTACTTTTTTAAGACTCCATTTTGACCAATTTGATCAATCCCCATCTTCACTGGCACCGGTACACACACACTGCTATGTACGCACTTCTCCAGTTTTGTTAATGTTATGTTTTATTAATCGATAAGATATTACTGATCATAACTATTGTGTAATTTAGATAAGATCTATCCATTGAACATTATGGTTGCTAGGTAACAGTTATAGAATTACCTCTACATATGCCATATCTGTAAAATGATCAACTTCACCAGAATTACAAAACTAGAAAAGGCTTGGCAAGATTTTTAGTGAAATCCTAAATGTGCATTGTGTAACTTTTTACTGGGAAACATCCCCATGGAGATGTTTCCCAGTATGGTAAACCTTTCTATCACAGAGACCAAATCAGTCCAAGTTACAGGTCAGATCTGTGGAGAGGCAACTCCACTCAGTCAGAATGCACTTGTTTTTAAGCATTTTTGATCAGTTAAGCCACTTATAATTGAATAAATGTCAGGTAGAGTTGTTTAAGGTCATACTGTGGAACATTCTCGGCAAAGCAAAAACATCTCCATGGAGACGAGCAGGTGAAAAGTTACACAATGCACCTTTAAATATAACAACAGTAACTATATTTTAGTGAAATGAGTAGTCTAATCTGCCACACTTTTTTAAATATCTTTCATAAACTTTAACAATATTCTTCTTCAACAATATTCTACTTAAACTTTCTTGTATCGGCTAAGCATTTTGAGTCCGAAAAGCTGGTTAGCATCTTTACAAAACGCAGCCAGCCATGCACGATGACGAATATTTTCATTTAGCTACTAGCGCCTCAGGACACCTTCAGCAATAATGGCCATTTGCTGAGCGGCGCTAACTATAGAAGCAGGAGGATTGGATTTGAGTGCTCGGGCCCAGTGTCTCCAGGCCTGCCCCGCGGCTAAAGGCTAATCAGCCACGAGAGACCCAGCCAGGGGAGGACGGAGAGACGGAGCTAGTTAGCCCCCCAATCCCCCAGACACGGAGGTATGGCTTTACAGTGCACTGGAGCTTAAGCATAAGGAATTACTCACACACTAACGGCTACACGATTAACTAAATAATCTACAGTCCTATTCTGAGTGTATTAATTGACTATAAATACGTTTTTGGTATTACTGGGTTTCAGATGACATCACAACATTATATAAGACAGATAGGGGCATCTTATATTCATATTTTTAATGTGTTTTTTTGTCGTAATACAGTGAGGTCTTGGGTCTAATCAATAATAGAAATGATCAGATTCAACATTTGTGCATTTATGTTTTGTATATTTGATGGCAAAGTACAATGTGATCAATTGGTGGTTTTCAGATTATGGAATGTGGACCAAAAACAAAAATTTGATCCACATGGTCTGGAATAGTCCTGATGTAGTCCTGGTGTAGTCCTGGTGTAGTTCTGGTTTAGTCTTGGTGTAGTCCTGGTGTAGTCCTGGTGTAGTCCTGGTGTAGTCCTGGTGTAGTCTTGGTGTAGTCTTGGTGTGGATCTGGTATAGTCCTGGTGTAGTTCTGGTGTAGTCTTGGTTAAGTCCTGGTGTGGATCTGGTGTAGTCCTGGTGTAGTTCTGGTTTAGTCCTGGTGTAGTTCTGGTGTAGTTCTGGTGTAGTCTTGGTGTAGTCCTGGTGTAGTCCTGGTGTAGTCTTGGTGTAGATCTGGTATAGTCCTGGTGTAGTTCTGGTGTAGTCTTGGTTTAGTCCTGGTGTAGTCCTGGTGTAGACCTGGTGTAGTCTTGGTTTAGTCCTGGTGTGGATCTGGTATAGTCCTGGTGTAGTCTTGGTGTGGATCTGGTATAGTCCTGGTGTAGTTCTGGTGTAGTCTTGGTTTAGTCCTGGTGTGGATCTGGTATAGTCCTGGTGTAGTTCTGGTGTAGTTCTGGTGTAGTCTTGGTTTAGTCCTGGTGTGGATCTGGTATAGTCCTGGTGTAGTTCTGGTGTAGTTCTGGTTTAGTCCTGGTGTAGTCCTGGTGTAGTCCTGGTGTAGTCTTGGTTTAGTCTTGGTGTAGTCTTGGTGTGGATCTGGTATAGTCCTGGTGTAGTTCTGGTGTAGTCTTGGTTTAGTCCTGGTGTGGATCTGGTATAGTCCTGGTGTAGTTCTGGTGTAGTCCTGGTGTAGTCCTGGTGTAGTCCTGGTGTAGTCTTGGTTTAGTCCTGGTGTGGGTCTGGTATAGTTCTGATGTAGTTCTTGTATAGTTTTGGTTTAGTCCTGGTGTGGGTCTGGTATAGTCCTGGTGTAGTCCTGGTATAGTCCTGGTGTAGTCCTGGTATAGTCCTGGTGTAGTCCCGGTATAGTTCTGGTGTAGTTCTCGGGTAGTCTTGGTTTAGTACTGTTTCTTGCCCCATCTGAGATTATGACATCATCACATTCTACAATCTGAAAACCACCAACGTTACTTATTGCTTATTTTACTTTTAATACGTGATCATCCCTTTATTTCATCAGGGCACCACAACGAATCAGTACCTTGCACTGTGTAACTTTTTGTTTGGTTCTGTCACCTTCTTGTTTCTATGGATATTTCACTGCTCTGAATGGAATGACTTTAAACAGCTCTACCTTACATTTATTCCATTACAGGTGGTTTTATGGCTCAAAAATACCAGGCTTTCTGATTGTGAGCAAGGTCACCTCTCCACAGATCTGATCTGCAACTTGGTCTGGTTTGGAGATACAAAGGTTTAATGCCATACTGTGAAACATTCCAGACAAAGCAACAACATCTTAATGAAGAAAAGCATTTGACAGACCTTCCACCAGAAAAGTTATGCAATGCACCTTCAGTGATTTGGCAGATGTCTCAACTTGGATTTTTTTGTTTGTTTGTTTGTTTATTTTATACTTCCAAAAAGTGGTAGATGTCCACAGATAGGAATGAAAGAATATATTTATGCCCCTGTATGAAAATAATTCGTTTTTTCTCAATCTTTAGTTTAGTTTACTAGAGCTTTAGCATAAGGAATTACACGATTAGCTAAATCCTCTGCAGTCCTACTCTATGTAGATTAACTGACTATAAATAGCTAAGAATAATCTAGCATAGAAATAATGACATTAATATTAGACTAGTTTCCCACACTAGTTTCTGACAACTTTCATACAGTAGTGTGAGCCGAGAAATGATACGCAGTCCAAATGAATATGTGATTGTAATTATCATTGCTGTTCTGTGTTGTGTTAATTGTGTAAATAACATAAAAACATAATTTTGTGTTGCTTTTTTAAAAAACTTTTAAACATTTTTCCAAATCGTACTTGGTCACAACGATGGGAGCTCGGTCAAGATTAAAATGCAGGAGACGTAGAACAACATTTGCTGTCATTGAATCTGAATTTGTAATAAAATGTGGCCAAAAAATGTGATGTATTGATACTTTGCAGCTGATGTCATCAGCAATCCCTGGGGGTGTGATGCTAACTGTAGGCTCTGCTCCGTCTGAAGCTCTGTTACTCAAGACTCAAAAGAGTCAAAGAGCCAAATGTTTTTCAGTTAGTCACTCACCTTTATATATATATATATATATATATATATATATATATATATATATATATATATATATATATATATATATAATGTGCTTTTAAAATTCATTTGATATTTTTTCTTGTGTTTTCAGACAATCTAAAAACTTTTTTGGTATATATTGCCAAAGTGTGCATTGTGTCACCATGGTAACTGATGAACTTTCTGCCATAGAAATACATAGAAATACAGCTCCAGCATAATCTCACTGCAAAATATCAATACTCACATCACTTATTGCTTATTTTAGATTAGATTTATTGTCATTGTACAAAATACAATGAAAATTCGACAGAGCAAAACTGCAGCAGTAAAAATGTATAAATATAGACACTTTCACACTTTCTTTATCTGTGTCTATGCTCCTGGAGCACGTCCACTGCTGGGTAGAAGCTATTGTGCAGCTTGTTTGTGCGAGACAGGAGAGTTTGAAGCCTTCCCGAGGGGAGAGTACAGAAGAGGCAGTTCCCAGGGTGTGTGGGGTCCTGCAGGGTCCTGTTGGAGGCCCTTGTGCAGAGACGGAAGAAGTAGATGGTGTCCACGTTCAGGAGAGAGGAGCCCACCACTCTTTTAGCTGTTCTCTCCACTCGCTGCAGGCCCTTCTTTTCAGCAACTGTGCAGGCTCTGTACCCGTGATGTGCAGCAGTATGTCAGGATGCTTTTGTTAGTACACCAGTAGAAGTTAATCAGCATCTTCTAGGAGAGCCCATTGCAGCGGAGTGTTCGCAGAAAAAACAGTTTATAATGCTGGAGGTGTTTAGGGGCCATTTAGACGAGGACAATTGCGATTGAAAACGACAAAATATTCTATCGGAAGTGTCTTTCGTTTACACGGCATTTGAAACCGCAAAAATCTGAAGACTCCTTCCAGAGTGTGGAGTTCTGAAGACGGCCCTGGTCGTGTCTCCGTCTAAACGGCAAGAAGCGCAAAACATGTTCACGCCGCATACACCTGACGTCACACTGGATGCGCCAAGCCGGTAAAAACAATAACAAACATGTCTGACTACCTTGATAAAACTTCAGAATGACTAAACAAGCTCTTGTTGCATTAGACGAAGAGCTCCGACCCGACATCGAGGGCGAAACAACCGTAATGAGAGCCCCTGTCAGTGTCCTGAAAAAGGGAGCTCTGACATTATATTACCTGCATTATATTATTATTATATTATTCATATATATTATATTATTAGCGGCCTGGCATGCATATTCAATCGAATTCGCCCACTTTTGCGTCTTCATATAAACAAACATTTCCTGTTGAGAACGCTCGTCTAAACGAGACGAGACGCCACTTTTGCGTCTTCTGTTTTGATCGTCGCCATATAAACGTAGCCTAAGGCTCCAGAGGGGGTATTCCACGAACGTCGCTAAACATAGCGGCGACTAAGTGCTAAGTCCGAGCCTGACTTAGCCGCAACTTAGACTAAAGCCTCAAGCTGTCCCACTAACGCATTTCAGCTGCGCCTCAGCAGCGCTACGTTCAGTCAGGCCTAACCAGGCCGGGCCTAGATGCGTGCACGGGGAAGGTAAGAAGCCCTGAACAAGCGACTGTCGAAAACGCGATCATGTCGAAGATTCGGGCTGATTATTTCAGCGCATCAGAACAGAAGTTGCTTTTGGAACTCTACAACACATTTGCAATAATCAAGGCGAGAGACATGGCGTGGCAGAAGATCGCCAGAACAGTGCTGGAGGTTGAGTTTTTTAAGTATGTTTTTCACCATCAATATTAACACTACTCTGCGGCGCAGGGGAAATATTACGGTCTGGTGTGCAGGAGATGTGAGTTTGATTCTCAGGGAGGACAGTTGATGTCATAAATATTATATATTTGTAGAGCAGTCTTGTCAGTTGTAATTTATTTTTACTGTGTAAAAGTATTTGCTCCAACTAATATGTTAAATTGTGTTATCTTGTCTTTGAGCAGGAATAATGTGAAGAGGACTGTTTTGCAGGTAAAGACAAAGCATAAAAACATTTTGCAGAGTGGTAAGTAGGCTAATATTAATATTATTATTCAGTGAAATTAGTAATACTGTTGAAATGGTACCTTAATTTAAAATGAACAGTAGCTACCAAACAGTACCGACCCATCCATCAGGAGCTACTGCTCCTGAAGGATGGGTCAAATGCAGAGAAATAATTTCCCTACGGGGATGAATTAAGCATGTTTTCTTCTTCTTCTTCTTCTTCTTCTTTTTCTTCTTCTTGCCACAGGAGGTGGGAGCCCCCCTCAAAACCTTTCATCTGCAGAGGAGCTGGCACTGGCCCTAAACTGGGGTCGCCCACTGGTGGAGGTAACTGAAGGAGGGACCCCATCAAAGATCCTTCCTGCGAGTTCTCGTGAGGAGTATATTCAAGGTATTCTCTAGGCTACTGCTTGCCTCAGCTGTGATCCAAGCATTTGTGTATTTTAATAGTATGCTTGTGTTGTAGTTACTGAAGATGGCGTACACTTGGACCCTCCTCAGCAGTCCTCCAGCAGTGCCTTGCCTGACCCTCAGCAGTCCTCCAGCAGTGCCTTGCCTGACCCTCAGCAGTCCTCCAGCAGTGCCTTGCCTGACCCTCAGCAGTCCTCCAGCAGTGCCTTGCCTGACCCTCAGCGGTCCTCCAGCAGTGCCTTACCTGACCCTCAGCGGTCCTCCAGCAGTGCCTTGCCTGACCCTCAGCGGTCCTCCAGCAGTGCCTTGCCTGACCCTTAGCGGTCCTCCAGCAGTGGCCTCACACCAGAATGTCATACCTAATGTCTTTTATTGTTTTATGCCTATTGATGGAAATTGATAAATAGGATTTCATTAAAGAGGCTTGCACAGCATCTCTGAAGCAAATTTGTTGAATCGTTGAAATGTTGCATCATGGAGTGTGCCTGTTATTTGGCTACATTTTGTTTTAAAAGTAAAGGTTTACCTGTAACTGTATTCTTTGATAGAGATGTCACATAAAATATAAAGTGTCAATGTCGTCAAGTGAGAGTTAGGCCCAGCTGATATAAGTTCTGTGACAATATGAATAACTTTAGGTTAAATTAATTCACATTTGTGTAATATATGGCAAATGTAAATTCATGAAAATATAACTCAAAATTGACTAGGGCATGAATCCGTCAACAACAGGAATCAATCCCGGGACTCCCACATGTAAGACACAGGACATAACCACTTGACCAAAGTGTTTCTCTGTGACATTTCTGGAATACTTCTATTTGATAATGTCGTAAAGACAGCGGTTTAAAAGAATATTTTTAAATTACCAGAGATTTGTCAAAAACCAAGAACATAAGGTAATTAATTTTTTTGCTGATATTGTTTTCGGACAACACAGATACTCATGCGGGAGGTGTGCGGAACGGTTTGTTTGACAGTCTGTTTACGTCAGGTACATATTCTCTGCGACACGGCCTGATTAAGCAGACAGACCAGACTATCCGCTAAAACCATGTTGCCGCAGTAACTCAGCGGGGACTAAGTTTAGCGAGAGTCATGGAACCGAACTCTCACTAAAACGAGCGCGAACTGTCGAATAAAGCCGGGCTTTGCGCTTAGTCGCTTTCGTGGAATACCCCTCAGGTCAGGTCCTCACTGATCTGCACACCCAGGAACTTGAAATTTGGGACTTCCTCCCCATTGATACAGAGGCCACTGTGATGATGCAGGGTTTTCTTTTTTGTTTTTTTTTCCTAAAGTCAGTTATGATTTCTTTAGTTCAGGTGCAGGAGCATTATCTTTACACCAGGAGATCAATGTCAGGACCTGCTTCCTGTAGCCAGCTTTTTACTTTTACTTTTAATGAATCATAATCCCTGTATTTCATCAGACAAGATTAGAAAATGGTGGCTCACCCATGATTTTTTTTTTTTTTTTTCACTTTAAACTTCTAGAAAAAAGAAAGCGGTCCCTTAAAGGAAAAGTAACGTTTTTTTTACAATCTGAGCCTTCTTTCGGCAATAAAACAAGTAGTTTTACTCACCCATAGCAGTTTGCTGTCAATTGGAGCAGTATCGTAGAAGTTATGTTGTAGCCGTTCTGTTCTACTAATGATCCCGTATCCGTTAGCATGAGTGCTCGGGGCATTACTTTGCGGTCTCCAAATAACACAAACTTTAGCACTTTTCAAATCACAGAAGATCGCTGTGTCAGCATAGACTTTTAGTAGATTCCAAAACGGCCTGAAACCCGATATCGCAACAGAAAAGTAAAGTTCAGAGCGGTGTTAGCTTCTTTCGGACTAGCTGTGTTTATAAACAGCTGAGTTCACACATGCGCACTGTCCTCTCTGATGACGTCATCAAATGAAACTATAGCTGGATATCGGGTTTCAGGCCGTTTTGGAATCCACTAAAAGTCTACACTGACACAGCGATCTTCTGTGATTTGAAAAGTGCTAAAGTTTGTGTTATTTGGACACCGCAAAGTAATGCCCCGAGCACTCACGCTAACGGATACGGGATCATTAGTAGAACAGAACGGCTACAACATAAATTCTACGATACTGCTCCAATTGACACCAAAGTGCTATGGGTGAGTAAAACTACTTGTTTTATTGCCGAAAGAAGGCTCAGATTGTTAAAAAAAAAAATAAAATAAAAAAACGTTACTTTTCCTTTAAGTGGAATAAAAGAATACTGTATATTTAGTAAAAAAAAAAAAAAAGTTTGAAAATAATACAAGTTTTTTTTTTCTCAGGGCATGCTTGATGTGAAAACAAAAAAGCTGATTCATGATGGGCTGCAGGTGCTGGGGTTTAGGTCATAACCATTCAGATCAGAGAGAGGCATTTTAGGTTCAAAACAACTGGATTTTTGCTTTGAAACTGGCAACGCAAATGAGAGACTAATGTGAGGCTCATTCTGCTTGGATTGGATTGGATAGCCTTTTTAGAACCAAAACACAAAATTATAACATAAATAACTTGGCAATCAGTCCACTGTTTTTGTAATTAAGAACAAATCAGCATTAAAATTGTTTTCAATAAAAGCAATATTTGTTTAAAACATGTTTACCTTGTATCTAGAGACAGATAAAATTCTAATAAAGCTATATCATTTGGAATATAATCTGTTTCTAACCTACAAAAGTGCATGCATGAAAACTACTCTACTAAAAACCTTCACACAACACATCAAAAATGCACTATTCTACCATTCTAGTGAGAATAAAGGAGTAGATGTATATCCCTGACAGGGAGGCAGCAGAGGTGTACAGAGCACTTATGTCTGAGCTCGTGTCTCTGCTCTGTGGACGTGTCTGTGTATTTGGACATGACAAGTACACAAGAAACTCATAACTGTCTCCAACACGTGCACGCTCATGGCCGCTCTCAAACATTCACGTTCAAGCCCTCAGCGCCCTCTTATTGATTTAGAAGGAAAATGGCAAAGTTAACAATAGTTCAGGTGCACAATAAAACATGGAATAAGAAGGGAAACAAGAAATAGGGCAAAAATTATGCAACTGTACCAGATCTAAAGGTGCATCGTGTGACTTTTCTGGTGGAGGGTCTGTCATGTGCTTTTCTCCATGGAGATGTTATTCCTTTGTCTGGAATGTTTCAAGGTATGGTAGTAAACCTTTCTATCTCCATGGAAACCAAACCCGACCAGGTTACAGGTCGGATCTGTGGAAAGGCGACCTACTTACTGTCAGAACGTCTGTTTTTCTAGGTATTTTTGAGCTATAAAACTATAAACTGTAATAAATGTAAGGTAGAGTTATTTAATGTCATACTGTGGAACATTCTAAGCAGAGCAATGACATATCCACAGAAACAGGCAGGTGACACGGTGCATCTTTAAAGGTGGACTTAAAGGGATATGCCACCCCCAGGTCAAATTTGGGCATCTCCCCACAGTCCAGAGACTAAAATAAGTGGTGGAAAGCGTTTTCCTGCTCACCCAGCCATTGTCCGAGTCTGTCGCCACTGACCGCCGCGGTATCTGGTGCTCCTCCGCCTTAGACTGGAGTCTAACGTCGCCAGAGAAAGATTTCGGCCAAAAGGAATTAATTTGCTCGATGCATTTCCCAATTACTTTGTGTGTAGTGCGCATTCATATCGAGTGCAAATAAATGTGCAAATCAACACGGAGAGCTTGCCTTGGTCATTTTGGGTGGGAACTATTTTCCAGTGCGTAAGAATACAGCCGTATCACGCACCACGTTTTGCAACAGGGGAACTCCCTTCCCGGTGCGTAACAGGGATTCCCCTGGCAGCGTGCTGCGTGATACGGCTGTATTCTTACGCACTGGAAAATAGTTCCCACCCAAAATGACCAAGGCAAGCTCTCCGTGTTGATTTGCACATTTATTTGCACTCGATATGAATGCGCACTACACACAAAGTAATTGGGAAACGCATCGAGCAAATTAATTCCTTTTGGCCGAAATCTTTCTCTGGCGACGTTAGACTCCAGTCTAAGGCGGAGGAGCACCAGATACCGCGGCGGTCAGTGGCGACAGACTCGGACAATGGCTGGGTGAGCAGGAAAACGCTTTCCACCACTTATTTTAGTCTCTGGACTGTGGGGAGATGCCCAAATTTGACCTGGGGGTGGCATATCCCTTTAACACCTAAACTGCGCTCAAAACCACAGAGCAAATAGAGCTTTTAAAGTGGGCAGTACCTGGAGGACTAAAGGGTACAGTGAGGGGGAGGGTCTGGGGGTCTAAGGAACACTGTGATTGGTCTAACAGTTACCCACACTTCAAGCTCCGCCCCTGCAAACTCCTGTGGGATGTCACCAACTACATGAGTTTGCTGTTTCCACTGGAGAGAGCATACATTTACCAGCATACACAACCTAAACTGACCCGACCCCCACTCCCTCTTCACATGCACACAACTGTCAAGTCAAGTCATCTCTCCTTTCCTTCCCCTCTTATAGTATTCCTAGTCTGGCCAGTAGATGACACCAAGGTAAGCCGGTAATGTCTGCTGCACTCATTTAATCAGGCCAAACCAAACCAGGAATGCACCAATGAGTACATTTACCTGCAAAATTAGATTTTAAATAAAGCTAAGACCATAAGGACACAATAGTGTAATATTAATCTGTCTTGATTCATCCAAGTGAATATTCTGTTTAATTTCAGTATAATTATAGCATAATGAGAAGCCTTAGTTAGATTGTAAATGCAATTGGCTGATTTATTTTATGAAATGGGGGCGGCAGTAACTCATTTGGTAGAGCGTTTCTCTAGTGATCCAGGGGTTGGCGGTTCGGATCCCGCTCTTGACGGGTTGACTACATGTGATCCCAGCTCCCACAGATGAGCGCTGCTGTTGTGTCCTTGGGCAACTTAACCCCACCTCGCCCCCAGTGCCAGTGGACACTGGTAGCCCCCATGGCAGAAGATACATCAAGGCCCGTGAGCCGTGATGTGAGCCGTCCTCCTGTGGACCCACCACCCGCGGGAGGATTCATGGGGGCTGGTGCATTGTGTTCTGGGCAGCAGAACACTGCTTGGACTGCTGCTCCCATGACCCAGAAGAAGAAGATTTTATGAAATGTCCAAATTTAGGTTGACAGTAAATTGATACATTAAATTACTATTTTCTCAATTTAAGTTCTGAAAATGTTAAAGGACAAAATTAATATTTTACTCTATTTGGTAATTGATTGTTTAAATATATTCCAATTTATTGTAAATATTGTAAAATGTATTAGTCTAACCAAGTTAAAGGAGCACTCATTTAAAAAGTGTATATCATTTAGCAATTAAAAGTTATTTGTTAATTCATTAAAATATTAAATTTGGTTCATATATCTAGTCATTTAAAATTGTAGAAAAAATAAGTTACATTGAAGGTTAAAATATTAATTGTTAAAATGTCATTTAAAATTAGCCTAATTAGGTTAATATGTAAAATGTATATTCATAAATATTATAATTAAAATAGATTAATTAAAATGCCCTCCACTTTTCACGTACACGCCCTTACCCCTTCCCATCCTTCACATGCACACCCTTATCCCCCTTCACGTGCACACTCTTGCCCCTCTTTCCTGTGCCTCACCTCCATCCCACGTGCACACCCCCAGCTCTCCTCCTCTCTTTTCATGCACACCCTCACGCCCTGTAAGAGCCATTTTGTACATTCTGTATGTGTTCTAAATATTCTGCTTTCAAAATGGCTTCCTGTCTCGCCCTGAGGTACAGGAAGTGTTTTCTGATTGGTTCACTTTGATGTCCAGGAAACGTGACCATATTTGGTCCACTTTAATGCTTTATTCTTTCATCTTTTATCCTTGATCTTGTCTGGTATATAACCACGCACAGCACACACCACAGACAGAGAGGACACAGACACCACAGAAGACACACCACACCAAGACACATAACACACACACACACACACACACACACACGAAGAAAGAGACCATGCTACGTAGGTAGGGTGGATAAGAAGCCGCGGTCTGGTGGCCAGGAGGTTACCTCGAGCCAAGCGTTGGCGGGGTATAAGGACGCCTTGGGCCACAGAAGCTACACAGTCTTTTGACCGTCGCGTAATAACCACGCAAGAGTGTAACATTGGCCGTCTCCCGGGTAACAGACGGGAACGCGCACCGTTACAAAGCATCGTCACGTAAGAACGTCACGTGGGACGTCACGTAACAAGGAGGTCACGTGAAACGTCACGTAACAGCCGCAGGTAGTAAGTAAGACGGATTCCCGTCGGGAGCCGAGAAGCGAAGAAGCACGGTCTCCCGAGTGACAGACGGGAAAACGCGACGCTACAAGGCATGTATGGACAGCAAAGAAGAACCAGTAGCACCGTCGACAACGCAACGTAGGGTGAATCCTGTCGGGAGCCAAGAAGTACAAGGAAGCCCGGTCTCCCAGTGACAGGCGGGATCTCACCACTATACGACACGCAAAGACGTCAAGAAGGACATCACCACACATACAGAGCCGAACGCAACACGCATAGGAAAACCACAAGTCAGAAATTCATCTTTCCATTTCCCTCTTTATTCACCTTATTTGTACCCGCTCTGTATGACCTTCACTTTAGTAAAGATAGAAAAGACAAACCTTTTGATTCAAGACTCTTTATTTACATTACGTGACACGTCGGAAAGAAACTTCAAGAAACACCGAAGCCGAGGCTAGTGGGGCGCATCGCCGCACTCACACGCCCCATGGGCCCTTTTTTCACATGCACTCCTCCGGCTCCACGCTCCGCACTTCTCTGTAAACATCTATCTAGTGCTTTGTTTTTCCAGCTGTGCTCTGCAGGCCTGTCTGGAGCAGGACACAGAATCCTTCCATGTTGTCTATATGAACGGCACACTGTGGTCTGAGTCATAAATAACAGACGGTATAATGCAGCATGTGATGATAAAACACATGCTTTTGTGAGAGGTACAGCGTCATGTTATGTAGTGAGCGTTTATGCAAATATAGCTGCTAACTGCTGGTGATCACACTGTGTTTGTTTATTTAGCACGCAACGTTCAGCAGACTCCCACAGAGGCCATTTATGAAGCACAGACCACAAGACTGTGATTTATTCATGTTTTTAATAAATTGCAGCTGAGATCACGGTGAAGAGGGCGTCGCATTAGCTCATCAGTTCTGAAGTAGCTGTTTGATCACGGAACAAAAACTAAAAAAAAGTTTAATACATTTTAGGAGTGTTCACGAGCTCCCTAGCTAACATTCCACTGAATCTTTTTTCCATATTTAGGTTTGTGTTGTGATTTTATAGACTTAGACTTTGACTTAGACAAACTTTATTGATCCACAAGGGAAATGATTTGGGTACAGTAGCTTAGTCGTCAAATATAATATATAACAGAGGGGGAACAAAAAATAGATGGAGTAGCAGAAAAAGAGACCGGTGTCAAATGAGACATAAGTATAAAAATACAAAAATAATAAGTGTATATGTACAAATCAGAATAAAATGGAAAAATAAGCAATAAAATATCAAATAAAATATCAAATCACAGCTATAAACAGTTTTATATTATTAATGATCAAGAAGGCTGTATGTCCAGTTTTTCCACATGTATCTGAGCAAAATGTGTCTTGCCCCAGACAGATATATTGAGGTCAAAATGTGTGTACTGTCTGCATCTAGAAAGCATTTTACTGTCCAAGAATCAAGAAGTGTGTGTTAGCATGATAGCTGATGCTAGCTTTACTGTTGTGGTAAAACTGTGAAAAGCAATCATATTATATTATATCATATTATATTATATTATATTATATAGCGGCTGAATAATTCTGAGTTCTGTTTTTCACATTTTGTAAAGCAGTAAATATAATTACATCCTTTTTAAAGATCCCATGACATGGTACTTCTTGATGCTTTTATATGGCTCCTTAATGGTTCCCTAATACTGTAAATGAATCTTTCTTCAAAATCAACACTCAGTGCATGAGAAACAGAGATAAGCTGAGAAAGAGTAATTTTTCTCACTCTGAACACTCTATAATGGGCGTTGTTGCTTGAATGCAAATGAGGAGAAAAGAGCTGGCCAATAGTAGAGGGTGGGGGCGTGGCCAAACTCTCCGCTCTCCGCTGTAGCTCACAGCTGATCCATTTCCTTGTTTTTGCACGGGGGGAGAGATTTGAAGCGTTCCATTGAAAAATAAACACATTTCCACAGAAAATAAAATCAAACCACTGCTGTTCAAAGGTCCAGAGGCTCAGATAAAGGACTTCCGAGCCTAGAAACACTCGGACGTGCCTCCAGGCAAATAAAAAAACGCATTTTGCATTGCCTAGCGCATTCACAGTCCAAACTCTCTGGGCGGGATATACAGAGACGCTGAGTACAGACAGACGGGGGTGGAACTGCATTTGCATTTCTTTTTTCGATCTGACGTCAATAAGGTGCCTTGTTCAAAATCGCCCGTTTGAGCTCCGATTTTTTCTAACGCAGAAAAGGATCACAAATGCTCAGTTTAGACATTTCACAACTTTTAGCCATGGGGGGAAGCCTAAACAGGGTAGGGGAGCTCACATTAACGTTCAAAAACCTCAGAAAGTGAAAATTTCATGCCATGGGACCTTTAATAAATCAAGAGGGGCCCTTCACAGTATTATTACACTGTTAAGTAAAAGTACCAAGTAGTGATACTGTAAACTAGTGATACAGACCAGTGAAAAAAAATAGTCAAGTAAGTATAAAAAGGTATTTGGGAAGACTAAACACCTGTAATTGAATAATAATCCAATATATACATGAGATAGGTCTGTTTAATGCCTTACTTAGGAACATTCCAGGCAAAGGATTAATATTTCCATGGAAACCAGTGGTGGAACATAACAAATTAAAAGTAGTGAAGCACTATACTTAATGTTGGGTATCTGTACTTTACTTAAGTACATTTAAAGTGGATATTTTATGTCACTGCTTTTGAGACCTTTACTTTCTAATCTATTACATTTTTACCTGCTGAAGGGGTTTATTTTTAACACATTTGTAGTTTGTTAGTTTGTTGTTTCTGTTTAACTAAATTCAGTACAATTTTTTTTAAATCAAAATCACTACATTTGAAGCTTTATTAGATCTCCACAAAAACACTTTTACTTTTTACTCTTTCAGTACATTTTTAAATGGATTCATGAATAGTAGATTGTGATCATGTGATCATTTAACTTTTACTTGAGTATTTTTCTGGTATCTGTACTTTTACTTTTTTGAATTAAAGCGATAGTGCATTTTTTTAAATGTTAATCTGTATGGGTTTCCTTCTAAAAGTTACGTGTGTTGACACCGGCTTACCTCTGACAGTCTCAGCTGATCCCGGTTCGGCTCGCTTTCTGGAGCCCACGTAAGTAGGTCCGGTAACTTCCCTGGAACATGAAATAAAGCTTGTTTTTCTTCTCAAAACAAAACATTTGTTAGAAAGGTGATATATTTGCGTCCGAAACATCCAGCAGTGTATTTCTCATTCGCGTATTGTCTCTCTCCACTCGTATCACTACGCCCATGTTAACTCTATCAGCCTGTTCACTTGTAAACTTTGGCGTAGACATCCGCTGAAGGTGAACAGGAAAAACAAGCTTTATTTCATGTTCCAGGGAAGTTACCGGACCTACTTACGTGGGCTCCAGAAAGCGAGCCGAACCGGGATCAGCTGAGACTGTCAGAGGTAAGCCGGTGTCAACACACGTAACTTTTAGAAGGAAACCCATACAGATTAACATTAAAAAAACACACACTATCCCTTTAAGTAATTTTTCCACCACTGATGGAAACGAGCAGGTGGCAGACTCCTCACTAGTATAAGTAGCTCCCTGTGCTCCTGATGGTGTCACAGAGCAGATGCGGTGATAGGTCGAGTGGACACATACAGATGTTGCCGTGGTGATAACCAATTTGACAAAATGCCCTCCTATTTGTACTTCCTGTGCAGGTGTCAGAGTGACCTTTACTGCAGAGAGCTGGAGGTGAGCTGGCCTTTACTCTGAAAGAAGCAAAAGTCTGAGAAGTCCACAAATATGAGCAGTACAGACCAATCTCTCACTGTACGCAACATCTCAAATACAGCATGATAGAACTATTGAATGTCAGTTTTAAACAACAAAATGCAAAATGTACTTCTCTTACTGTTTTTGACTTTGTTAAAAATGCATCTAGAGTTGTGTTTTGTTTCCTTTTTACTTGTTTAAGTGATCTTTTAATCTTCACCGCTGTCTCTGTGATCTGAAAACACTTGGGCTGCATTATCACTCTGATCACTGATATGATCCCCTCCTACACAAGGGAGCACTAACCATCAGTCAGCCCTCCAGTCTGATCCTGTTTATCGAAATAATTATTCTCATGTTTTACATTCAGTCCTGAAAATCACATCAAGCGAAAATTTGTAATTGCTACCCCAGCCTTGTTGTATTCTCACATATCACCACTAGATGCTATCTACATTACTGCTGTCTGGCAGTAGGGCTGTGCTGTCAAGTACTTTACCATACAAGAGTACAATAATACAGGGTCCATGATACGATACATGTCCTGATACATGAACATCTATTAAAAACGGTCTTCAAAGAGAAATTAAATCAATGTTTTTCTTATGTTTGGAATTTCATGTTAATAATGCTCTTTATATCAGAGCAATTGTCCTAAGATTGAGTCCTTTTCACCCCAGCTGAGCCTTAATGCAGTAGTCAGTAGTGTGGATAACTCTGCTATTTATAATAAATTTATGTAGCAGGAGCCAGGTGAGGGGAGGGGCCAGGGGAGGGGAGGGGCCAGGGGAGGGGAGGGGCCAGGTTAGGGGAAAAGGAACAGACTCAGAACTTAAAACAGGACTACTTTAACATTATATGAATAAAAAATGATATCTACTTAAAACAGGTTAACCTAACCATAATATGTCCCCTTTGAACAACCAGTTCAGTAAAAAGTGCATCATTGGGGGTGCTGCATGCAGTTTGAATGTCTTACCTCACTCTTCACCTCCATTTCACACTTACAACCGCCTCGTACAAAAAAATCTCAAAAATTAGGTCATAGTCAAAATCATTACCAGCCACTCATTCAGAACCATCTTTAACTCCTTAGCTCCCCATGCCCCCCTGACCTCTGACCCCCTGCTGTCTCTGCTCTGTGTAGAACATGCCCATTTCAGACTGATGTTAATTGGCCTCATTATGAAGCAGCTCCAATCAGCAAAAACAGCAGAGTGGGTCAGTGTTTAGTCTGAGCACACATGGAGGGAGTTTGACCCACAACCACACTCCTATACCTTTCTCATGGTCATTATATTTCAGGGTACAGGGCGTTTGGGTAATTACATACTGGGGCCCCCAGTCCAACACACGCACACACATATGCACACACGTACATATACAGGCACTATGAGGTCATTGCGAGAGAATGACAGGTCCAGGAAATGAAACACACCTCGGATTACAGCTAAACAACATTAAGCAGGGTTTAGAACATGGTGCGTGGGTTGGGTCAGGCTGAAAGTTCTTCGTCTTCTCTGGCTTGATTGAAAAGTAAACAAAAATGTGTGAAAGTAGCTATCAAAACATGACACAAACTCAAACAGAAGAGTGAAAAAAGAGTAATTATGTTCATCACTACTGACTCCATGTGGCTGGAGTTGGCATTATATGAAAATATCTGATTGTCACATTTTTCACACCAAGTATCGTCAAAGTTATATTTGGATTTCTGAGTACTGCCAAGTCTAAACAAAGTCCACAATAAACTAACATAACTAGGACTAAACCAGTTCTAAAATTAGACTAAACCATAATTTAAAGAGCCTGTCCCAGATTTGTATGTGAGCAAAACTGATCATGTATCCCTCATACGGTGTTCATTTTAGGACATCCTCAGATCGCAGACTCAGGTGTCAGACTCAGACAAAACGGCCTCAGACTCAGATGAAACGGCCTCAGACTCAGATGAAACGGCCTCAGACTCAGATGAAACGGCCTCAGACTCAGATGAAACGGCGTCAGACAGAACGGCCTCAGACTCAGACAAAACACTGTCAGACTCAGATGAAACGGCGTCAGACAAAATGGCCTCAGACAAAACAGCCTCAGACTCAGATGAAACGGCGTCAGACTCAGACAAAACACCGTCAGACTCAGATGAAACGGCGTCAGACTCAGACAAAACACCGTCAGACTCAGATGAAACAGCGTCAGACAGAACGGCCTCAGACTCGGACAAAACAGCCTCAGACTCACATGAAACAGACTCAGACGAAACGGCGTCAGACTGAGATGAAACAGCGTCAGACAAAACGGCCTCAGACTCACATGAACCTTTGTCAGAAAAAAAGTTGTCATAGCATAGCGTTGGCCAGAGGAGGGAGCTGTTGCCTAGCTTAGTTAATTAACAACAGTAGCAGGGCTCTCAAGTTTTGGGCGGGGTCGTGTGTGAGACTGCGTAATTTTCGAGGAGGGGGTGGGGGGGTGCGAGTGACTTTTTTTCACTGAAAACGCGCGGTGCCTCCATTATCTAACCGATTTTCTGGGCACAGAAGCGCTGTGCGCTGCGCTTGAATTGCGTAACTAAATTTGCGTGAGAAATGCCATGTGTGAGCGTGTGAACACGTCAAATTGTGTGTGTCACACTCTCAAAGCGTGAGACTTGAGACAGTAGCTAACAGCTTTTACAGTGATACAGTGGTGTTGTTTCTGTGAACTGGTACAGCAAGCCAACATATTTGCTGCAAGCTATTTCACTCGTGGAAACTTTCAGAAACAGTTAAAGGGATATGCCACCCCCAGGTCAAATTTGGGCATCTCCCCACAGTCCAGAGACTAAAATAAGTGGTGGAAAGCGTTTTCCTGCTCACCCAGCCATTGTCCGAGTCTGTCGCCACTGACCGCCGCGGTAACTGGTGCTCCTCCGCCTTAGACTGGAGTCTAACGTAGCCAGAGAAAGATTTCGGCCAAAAGGAATTAATTTGCTCGATGCGTTTCCCAATTACTTTGTGTGTAGTGCGCATTCATATCAAGTGCAAATAAATGTGCAAATCAACACGGAGAGCTTGCCTTGGTCATTTTGGGTGGGAACTATTTTCCAGTGCGTAAGAATACAGTCGTATCACGCACCACGTTGTGCAACAGGGGAACTCCCTTCCCGGTGCGTAACTGGGATTCCCCTGGTAGCGTACTGCGTGATACGGCTGTATTCTTACGCACTGGAAAATAATTCCCACCCAAAATGACCAAGGCAAGCTCTCCGTGTTGATTTGCACATTTATTTGCACTCGATATGAATGCGCACTACACACAAAGTAATTGGGAAACGCATCGAGCAAATTAATTCCTTTTGGCCGAAATCTTTCTCTGGCGACGTTAGACTCCAGTCTAAGGCGGAGGAGCACCAGATACCGCGGCGGTCAGTGGCGACAGACTCGGACAATGGCTGGGTGAGCAGGAAAACGCTTTCCACCACTTATTTTAGTCTCTGGACTGTGGGGAGATGCCCAAATTTGACCTGGGGGTGGCATATCCCTTTAATGAACCATCTCTGATCAGCACAACCCTCTATTTCCATCTTTTTTCTGTACGGTGTACTACTTTTTTCCGTACACTGTACTACGAACACTCTGTTGAAGGATCAAATTACGTCATCAGTACGCAACGCAACGATCTGAATGCTGTCTCAACGCTACAATGTCGGGGCTGAAATTTACTTTGTGTTACAATTTTTTATGAAAAGCGGTTTATAAATAATGTTTGATTGATTGATTGATTGATTGATTGATTATGTTCAGTACAGCGGTCAGTTGACGTTTATACTTGGTTAGTTAACCAAGCTTTGTTAGAAAGTGAAGTAATGTAATGCACATTTTATGAGCATTTAAAATGAATACACCCACTTGTCGTTACGGTATTATTTAAGTTTATTCATTCGTATACCGTGTCACGGTCTGTGACATGCAGTAGCAGGGTAAATCAAATTAAGTCCTTCATTGCAATGGCAATGTTTTGTGGCAAGGTGTGTGTGTTTGTAATCACCTGGATGTGATATGGTGTATATCAGGGGTCACCAACACGTTGCCCGCGGGCACCCGGTCGCCCGTAAGAACCACATGAGTCGCCCGCCGGCCTGTTCTAAAAATAGCTCAAATAGCACCACTTACCAATGAGCTGCATCTAATTTATTTTGTTTGCTATTCTTGTTTAAATCACACTTACACATAAACTGGAAATAACAATATATTAAAAAAAACTTTAAAAAATGTTTAATATAAATGAACTATGATCTAGTATAGTTCAAAGGTCAGTATGATGCGCATCACCAAAACGTAGCGTCTACGCACGGCTACGCAGATTGCAACCTAGCGGGCGCAGCGTAAATGACCCATAAAGATGGCAGAAAAAAGAAAGAAGACATATAATTTTCATGACGAATGGGAGGTCGATTTTTTTTTTACCACTGTGAAAGGATCATGCGTTTGTCTTATTTGCGGGGCGACTGTGGCGATGGCAAAGCGGCACAATGTGGAGAGACATTTCATAACGTGTCACCCAAGCTACCATACTAACTATCCACAGGGCAGTGCACTGCGAGCAGAAAAAGCCCGCGAGTTAAAGGCAGCTTTGTGCAAACAGCAAGCTTTTTTCACAAGGCCACTTAAAGCCTCCCAAAAAGCAACAGAAGCCTCATTTAGAGCTACGCAATTCTTGATTAAAAAGAAGAAGGCATTTTCAGACGGGGAGGTAGTTAAAGAAGCGATGATGTTAATTGCTAAAACTGTACTTGAAGACGAGAAATACGGAACCAACGTGATCTCCAATCTCTCCGATGTTCAACTGGGGGCAGCTACGATGGTAAGAAGAGTATCTGCGATGTCCGGGAACTTGGCCGACCAGCTGGACCGTGATCTGGCGAGGTGCAGGTGGTTTAGCGTCCAGTGTGACGAGTCGGTGGATAGCGGCAGTACGGCGCAGCTGATGATCTTTATCAGGATGGTGTTTTGATGATTTCTCCACAAAAGAAGAACTTCTCACACTACTGCCCCTAAAGACAACTACGAGGGGAATTGACATATATAACGCGGTGAAGGAGTTTTTGGTGGAGAAAAAAGTGCCGCTGGAAAAGCTGGTATCAGTGACTACAGACGGGGCTCCTGCTATGATCGGCCGACACACAGGATTCATTGCTCATTGTAAAGGTGACACAGAGTTCCCAAACTTTCTGCATTACCACTGCATCATTCACCAGCAGGCCTTATGTGCAAAAGTGATCGGCTTTGAGCACGTGATGACTCCTGTTGTGAAAATAATAAACAGCATCCGCTCCAGAGCTAAACAGCACAGAACATTCAAGGTACTGTTGGAGGAGCTGTCAACTGAATATGGTGACCTGCTACTACATACAGAAATCCGATGGCTCAGCAGGGGACGGATTTTGCTTCGTTTTTTGTCACTTTTGAGTGAAATCATAGAGTTCATGCAGTCCAGAGGGGAAGACACCACGCTGCTGGAGGACACTGACTGGACACTTGACCTTGCATTTTTAACGGACATTACTGGGAAACTGAACAGTTTGAACTGCGAACTGCAAGGCAAAGGTAAGACTGTTGCTGATATGATAAGTGCTTTAAATGCATTTAAAGCCAAGATGAATATTTTCGCTATGCATTTACAGACAAAAAAGGTGCTGCACTTTCCCTCTGTGCAGATGGTGCTGAAAGACAATGCTTCTGCATGTGAGGCTTTTGACAAAAGCGTAGAAAAGTACTCTCAGGTCATAAAAAGACTTGGGCAAGAGTTTGAGAACAGGTTCTGTGACCTGGATCAGCTTGAGCCATGTGTGTCATTCATTTCTAATCCTTTCATGAACGTGGACATATCATGCATTGCTGAGCAGTTAAGTGCAACGTTCAGCCTGGATGCTGGACAGATGGAATTTGAAATTGTAACATTGCAAAATGACCTTTACCTCAAAGCCTATCAGGCTGCACCAAACTTTTGGTGCCTTGTTGACACAGAAAAGTACAGTGGTGTATGTACAGCAGCTATGAAGGTTGCAAGCCTGTTTGGTTCAACCTATCTTTGTGAATCAGCCTTTTCTGACATGAATTTCATCAAGAACAAACACAGAACACGCCTCACTGATACACATCTGCAAGACTCACTCAGAGTTGCACTGTCAAGTTACACACCAGAGTACAACATACTGGTAAACAGCATGCAATGCCAGGCTTCCCACTAACTGACAAAGAAACGGATAACAGATTTGGTGTTTAGTTCATAATTTGTTAAATGTGTTTGTAACAATTGTTTATGTTAAAATGTTAATGTAAAAAAATCTGCAGACTTAAGTGTGAAGTTCAAAACGTAATCAGATTCATTTTAAAATCTATATAAAATCTTTATTTTAAAATATTTTAAAATTTAAAAATTTGTGATTTCCTAGGACTGTTGTAGAAGTGATCATTTTAAAATGTTTTTGAACATTCTTTTTTTCAATTTGAAAAACACTTGCACTAAGACAAAATATAGAAATAAAGTGTTGCATATTGATATTTATCTGTCCCCGTTCTTGTTAAATCATTGTTGATATTCATTGTGAGAAATCATTAACATGATCAGTGTCTTTGCAGAGATGACTATCATTAACTATTAATAATGACATTTAGATAAAGGTAAATTGAGCAAATTGGCTATTTCAGAAGTGTGTATCAAACTGGTAGCCCTTCACATTATTCAGTACCCAGGAAGTAGCTCTCGGTTTCAAAAAGGTTGGTGACCCCTGGTGTATATGGACAGTGTTTTGCAAGGATTCTCAGAAAAGGATTTTCAAAGTGCAAGTCAGTCTAAGATCTGAAAGTGTGTGAGTGTACGTGTGTAGTAACCTGAATGTCATATTGTTTATATGGACATATGTTTTTATTGTTTTGCCCTTTTATGGGTTCATAGAAATCAGAATGTGAATCTGAAATCTGTTGTTCAATTTGTCATTATTAAATGTTAACGTATATGTTCACTAACAGTGTCAAAAGCACTGGCTTGTTTGCAAGGAACAGTATCATCCTTGGACAAGTGCATCCAGTGTGTGGGACCTGTATCATCCTTCAAGTGGCTTGGATATAAGCGCAAAGGTGTCCCAAGTGTTCCTGTCTGAAGGTAAGACAAAGTTTATTAAAGGGCACCTTTACACCTTTAAGACAAAAATGCATGGAGACTATGTAAAACAAATTTAGAAGGTAATAAAGAACACAAATGAAAAAAACAAATTAAATTCAATAGAATAAAATGGAAGCTAAAAAACACTAATATATAATAGTGTTGTGCATTTTAGATTTCATATCATTATCTATTTCACATTATTATCATTGTTGAATCAGTTGATTCATATTCATTCTGATGTCTAACATCAGACATAAACATGTTAGGCATAAACCTCCCTGATTAGAATAATTGCAGGTGTTCTGAGATCTGCTGGTTTAAAGGCAAAGGGGTAATTATTTAATTGTATATGGAAAGAGTATATTAATTCAATTATGTTTGCTGCAGCTGATGTGAGAGTTCATCCTAAATGGTGAAATTATGATGACCTAGTGAAAAAGTGACTGACAATTGTAATCTTAGAAACAGAAATGGGAATCTGTGGCAATTGGTAAATGGCTTAACACAGTTCTTTTGTGTCTGTGGATTTCTACAAACACAGGACAAGATGCTGGTCCAAACAATCAAGCAAAAAGAGCACCAACGAAAGCATGGTCTAAGGCTGAGGTCAATGCAGTAGTGAAATATTTTAAAGATCACATATCTAAAGGAAAAGTGGCTACCAAAACTGAATAAAACATTCATCTTTCTAGTGTTTTAGCAAGAAGGTTAATGTTGTTGTGTTGTGTGGCTACATCATTAAAATGAGTAGCATCTGGTTACATTATGCAGTAGACCCACCAAACAGGGCTAGTCTGAAATGAAAGTAGTATTGTTATGCAGAGGTGTACTAATAATTTTCTAGACAAATAATACTATTAATAGTCGTGCGCAGGGAGGGGGGCGTGAAATTTTTTCTTCTTCCTAGGGGGGGCGTCATAGAAAATAATTGAGAAGCACTGGGTTAACTTGACATGGATTTAACACTATTACAGTCCATTACAGAGAACATGTTACAAAAATATGAATAAAAATAAAATTAACAAAATGTAAATGCTAAGGTGTTCATTTACCTTCAAATAGGAAATTAAAATAATAATGTGTAATAATAATAATAATACTAAGTGTAATATAAGTGTTGCATGTGGATTTCGTATTGCACATAATATATCAATACCTTATTTTTCGAACACCTGTTTTGTATCGTATTTCTCATTTCAGAACAATATTTCTCATTTTACCTAGGTTTATTTTTCTGTTCCTGAAGAATTTTTTTCTGCATGTATTTAAGTGTAGCATGGACATGTTTAATTAGGGTTTATATGTACTATACAGCAAGAATAGTAATACAGACATCTACAGTGTGAACTTTTATGAGAGAGGCATGTTTCGAAACAGGAGAATGTCAGATCATTTTTACTGTTTGTAATTTCAGTGTCTACAGTGATTCATACACAAAAGACAAAGGCGGCTTCATCTTCCAAATGAAATCAGATCTATTCCTGAGCAACTCTAACGGAAAACAAAAATATTCACTTTTGAATCTTATTTCAAAAGCTCAGGTGATTCAATAAGTGTCTAGTTGTACTATTCCTGTGACACTGAAATCACTATAAATTCTCATAATGATCGTAATTAGTCTTTATTAGATTTTAGGCAAAATGACAATTGTTCTGTGAAGACAAAAACACATGAAAAAAAAACAATGTGAAAGGTTAACTATTAACTCAAATTATTGCTTAAATGCACTAGCTACAAATATAAACATTGGTTCAAGTTACATTTACATAAATTAAGATTCTTATCACTAAAAATACTTTTTTTGTAACATGGCAATAGAATAAGTTGATTTCAGTTGATATTGTTTCTTATTTTATGTAAGTGAAAATTGCATTATCCTATTTTAAAGAAACAGTATGTAACTTTCTGGAGGTGGCTTGTCATCTGCAAAACCATACTTCAGAACGTTCTCCATGAAGATAGATACGTATTTGCCATATTGTTTAGAATATAATATTATAGCTGGTTATATAGTTGGTGATTTCATTTCTTATTTTATGTAAGAGAAACCTTTTTTTTTGTATTTTAACTTTTCTGATGAGGGGGGGCTCAAATATTTTTCTCCGTGGAGTTTGCTCTGCCTGAAATGTTTCACTGTATGGTATTAAACCTTTCTATCTTCATGGAGACCAAACTAGACCAAGTTACAGGTCAGATCTGCGGAGAGGCAACCTGCTCTGTGGAACAGAGCAATGACACCTCCATGGAGAAAAGCATTTGATGGACCCTTCACCAGAAAATTTACACAGTGCACCTTTAAAATGGAATACGACTAGTTCCATTGACTTTTTTAGTAGCCTGGTCAAAATGTACTCAAAACGAGATAATGAACATTGAGAAGTGGTACATTTCTCACAGTACCATTTCTCAAACCCTGCACTCCCCCCTGTTGACTATTTTTCTTTTTTTTTTCTTCTTTTTTTCAGACTTTCGCCGGTCTCAGTTTGCACGTAGGCGTCAGTGACATGTCTGATTGCTGTGTAAACTCCTCTCTGATGTATACAGTCTCCAGTTAACCCGGACATGCCAGCTCCGTACGCACCAAAGCTAGATTCCCCCTCCACAGAAACAAGAGACGAATCAAAGCGAACGCAGTGCTTTTCAAACACTCTGCTGGGTAAAAGTAGATGGATGTACAGTGGAAAGAGGCCTGGAGGCAGAAGCAAACGCTAAAGACAGAGTATTTGTCTTTTTATCGGGCTTTTGACGTACGTTTAGACAGCTATATAAGAAAAGCTGGCACATAAAATCATTAGACTTACCACAATGAATACCAAGGAGCTGTGTCGAGGGTGTGAAGCGAATCTTGTGAGTGAACTGCAAAGAATGGAGAAAAATAGCAAATGAGGCCTAACTAGGGTTGTCAAAAGTATTGAAAAACTGATACTAAACTAGTATCAGAACTAGATACTCGTTTTGAGTATCGTTTGGATAAAAAAGTCAGATTCACAGAACAATAATAAACCTTTGCTGAATGATTTGGAGCTGTATCAGAACGAGTATAAGAGCACATGGACTAATATGGAACCTACTGGACCACTGAGGGAGTACACACATATAAGGCCTCATGGGAATAGAAAAGTATTACGATTTAATGTTGAAAATCACATTCTATTGTCTAAATAAAGAGTGTTTTTAATCAAAATCTGTATTGAGCATCAAAATTGGAGTTTGAATGTGACTGAATGTTGTTTCCTCATCACAAATATACAGCTCTGGAAAAAAAAATAAGAGACCGCTGCAGAATTATCAGTTTTTCTGATTTGACTACTTATAGGTATGTGTTTGGGCAAAAGGAACATTTTGTTTATAAAATACTGACAACATTTCCTCCAAATTCCAAATAAAAATATGATCGTTTAGAGCATTTATTTGCAGAAAATGACAAATGGTCAAAATAACAAAAAAAGATCCATGTTTTCAGACCTCAAACAATGCAAAGAAACAAGATCAAATTCATTTTAAAACAACATAATACTAATGTTTACACTTAAGAAGAGTTCAGAAATCAATATTTGGTGCAATAACCCTTATTTTTAATCACAGCTTTCATGCGTCTTGGCATGCTCTCCACAAGTCTGTCACATTGTTCTTGGGTGACTTTATTCCACTCCTGGTGCAAGAACTGAAGTAGCTCAGCTTTGTGTTTGTGTTGGAATTCAACAGACGCTGGAATGGAATGGCTGTAATACATGTAGAGATGCTGATTTCCGAAAAAAATGCAGTGGTCTCTTATTTTTTTCCAGAGCTGTACCTGGAGTTGGACATTCACACATGTTTAATCCTGCATATTTGGGTGTGTTCCTCTCTCAAATGGAAAAACTCTGTTCCACCTTGTGATGTCATAATATAGGAAGTGCTCCACTGTCTATGACCGTTTCCCAATTCAGTGAGTGCACGGTTCGGAGTGTGGTCTCAGTCTGCAGTCGAGGTGGTACATACTCGCTCAGCCCTGAGTGCAGTCCGTGGACCACATGGCCATCTGCGAGATGGAACAGGTCCCGCCTCAGCTCAATGAGCCGGGTGGTCTGCTCTTTGTTCCCTAAAGACACAAATATTATTCTATTACTACTGGTAATACTTGGAATTGGGACATGGCGACACTGTAGAATATCCAGCATTACAACAGCGAAGGAAATATAGAAGTGTAAGGGGAAAAGCATGTGAACGGTAATACAGGTGCTGTGAACTATGCCGTTACGGCTACCGTCACATGTTTAGCGTAGTTTATGAAGAGTTTCATGTAGCATAGTTGTAGGTGAGGTGAACCAGTACACACATTTTAATAGTGAAGTCGCAACTGTCACATGTGGATGTTGCTGGCGAGTCCATCTTTGTAGTCATATATCCTGCCGCGCTGTGCATGCTGGGGCTTTTGAGTGTGCGAAGCGTGCATGTTTGCACGGTTGGTCCACACCCCGTTTTCCATGGAAACGGACCGCGTCTTAACTGTGCATGGGACAAAAACTAAATGGAACGGCGGTTGTCGCGCCGGATACGATGCACATCCCCCTCCAAACATGCTCCGAACCGTGCACTCGCTGAATTGGGAAACAGCTTATGTCTACAAACTTTGCAAAATAACGCCTCTGCTTAAAAAGGGTATTTAGGTGTTGGAGCTCCCTCTGCTGTCAGCAACGGGAATGAACAATAGAAAAAATTAAAGAAGCTCTTAGTAAACATGACCTTTACCTGTGATAGAACAATTCAGGCAAAATGCAAACGCAGCATTTTTTGAGGCTAAGCGAAGACAATTTTGGATTTATGGATTGTTAAAACAAGCAAGAATGCAGCAAAATAAGAGGGGCCAACAATACAACATAGTTAAAAGGTCAAAGGAGTCAATTTTGCATATATGACCTATAAGCTTTCACTTATTTAAAAAGTTTTATTATTTTACTTCCATCCGTTTCTTATAGCTTTTTTCTGACTCAAAGTTGGATCCAAATTCCTATCCAAGGTTTTTACACAAGGATGCTTTTGTTGATACTTAACCCTTGCCTGATTTATTGAGATTTAAATGATGATGTCTTTTTCATTCATTTGCTCAAATACCATCTCCTCGCATTTTTGGGGTAACTAATATTGTTTTAAAGATGCACTATGTAACTGTTTCTATGGATATGTCATTGCTCTGCTTTAAATGTTCACAGTATGACATTAAATAGATCTATCCTACATATATGCAATTACAGGTGCTTTTATTGAACAGAAAAACAGGCATTGTGACTGCGAGTGGGGTCGCCTCTACACAGATCTGACCTGTAACTTGGTCTGGTTTGGTTTCCATGAAGATACTCTGTGAAACATTCCAGAAAAAGCAATAACATCTCCACAGAGAAAAAAAAAATTGACAGAGTCTCCACCTGAAAAGTGGAGACTCACTTTTCACAAACATTTGAAGCAGTTTTCCTGTTCATGGAGCTGGTTAGGGTTCGACTTGTCTGTCCTCCACCTGGCTGTCATTACAGTGTAGGAGCTGACATTTCATGGTTTCATTTTCTCTGCTGAAAATGACACATCTCACACACCATAAGAGCATATGGAGCCACCAGCTGCTAGGGGCATTCTCAAGTTGGTATGGCCATAAACAGGGTCGCACAAAAACTTATTCCATTACTTAACATTACTTATTAGGCCTGGATATATTTTATATAGTGTGTTGTATCTAGGGTTGTCAAAGTGTGTCAAAAATCAGATACTAACCAATATGAAAACTAGCAACGAAACTGGCTGCTCTAAAAAAGACACACATGACAGAAACATATAGAACAGGGGTGCCCACACTTTTCCCACATGTGAGCTAATTATACAATGACCAAGTAAAAATGATCTACTGACGACAAAAATGCAAATCACTTATTTTTTCATATGTACATCAACATACATGCATAATGTAAATTGATGTACCTTGGATAACTGCATGAACACATATTGTACAATTAAATTTTTTGTTATTACCTCACTCTCTTAACTTGCACTGATGGAATCAGCTGGGATGCATAGTCTGGACAGTAGCTGCTGACAGCCAGCCTCAAGATAATATAAGATAAGACTTTATTGCGCGAAAAGGTTAGGAGGGGCACGCTGACGTGAGGCAGATGGACAGGTAGGATGTTTTAAAAAGTTTAACCTGCTCTGTGATACACGCTGGTACTCAAGGGTATATGCTGTTGTCGATAAGCTGCGCACGCTGGGGACACGTGTGGTGACGTGTCGCGCAATGTCCGCGGGTTCCAGACGAGCGCATAGGCTGCAGTGCGAAGCCTCATGCGGTCCCGCACACTGGTACAAGTTTATTGCCAATGGCAATATGATCGCACTCGTCTCGAAACCAAGACCGGTCTCGAGTAGGCCTACTACAACGCTACAGTCTACCCGCTACGATCGTATTGGGCACCCCTGATATAGAACATATCGTTCTATACAAAAACATATAGACACACAAAGTCAGTCTATACACGCACATATAGATATACAATGCCAGTCTATACACAAACATATACACACACAAATGCAGTCTACTTTTCTAGATGACGGTCCGCCATCTGCTTGTCTCCATGGATATGACATTGCTCTGCCTGGAATGTTCCACAGTATGACATTAAACAGTTTTGCTTTACATTTATTCAATTACAGGATATTTTATAGCTCAAAAATACCTAGAAAAACAGACATCCTGACTGAGCGGGGTTCAGCCTTCATGGTACTGCCCCCTGGGCGCCTGAAAGGTGAGCTGCCAACTGCTCCTGAAAGGATGGGTCAAATGCAGAGAAATAATTTCCCTACGGGATAAATAAAGGATATCTTCTTCTTCCTACCTCTGCTGGTTATTAAAATCCAAAGCTGCTTATTTTGACAGGCACATCTCAGAACATGAAACAGACAATTAGATCATCTGGAGCCATCAGAGAAGAGCTACAGTAAAGTGAGGGGTGGAGAGGATTATCCAAGCGACGTAATCTCTTTAGTTTAATCCAGTCTATACACAAACATATAGACACACAAATGGAGTCTATACACAAACATATAGGCACAAATCCAGTCTTTACACAAACATAAACACACAAACCCAGTCTATACACAAAAATATAGACACACAAATACTTAATACCGATTCTGATACTATGATGACAAGAAAAAACACACTTTTTAGACAAAAGAATGTGATTTTCAACATTTTCAACATCTTCTGTATTACCATGTGGCCTTAGGATATTTATCTGCATATACTGAATGTTTTTTTTTCCATCAGTTCAACAAGTTCATTATCATTATTGGCCATAGTTTGCTGCTTTTGTGGCTAACTGGTTTACATACTGAGCAGTTTTTAAACTTTTCACCCTTTTATCTTAAATTTTTAAAGGAGAATTAACGTTTTTTTTACAATCTGAGCCTTATTTTGGTAATAAAACAAGTTGTTTTACTCACCCATAGCACTTTGGTGTCATATGGAGCACTTCCAGAGATGTTTAGATTAGCGATAGCCGTAGCGCTAATATATGCCCCGTGCGGTCTTCAAATAACACAAACTTTAGCACTTTTCAAATCATAGAAGCTCGATGTCTTAGTCTACACTTTTGTTTGAGTCAAAAGTGGCCTGTAATCCGAGCTTTATCCATAGTTTTGAGTAGATGAGGAGGACAGTGCGCATGTGCGGAGTCACAGTTTATTTCACTCTCAGCTCCCAGGACCCAAACATGAAACGCAAAGCTGTAAATTATGGATAAATCTCGGATTACAGGCCACTTTTGACTCAAACGAAAGTGTAGACTAAGACATCGAGCTTCTATGATTTGAAAAGTTTGTGTTATTTGGAGACCGCTCGGGGCATATTTTAGCGCTACGGCTATCGCTAATCTAAAACATCTCTGGAAGTGCTCCATATGACACCAAAGTGCTATGGGTGAGTAAAACAACTTGTTTTATTACCGAAATAAGGCTCAGATTGTAAAAAACGTTAATTCTCCTTTAAGTCAAGCGCAGTTTAAAGGAGGAAGGTTAAGGACTGTTGGGTTATGTCAGAACTGGGCATTGTCCAGCTCCCAGGCCACATACGGCTCTTTGGTCGACTCTGACCGGCCCGTTTAAGCTCATTTGGAATTACAAAATAAACATATTTAAATTTTACCTCATGCATAGACTAAAGCTGCATTGCTTTTATTTTAGAGGTGTTTTTTTAAATACAATTTTTTGTAAGGCAACCTCACTTTTTCATTGCTTATAAACAGCGTGCCAAAACAATGAGATTGACTGCTTTTTATAAAGTAATACAATTAATATTATGCAGAATTGAGTTAAGCATATTGACCCAGCCCTTCACAATATTTTCTGTCTGTCATGTGGCCCCATGGAAAAAATAATTGCCCACCCCTGGGTTCTGTGATAGTATTGACTTGTGAGCTTTAAGCCATGTTATAATGCTGTTACCTCCTCAAAAACATACCTGAAGTTGTGTTTTGGTTCATTCACATATGTTTGAGTAACGCTTTATTATTAGTCTGTCTTTCTCCAAGACTTAAAATGCTTTTGTCCACCTTGTGATGTCATGTTGTGGTAGTTTTCAAGTTGACAGCTACCTTTTACCTTTAGTTCAGTAGAGATTGGCAATTCAAAGGCTGAAATCATCCAAATGATTCTAGTGAAGGTGTATGCAGTTTAAAAACACAATGGAGCTGTATAAACACATGACATCACAAGGTGGAACAGGTATGTTGTGATAAGGAATTATTTTCTAATCTAATTATAAATCTGAAAATAGCGACCATTTAAAAGCTTTCAACCATTCATCACTCTATTGTTTTGGATGTGAATTCACACAATACTTTTAGATACAAAATATTCCATGACAACTACCATGGCAACAGACTGTAAGTACAATACAGTGGTACCTCACCTTACGAAATTAATTCGTTCCAGAAGTGGTTTCGTAACGTGAAAAATTCGTAAGTTGAGTAGCTATTTCAATGGAAAAAACCTGATTCGTTCCAAGGCTTTTTTTTATAGTGTAACTTTATTTTATTTTATTTTTTTATAGTGTAACGTTGTGTTCCTGACGGGCTAAGAGACTAGACCAGGACTAAAAGAACGTGGAATAAACCAGGTCTGGCCAGAACTAAACCTGGATTGGACCTGTTATTATTATAACATGGCAGTGCCGTTGGAGGAGCGCGGTGCTCGGTGCTCGTGTCTCCGCACCTTTAAGAGGCCGAGAAAGACGCTCTTTCAGCGGGAATAAGAGCGGGGCGGGGCGGGCTCTGCTTCTATCTGACCTCCAGAGCCGGGGGGCTGACACTGTGAGCTAACAGGCCGCTCTATCGGCAGGCAAGACCGTGGGGTCTCGCTCGGTGGGCTCTGGTTCTCTCTGACTTCCAGAGCGCGGCTCACACTGTGAGCTGTGAGCCGCGCGGGCTCGGCCCCGAGGAGGAGGCACATGGCGCCACAGCTCAATCCCGCAGTCCCGGTGTACCGCGGACTTGCGCCGCATGGACGTTTTGATCCTTCGATGTCGGCTCTTCCTATCATTGTGAAGCAGAATTCACCAATTCACTAAGGGAACGTGAACGGGGTTTAGACCGTCGTGAGACAGGTGAGTTTTACCAGACTGTGTTGTTGTGTCTCCGCTCCCATCACACGTTCGGCGGCGCTATATTAAGCCGTGCCCCCCCCAACACATTCCATTGAAAATCTATGAAAGTTTGAGTGTTTAAACGAGAGAGAAATGCGAGAAAAAAGTGTAGAATGTGTGTGGTGAGGCATTTACAGCCCTAAAACATGTAGAACAATTGCAAAATACAAAGTTGTCCTACCTCGTGGACCTCTCCCACCGCGGGCCACCTCTGGAACCCCGTGTGTGTTGATAAAGTGTATTTACGTTTCGGGGTGTGCATCTGAGCGCGCATTCATTGAATTTTTGAGATTTGTTGTTTTTAAAGTGCTTTATAAATAAAGTTGGATTGGAGATTTCGCGTTTCGTAACTTGAAATTTCATTCGTATCTAGAGACCAAAATTTGACATGAAGGCGTTTCGTAACTTGAGATTTTCGTTTGTTGGGTCATTCGTAAGGTGAGGTACCACTGTTATTTAAGCATATTCCATTACATCACTATATCATGTTATTGATGGATATTGAGTACACATTTTTTGCTCCATTTGTTGTGGTCTTGGCGTTTGATTTTGCACATATTTTCTTGTATTTACTCAGGCTTTGATAACATTTTGAGCAAACAAGTCCACACGGGCCAGAAATTTGAGCTGAAAAAGTTGCCAGATACATTTTCATCTTCTCTGGCATCAAGCTAAATCCACAAGTGTTCATTTTGTTTTGATTCAGTGCGGAACTACATTTGGAAACGATTGACTATAAGATCACGTAGCTCAATTGGATTTTGATTTACCGCCATAAGTGCGTCAAATAAGGTAAGGGGTTTTTTAGCCAAATTGCAAATGTAAACAGACTTAGGGGGAGTTAGCACTGAGTGTGCCATTATAGAGTCATGTAAAATGGAGTGAGTAATAGTTTTAAACACATTTGTAGCATGAGATTGTCAGGTAGGCAGACAGATGACTGTGTGACCTCTGACCTCTGGGACATGCTAATTTGTGACGCACATCTGGCAGGCAAGGTTAGATAACATACATGTCTGAATGGAGAAAGAACACATGCCCTTTTCTTGGAATGGTCTAAATTAAACTGGTACTAAACCCGGAATTAAATCTGGACTAGACCAGGACTGAACCAGGACTAGAACAAGACCAAGCCAAGTCTACATTTGGACTCAAACTGGGCTAAAACTGGGACTATTAAAGGAAAATTAACTTTGAATCCAGATTGACCTGTCTCTGTATTTTTATACAGTTCATTATTCATCTAGTCCCCATTCCATTTGCGTCTCAAACCCACAAAAACATGGCACATCAAATACAGTACTGTATATATGATCAAAGGAGAAGTTCAATTTGTCAACTGGACAAAGTTTGTTTGGTTGAAAACGTTTCGCCGCTCATCCGAGAGGCTTCGTCAGCTCTGGTTATTGAACTGGTTAGACCCTGCTTATATCTAGCTGCCGGGAGGCGCGTCCTACAATGACAAAAGCTCTGAAAATGATCCCCCTAATCTGTCTCTTTGTTTTTCAAATTACTCTGACGGCTGTTTCGACCCCCTATTCAACGTCTAACGACCCTCTCCACCCCTCTGCCCTGGCTCTGTTTGACTGGTCTAAGAATCGCATTATAAATGGGAGACAAGTTATGTCTCACTCCCCCATTTCTGTTTAATGACGGATTCTCTTTTTTGATTAAACAGAAATCTACTTTTAGTAGATTCCAAAACGGCCTGAAACCCGATATCGCAACAGAAAAGTAAAGTTCAGAGCGGTGTTAGCTTCTTTCGGACTAGCGGTGTTTACAAAACAGCTGAGTTCACGCATGCGCACTGTCCTCTCTGATGACGTCATCAAATGAATCTATAGCTGCATATCGGGTTTCAGGCCGTTTTGGAATCCACTAAAAGTCTACCCTGACACAGCGATCTTCTGTGATTTGAAAAGTGCTAAAGTTTGTGTTATTTGGAGAGCGCAAAGTAATGCCCCGAGCACTCACGCTAACGGATACGGGATCATTAGTAGAACAGAACGGCTCCAACATAACTTCTGCGATACTGCTCCAATTGACACCAAACTGCTATGGGTGAGTAAAACTACTTGTTTTATTGCCGAAAGAAGGCTCAGATTGTAAAAAACGTTACTTTTCCTTTAAAGGTCCTAAAATGGACTCTCTAATGTTGTTACGTCATCCAAAACATACCTGGAATTGTGTTATTATTAGTCTGGCTACATCTCCAGAGCTCAAAATGCTCTGTGCCACCTTGTGATGTCATGAAGAGGATGTTTTCAAGTTAACAGCTTTTGTTCAGTATAGTATACATTCCAGGGCTGAAATGATCCAAATAATTCTAGTGAAGGTGTATGGCATTTGAAACACAGTGGAGCACTTCCTGTATTATTGCATGACATCACAAGGTGGAACAGAGTGTTTTCAGTTTGAGAGAAGAACTCAGCCGAAATATGCAGGGTTTAAGTGTTAAGCGTTAAATGTGTGAACAAAACAAAACACAACTCCAGGTATGTTTTTAAAGAGGAAACAACATCATAACATAGATCAGAAAATAGAGTAATATGGGCCCTTGAAACTATGAGATATAATACCGAATAAAAATAATATTGGCATGTCATAAAATATATAAGATGTATATACAGTACTGTATTTGATGTGCCATGTTTTTGTGGGTTTGAGACGCAGCAAATGGAATGGGGACTAGATGAATAATGAACTGTATAAAAATACAGAGACAGGTCAATCTGGATTCAACAGGCAAATATTTTAGTGAAATTGGGACAAATAACAAAATAAACACCTGAAATACATTATATTAAACCTGATTTTTAAAGTTATCCCACTCAGAATTGTGAATCTCAGGTCGTAGCATGGCACTTTTGGGGGTTCTTTTGGGGGTTCTTTTGACCTGAAAACTTTTGAAGTAGCAGGAACCCCATTTTGTTTTGCTCTTGACAACAGCGTCATCTAGTGGTTGAAAGTAACATTACGCGCTCCCAATGGATTTTCTGCATTGCATTTCTAATTTCACCTTAAATGAAAAGTAACGTTTTTTTACAATCTGAGCCTTCTTTCAGCAATAAAACAAGTAGTTTTACTCACCCATAGGAGTTTGGTGTCATTTTGAGCAGTTTCGTAGAAGTTATGTTGTAGCGTATCCGTTAACTTGAGTGCTCGGGGCATTACTTTGCGGTCTCCAAATAACACAAACTTTAGCACTTTTCAAATCATAGAAGCCCGATGCCTTAGTCTACGATTTCGTTTGAGTCAAAAGTGGCATGTAATCCGAGATTTATCCATAGTTTCGAGTAGATGAGGAGGCCAGTGCACATGTGCGGACTGTGCTCCCAGCTCCTGGGACCCAAACATGAAACGCAAAGCTGTAAACTATGGATAAATCTCGGATTACAGGCCACTTTTGCTTCAAACGAAATCGCAGACTAAGACATCGGGCTTCTATGATTTGAAAAGTGCTAAAGTTTGTGCTATTTGGAGCCCGCACGGGGCATATTACATGCTTGGGGAATATATTATATGCCCCGAGCTATGGCTAGAAGTTGCGCTAGGCTAACGCTAATCTAATACATCTCTGGAAGTGCTCCATATGACACCAAAGTGCTATGGGTGAGTAAAACAACTTGTTTTATTACCGAAATAAGGCTCAGATTGTAAAAAAAAATGTTACTTTTCCTTTAAATGGCATTTTGAAAACTTGATTACACACACACACTTATACACACACACAAAATTAAATCGCAGGTGAACAGCAGCCAGACATAGTCGCAAAATGTAATATGCAAAACGTTATGCTAAAAGTAAAAATAAAATTAAAATAAAAAAAAAAAGGTTTTATTGTCCTTCCATGGGTTATTGTTGACAAAAAAAAATGTTGATTGTATTTTTTCTTGAAGATAAAAAGTCTAAGTTTAACTGTTGAGGAAGAATGCATGTGAAGTATAGATGATGTTATATTTGTATGAATTTTACCCTGTTTAATTTGATGAATTGCATTTATTTATTTATTTTATTATTGTGTATCTGAACTATTAAAGGTCCCATGACATGGTACTTCTTGATGCTTTTATATGGCACCTTAATGGTTCCCTAATACTGTAAATGAATCCTTCAAAATCAAGCCTCAGTGCATAAGATATGACTCTGACTGTCTTCATGAGGCTAAATATGTCTCTGAAACACTTTATTCTGGGTGTTGTTGCTTGAATGCAATGGGTTTCCGCTCCTTTGCGCCGCTGCGCTCTGGCTGGCTCCGATTTCCGTGTTTGAAGCGCGGAGGCAGAAAGGAGAGGAAATTCAATGAAAAAAACACATTATCACAGAAAATAAAATTAAACCACTGCTGTTTCAGAGGTCCAGAGGGTCGGGTAAAGGACTTCCGAGCCTAGAAACACTCACACGTGCCTCCAGGCAAATAAAAAAAACGCATTTGCGTAGCTCCTTCGCAGTCCAAACTCTCTGGGTGTGATTTCCAGAGACAGGGGGTGGAGATCCAGACGGTGGTGGAACTGCATTTGCATTTCTTTTTTCGATCTGACGTCAATAAGGTGCCTTGTTCAGAATCGCCCGTTTCAGCTGTGTTTTTTTCAAACGCGGAAAAGGACTGCAAATGCTCAGTTTAGACATTTCGCAACTTTTAGCCATTGGGGGGGCCTGAACAGGGTAGGGGAGCTCACATTAACGTTCAAAAACCTCAGAAAGTGAAAATTTCATGCCATGGGACCTTTAAAACCAAAGACCCCCAAATCCATTGCCAATAGGCACAATGGCAGTTTTGGAAATCAACGTGTCACACTTTAAATATACAGTATGTTCCAGTCAACTTGAGCTGATATTGTCTGTCTCTATATTCGTGTGATCCTGACATTTTTCTGACCACCGTACATGTGAAGTTAAATCCTAATTTTAATGCCACTAAAACAATCAACAATCAACTCGAGTGAGGATCAAGCAGCAGTTCTGACTTGTGCTGCAGTGTCGTCCCCTGCTGGACAAAGAGTGTACTTACAGCACATTGTAAAATACACTTTGGAGATGTTTAAGCCCTAAAATTACAAACACTTTTGCAATACACTGGAATGAGTAAGACCCGGATGAGACTGCGTGCGTCTGTACGTGCTGCTGAGACAAATAAACCGTATACAAACTGTGATTTTAATTTCTCTTTCTTCTTTTTTCAGGAGAAATCATAAATATGACCAGAGAAAATTGTGGACAAAGTGTGGATAATCTAAAATGCAGGCTTTTTAAATATATGTAAACTTGTTGTACATTTTAACAATAATGTTATAGTGTTTTGTTTTGTGTTGTTTTGTTTAACGTTACTGTATTGTGTTTCCTTCAAGTATTTACTTTGTATAATTCTTAAAAAACACACATAAGAATTCCAAATCAACCTTCCATTTATTGACAGATTTTCGGACGGTCCTTGAATGCTTTTCTGATCAGCTCCATCTTGTTCTTCTTCTTCTGGAGACATGGTTCTTCTCGTCAGCTTCATCACATCACTTCTGATCAGCTCCATCTCTTGTTCTTCTTCTTCTGGAGATACGGTTCTTCTCGTCAGCTTCATCAGATCTCGGGACTGCAGGACTCAGCTGAGCCCTCCAGACCAGTCACCATGGGAACAGAAACAGAAACAGTGTTTAGGCATGTGCACATTCAAAATAGGATAAAAGAGTCAATGAACACACTTCCATCTCTGCAGTTACATTTCTTAACAGTACAATTCTTTACAGTAGTTAATTAAAAAAAAAAAAAAAACAATGTACATAATTTCTCAAACAAAACAACAAAACGGAGAAGTAGGGAATGTACCACCAACCAACCAGTTAGTGAACAAACCCACATCTCAAGATACAATCATTCATCAAAGTACAAGACCATGCCCTGCTCCTCACACTGTTGACACACAATCCTCTTTATTTCTGTAGCACATTTCATAAACTACCTCTACAGAGGCAAACTTGATAACTCAAGGCCAAGTCAGGTTTGTGAAGAGACAAGCCCGTTCACAGTAAGAAGGAGTGGATTTCACAGTATTTTTGAGCACTTAAAATGGACATAATTAATATATTAGATACATAAATATAATTATTGAACTTTTCAGTTAAAGGAATAACATCTCCATGGAGACAAGCAAGTAGCTGACACCCACCAGAAAAGTCACATAATGCACTAACTGGACTATACTTTGTATAACAAAAACACATAAGAATTCCAAATCAACCTTCCATTCATTGACAGATTTTCGGATGCTCCTTGAGAATGCTTTTCTGATCAGCTCCATCCTGTTCATCTTCTGCCATTACAGTTCTTTTCATCAGCATCATCACATCTCTTCTGATCTGCTCTTGTCCTTCATCTTCTCCGAGTTTTTGCCTCTGCGACCGTCCGGGCTGCAGCATGCTTGGCCCACTATGAGCCCCGATAACAATCCTTCTTCAGCCTTCCGGTGTCTACCACTGGGTTCTGGGATTGCCACAGCGACAGGCACCACAGACTTTACGACCACAACTACGAGGGGCCAAATCGACAATCAAGGACGAGAACAAAGCCCACTCGGACTCCATGTTCCCAGCCTCCCCCGGAATCTGGGAGAAGCTCTCCCGGAGGTGTGAGTTGAAGGTCCCCCTGACAGAGGGCTCTGCCAAACGTTCCCAACAGACCTTCACTATACACTTGGGCCTGCCAGCTCTTTCTGGCTTCCTCCCACGCCAGTGGATCCAACTCACCAGGCGGTGATCAGTTGACAGCTCTGCCCCTCTCTTCACCCGAGTGAAGTCCCCCAGGAGAACAAGGGAGTCCTCTGTCGGTGCACTGTCCAGTACTCCTCCCAGAGACTCCAAGAAGGCCGGGTACTCTGCATTGCTGTTTGGCCTGTAGGACGACACAACAGTGAGGGGCCTGTCCTCAACCCAAAAGCTCAGGGACGCGACCCTCTCGTTCACCAAGGTGAACTCCAACACACACACACCCCTCCCGCCCTTAACTCAACAAGAAATGTTATGTTTTATCATCATGGCAAAAGGAGAAATTTTATTTGTCAACTGGACAAATCGGTCCAATACGTTTTGCAGCTCATCTAAGCTGTTTACAGTTTGTATTAGTTAGGTGGGCCTTTTTGATATGCAGTGGGAGTGGAGTGTGGGTCTTGTTAGCAGAACCATTCAGGGCCATAATGGGTGTTTTCACACCTCTGGACCTGACCTGCTGCCCTATTGTTTTCTTTGTTTTGATTTAGGTTTGAGGATAGAGTTATAGATGGGAGACAAATGATGTGTGAGACCTCCATTTCTGTTCAACTCTTTAACTCTGCTCTGAAACCAGTTTTTTTCTCTGGCTAAGATCTGAACCTCACTGTCCTCAAAGGAGTGGCCCGTGGCTTCTAGGTGAAGATGTACGGCAGATGAAGGTCCACTCTGGCTCTCTCGTCTGTGTTGGTACATCCTCTTGTGAAGTGGCTGTTTTGTTTCTCCAGTGTAGCGCTCACTGCAGTCTTCACTACACTGAATGGAGTAGACCACATTGCTTTGTTTGTGGCTCGGTGTTTTGTCCTTTGGGTGGATGAGTTTTTGTCTTAAAGTGTTTGTGGGTTTGAAATAGACTGGGATTTCATAATGTCTGAAAATCCCAGGAGAAAGGGTGTAACCATTCCTTACCTGGCCGGCGGTTCTGAAAAACTACAGAGGATTTTTCCACCAGAACTCTAGCCAGAACTGAAGAAGCAGCTTGGTTGAGCTGCGATTCGAACATATAAACATTTGTCCAGTTGACAAATTGAATTTCTCCTTTTGCCATGAATTCTACCTGGACAACTGAGGGATTCTACACAAGAAAATGTTATATATGTTTTATCATCATATTTGTTGTTTTATGAAATACTATATAGTATTCCTTAACTTCAATCTACTCCTTTTTAAAATCAAAAAAGTACAAGGTGTACTATGCAGGAATTTCTGTAAAACTGCGTTACTCAGATTCAATTCAGAATAGAAATTACACTAAACTCAACAAGAAAATGTTTTTTTTTATCAATGTTTTTTTGTTGTTGTTGTTTTGTTTTTTGTTTTTTTTTATGAAATCCTACATAGTATTCCTTAATTTCAATCTACTCCTTTTTTTAAAAATCAATCAAGAAATCAATCAAGAACACACTCTCACCTCTGACCCTCCTATGCCCAAAGAAATACAAAGTGTACGATGCAGGAATTTCTGTAAAACTGCATCACTCAGATTCAATTCAGAACAGAAATTACACTAAACTTATGTTTTTATCGTGTTTTGTTTGGTTTGGTTTTTGTTTTTTTGTTTTATGAAATTCTACATAGTATTCCTTAACAATCAACTCCTTTTTTAAAATCAATCAATCAAGAAATCAATCAAGAAATCAATGGGATGATGGGTTGAAGGTGGTAAAAGTTGCTGCATTGAGCCAAGCTCTCAGTCTTAGTGTCTGAGTTCAGTCCTCATCGGACTCAGAGTCTTGGAGCTGGAGCTGGTGGTGGTAGTGGCACATGAAGCCTCCAGACGTCCCAGAGGAGGTGGAGGGGTGTGGGTCGAAGGTGGAGGGGTCTGGGTTGGAGGAGGAGAGGCACGACCGCTTGGAGTGGGGTCTTTCTCGTCTTCATCATCTTCATCTCTGATGCGCTTGCATCTGCTGAGGGGAATGAAGTCCAGAGCAGGGCCCATAGGGGGAGGATGAGGAGCAGGAGAAACTTGAGCAGGAGGCTCAAGCTGTGGAGCCAGAGGCCTCGACCTGTATCGATCTTCTAGATTGAAGAAGTCAGGTCTATCTCTCTTTCCTCCTCTTCCTCTTCGGGCTCCTCCTCATAGAGACTCCCATAGCCAGTGTCTGTGTCGCTCCAGTCCCAAACTATCCCACCTTGATAAAAGGAGAAGTTCAATTTGTCAACTGGACAAAGTATGTTTGGTTGAAAACGTTTCGCCGCTCATCCGAGAGGCTTCGTCAGCTCTAATAAGAATACTGGTAAGACACGTGCTTATATCTTGCTGCAGGGAGGAGCTAACTAGCTAACTACTTTCCGAAACTATCTCATTGGTTTCCGTCTTTTGTTTCTCTGGCGTCTAGATAACGATCCCTATTCATCCCTACACGCCTGTTTTTCACACCTCTGGCCCTGACCTGGCTAGCCCTATTGTTCCCCTGTTTGCTTGATCTAGGCTTAAGAATGGAATTATAGATGGGAGACAAATTATGTCTGACTCCACCATTTCTGTTCAGAGAAGGATTCTCTTTTTTGACAAAAATAGCCTCTTTAACTCCCCTCTCAAACCAATTCTTTTCCCTGGCTAAGATCTGAACCTCACTGTCCTCAAAAGAATGGCCCGTGGCTTCTAGGTGAAGATATACGACAAATGACGGTCCACTCTGGCTCTCGTCTGTGTTGGTACATCCTCTTGTGAAGTGGCTGCTTGGTTTCTCCAATATAGCGCTCACTGCAGTCTTCACTACACTGCCGTATATCTTCACCTAGAAGCCAAGCATTTCGGATGTCGCGCACAGGGATCCAAGGAGCGCTCAGGGAGTTAGTGTGTTTGCTCAGACACCTAAAAAATTAGGGGAAGACATTGGCCATGTCCCAATTCCAAGTATTACTAGTCGCAATAGAATAATATTTGTGTCTTTAGGGAACAAGGAGCAGACCACCCGGCTCATTGAGCTGAGGCGGGATCTGTTCCATTTCGCAGACGCCCATGTGATCCCCGGACTGCACTCAGGGCTGAGCGAGTATGCACCGCCTCGACTGCAGACTGAGACCACACTCAGTGCATTTGCTGAATTGGGAAACGGCGAACATCGCAGAGTAGCAAGTGTAAATAATGGGTGGGGATTTATGACGATTTATGCAACGAAAGGAGGACAAAACGTAAAAAAGGAGGACACGTGACAGACGGCCGGACAGACAGCTCTATAACCGGACTGTCCGGACGAAATCCGGACGAATGGTCACCCTACCTCCACCCGAAGTAAAAGAGGGATCTGAGGGCCTGCAACAGAGTTGACAATATTAAACACCCTTCAATTTGTAGCTGGAGCAAGTCTGACTAGTACCACAGGCTCTACTGACTTATACTACTACTACTACTACTACTACTAGCTATAAATATTTAAGTAGCATATTGAAGAGGCCTGTGGTGTATATCTGGAGGAGCCAGAGTTTGCAAGGCCGATTTGTTTAGGTTGTTGTAGGTTTATGACATCACTTCTGATCGGTTCAGTTGGCCTATTTCACTGTTACCTCTACTATTTTACTGTTACCTCTACTATTTTACTGTTACCTCTACTATTTCACTGTTACCTCTACTATTTCACTGTTATCTCTACTATTTTACTGTTACCTCTACTATTTTACTGTTACCTCTACTATTTTACTGTTACCTCTACTATTTTACTGTTACCTCTACTATTTCACTGTTACCTCTACTATTTCACTGTTAACCTCTACTATTTCACTGTTACCTCTACTATTTTACTGTTACCTCTACTATTTCACTGTTACCTCTACTATTTCACTGTTACCTCTACTATTTTACTGTTACCTCTACTATTTTACTGTTACCTCTACTATTTCACTGTTATCTCTACTATTTCACTGTTATCTCTACTATTTTACCGGTGCTTAAGTAATAACTTATGAGGTATTCAGACCGGCGAATACATTTGGTACACACAAAACACCATAGTATTTTAAAAGGTAAAACATGAGCCTGTGTGACAGAACTCTTTTAAGAAGTAAAACCTTACCTCAGAGACCTCTTTTTAAGAGGTAAAACATGAACCTCACAGAACAATTTTAAAACGTAAAACTGACTAGATAGAGTTTTCCCCAAATGTTGCCATTGATTGAAATTCTTACTGAGGTATAGTCCCATAGATAATCCATAATATATTGCAGTAAATCTATATGCTGTAGATATAATTGCTTTTTCATAGAACATATGTGACCAGCCATGGCAAAACCAGACACAAGTCATCCCGGAGGCATTTTGAGTTATTCGCACATTCTGAAAGTGTAGATTCTAAGCTTTCCAATGATGCCTTACACATGGAAATCTGAGAACATTTGAAGAATTTGTGGCCATTTGAAAGCAGCACATCTGAAAACGAGCTGAGAAAAGCCACATTAAAGATCTGCTTGTGGAACAGAAAGGAACTAATTTGCATGACATTAAGCTAAGCCCTCCCCCATCACTGACATCACTGTGGTGTAGCGTTTAAGGGCAGGTCAGAATTAGAAGGTACTTTGTTAAAATGTAAATGCTTTTATAACAAAAAGTCCATATAATCATTCAATAATACATAGGATAATATGTTAAGTCAAAATCACCTGCATTGTCAATTTAATACAATACAAAATAGTATAGGACACTACACACACACACACGTACATACACGTACACACACACTCTGGACACACACACACACACCTTAGTCCTGTTTTAGTCCTGGTTTAGTCCTGGTTTAGTCCTGGTTTAACCCTGATTTAGTCCTGGTTTTAACCCTGGTTTCGTCCTTGCTTAGTCCTGATTTAGTCCTGATTTAGTCCTGATTTAGCCCTGGTTTAGTCCTGGTTTAGTCCTGGTTTAGCCCTGTACACACATACACACACACGTATAAAGTCCATTTTCATGTCCTTTTCCTCTTGAAATGCCACGTACATTTTCACAAGCTCCTTACAGCTGATAGGCGAACAGGGGAAAACACAACTGCGCTACTCGGAACATGATTGGCGGGAGCATGAGCGTGGTAAATTATGGTGATTTATGCACGCCTCCTTTCTTTCCGAAAAACAAGGCAATTTGAAATACAAAATGTATGTTTTTAACGTCACTAATGCTGTTATCTGAAACATGGAGAGGCTTCTTCATGATCTCAACTAGCACATTCTGTAAAAAAATGAAAATCACAAATTTTGAAAAAAATGACTTAAAATTAAATTATCTGGGTTTCACTAATGCCGACATGTGGTGGATTTCGGCGTGGCTGGACACATATGTGTAGCAGGACTAATTTAAGTGGGAAAAAACAACCTACAGTTTCTTCCCAAATGTTGCAATTGATGTCTATTTTCAACACGTTCTTACTGATGTGTATTTTCATAATGGTCTTAATATACATTTTCAAAACCTCGGAAAAGTGTGTTTTACAAATGTTGTTATTGATACATAGTTTCAGATGTTCTTAGTGATGCATATTTGTAGACAGGGGAGTATACTATGGAATAAATGTAGATACTTTAAACTCCCTTTTGAGAGCATATAAGCATTCCCAGTGTTGTATAGTAACGAAGTAATAATACTTCACTACTGTACTTAAGTACATTTTGGGAGACTTTGTACTTTACTTGAGGTTTTTAAAAAATGATAACTTTTACTTTTACTTCACTACATTTCAAAATTTAATTGCATATTTTTACTCCGATACATTTTCAATGTGCCGTTTAGTTACTCGTTACAAAAAAACCTCTACTGACTGAAGGAAGTCAGGACGTGCCTGGGCTTGTTCACTACTTGTGCATGACAATCAGCCTACACCTGTTGCTTTCATGTAGCTAGTTTAATCAATCAACATCCCTGATGGAAGAGGAGACAGCATCCACGTCGCCTACAAATGAAGGGGGACCTGACGATGAGCATCCCTGGCCGTACTTAAACACAATGTTCTCTTACGCTGATATGAAGGATTCGTCCTATCGAATGAAGTGCCTCTTGTGCCTTCCAAGAAACGTGGAAATCCTATCTTACAGAAACTCCCCGTCCAACCTCAAGAAACAAGATTAATGAAATTGTTAGCGTCTATATTCCAATTTCAGTAACCATAGCATGGACATTCTAGACACCGTTGTGAAACCTTGAGCATAACATGTAGAAATTAACTTTGTGTGACATTGTTTCGGTTACACAAAGCGTATTTGACGATGTTGGAGCTAACAGGCTACCTAGCTTTTTCGGCTCAAGGGAAGGCATAGCTGTAGGCTAAGTGTAACGAATGAGAATGGCGTTTCATGGATATCACCAAACCCAATATCTTCGACAGTGCTCCATATGACACAAAACTACCATGAGTGAGCCGAACATGGTGTTTTACAGTAGAATTAAGGGCCCAATTGCAAAAAACCCTCTTCCTCCAAAAACACTCCTCCAATGGTGTTATGTATGCCTTATTTTCAGCACTGTTATTTAGGTTTGGGGAAGGGGGGCAACATTAAAAAATATTAAATTCAGATACTTTTACTTGTACTTTTAATTTCATTTCTTGAGTACATTTATTTTGACATTACTTGTCATACTTAAGTACAAGAAGTTCCAGATACTTTAAGACTTTTACTCAAGTAACATTTCAGTCAGTGACTTCGACTTTTACCAAAGTCATTTTTGGGAGGGGTACCTATACTTTTACTTGAGTTTGATTTTCCACTACTTTATACAACACTGGGCATTCCTCACATAATTCTTTAGAAGTTAAACACTTACTTCCTCTTTATTAGTCGCCTCAGTGTTTGGTCCATTTGGTTGATCAAAGGTAAAGTTCAATATGGTAAGATAAGACACTATTCGTAAAACAATAGTATGGAAACAGTTACAACTTTTTTGTGTCTGACATGTGATCTAATTTTAGATCATTGCCATCGCATCCTTCAGACACTATTTGGCTGTTTTTATTTTGCTACTCAGAATTTCTTTGGCTTGTTTATCTGAGACATCTAACATCATCATATGTCTGTAGCTCCTCTGTGACCCTGTGCTCTTGAGCCATGCCCAGTGCCTCTCTCCTCATTACTCCAGCTGTGCGTCTTCAGACAGGCAGACTAAACAAACAGAACAGAGCAGTATCCGGTCAAGTTGCGCTGGTCAGAGCTGTTGTGACCCCGGGGCTCCTGGTCAGAGATAATGGGCCCCGGACGGACGCAGTGCTGGGCCCAGAGGGGACGGTCACTGTGAGGTGGGGAAGGGGCAGTCCAGGATTCTCTCTCAGTCACTGGATTCAGAGTAAAGCGAAACGATTTACTCTACAATACAACCAATTATTAGAAAAAGTTCTATATTTTTGTCATTCATTTCAGTCAAACTTAATTGGATATAGACTGTAAATTATGATTGCAGATTCTAAAGAGGAATTCACTAGTTAGGACCACGCCATCAACATAATGCAGTGAAGATGTTTATTATTGAATGATAGTGGATGTCTCGGTGAATAGGTGGTGATGGCTGGGTTGAGACAGTGGGTGGGGGCTCCGTCTCAATCTTCGATTGGCCCAGCGGAACGGGACCCCCCCCTTTAGGAGATGTCTTGTGGCTGAAAGACAAACGAGATAGGGGTGGGAGGGAGGGGTCGAGATAACCGAGACGAACTGGAATGAAGGGATGAGTGGCTATAAATGGCTCCGGGAAATTAGAGGTGTGGTTATGGTGAACTGTGATTCGCTGGTGAGGAGGAGAAGGTGGTTGAGGCGTGGTCCTGCTCCTGAATTTCAGTTAATCACATTAACTCCATATATTGTGCTTGTGTCTGCTCTATATTTATTATCTCTGACCCCTGTGGATTATTAAACAAATCTGCTGACTTCTGCTGACTTAGGAAATTGTGGTGCCCAATAAGAACTGGCTCATTTTAAATGTCATCACAACAAAGAGTGGTGTAGCTGTCAGATCCTCCACTGGTGGTTTAATGTGGTTTAAGAACAACATCTAAAACAAAGTTTATTTCATCTTGTGCCATTTGGTGGTGTTCCAGGAGATGTGTTCTGATTTCAGAGCTCAAATCTCTTTTTCTATATGCCAACCAATTTACACAGCTCAGCCACATTTAAACTGATTAAACCATTGCACAGTTATGCATATGCATGACTTTTGTTTGTGTTGACACAGAGGGAGCACCCAGCTGCTGTTGCACTGAGGAGTGAAGAACTTTTAATCATGCTAAAACAGAAGCTGCTGACAGTTGCTTAGCTGTGTGTTAATGACAGAGCCACTGGAGAAGCGGATGGAGAATCAGTTCTGGATTTCCATGTCTCCAGAAGATGAAGAACAAGAGATGGAGCTGATCAGAAAAGCATTCTCAAGGACTGTCCGAAAATCTGTCAATAAATGGAAGGTTGATTTGGAATTCTTATGTGTGTTTTTTAAGAATTACACAAAGTAAATACTTAGTCCAGTTAGTGCATTATGTAACTTTTCTGGTGGGTGTCAGCTACTTGCTTGTCTCCATGGAGATGTTATTCCTTTAACTGGAAAGTTCAACTATTATATTTATGTATCTAATATATTAATTATGTCCATAAGGATATCGCTCTGTATTTGTTCCATATTCACTGGTACAGCGATGAGTCTGTAATGTTCCACAGCATCATCTCTCGGTGATGCTGTGGTCAGATCTGTACAGGTCAGATCTGTGAATGCTCTCACAGAATGCAGGTTTTTCAGCAATAATGCATTATGAAATACATGCTTAAATCACTTTAATGCTTAAAGGGACAGTGTGTAAGATTTTTACTCGTTAATTACTGAAATTGAAGATACCCATTCAAAAATACATTGTTTACCAAGCCTTTTCACTTCCATCATGAAATCAAAGTATTCTTTTGGACTTAGATATAGTCACATAAAAGGGGGATCTTCTCCATGCAGAGGCAGCCATTTTGAATACGAGAGCAGCAGAAGGACATTTGGGCTCCGCCTTCGCCTTCGGCAAGGCTCGTGGTTTTGGGTAAACAACGACAAGCATGTCCCGGATCACACGTCGTAATAGATCTAACACGTGTTTTGGACTAAATTGTTTTACTGGATTTTATTCGCTGGATCCTTACGGACAAATTGAGAGCAAGTTTATGGTGAAATACAGAGTTTGACCTGTCCAGAGCCTTCAAAGGTAAGCTAAGTAACAAACCTCGTTTTGTGCTTTTCCGTATAAAAGCCCCATGTGCTCGGGGAGTGATTGTTGTGCCGGGAAATGAATTGCATAGTCAAAAAGAGGAGACTGTAAGGTTTCATTTGATGTGTAGATTGTCATGGTACACGATCGGGAATGTGTGTTTTCATGAGAAAAGAAAAACGGGACCGCGTTTTATTTATACCGTAGTTGTCGGCGAGAGCTCACACAGCGCCGGGTGCGCGCTGGTACGCGAGCTGTCCACGTTACGGTACGCCCGGGTGACCCTCGAGGTCTGCCGTAGCCAAAAGAGGAAGTGCATGGTACCTACACCACCTATGCACCACGAATCCTACACACTGTACCTTTAAAGGTCCTATATTACACCAAACACCAAATCATCAAATCATCAAACATACCCAGAGTTGTTTTTTGTGTTATTCACACATGGAAAAAAAATAAGAGACCCCTGTGCAACTACACACTTTTTCCGATTTTACTATTTATAGGTTTGTGTTTGGGCAAAAGGAACATTTTTGTTTGAGTCTATAAACTAGTGACAACATTTCCCCCAAATTCCAAAATAAAAATATTATCGTTTAGAGCATTTGAGCTTTTATTTGCAGAAAATGACAAATGGTCAAAATAACAAAAAAGATCCATGTTTTCAGAGCTCAAACAAAGCAAAGAAACAAGATCAAATTCATTTTAAAACAACAAAATACTAATGTTAACACTTAAAAAGAGTTCACAAATCAATATTTGGTGCAATAACCCTTATTTTTAATCACAGCTTTCATGTGTCTTGGCATGTTCTCCACAAGTCTTTCACATTGTTCTTGGGTGACTTTATTCCACTCCTGGTGCAAGAACTGAAGTAGCTCAGCTTTGTGTTTGAATTCAACAGACACTGAAATGGAATGGCTGTGATACATGTAGAGATGCTGATTTCACACAAAAAATGCAGTGATCTCTTTTTTTTTTTTCCAGAGCTGTACATATACAATAGAACAAACTGGCAAAAATAAAAAAGACAAACTAAAAACATAAGCAAGGAGTTTTGAGATATGAAAACAAAGATGAATTGAAAGATGTTAAAGTTCTTAAGGGTGTGGGTAAAGGGGCTTTGTACTGAAATGATCTGCGTCCAACTTCTTTGTAGATTCGGGGAACAAAAAAGTGAGACAGTGTGTGCTTCTACGTGAATATGTTGATGTTACTGGGACTAAATATTGATGTAGATAATGGGCACAGTTAAAGTAAATACATTTATAAATGTAATGAAATTGATGTCTGTTGTGTGGTTGTAGCCAGGTGAGTTTTCCAAATAAAATGCAGTGATGAGTTTGGTATGGGCATTTAAGAATCAAAGCCCGGCCACCAGACACTCACCGTCGAGCACCCACCCCAGGCCTGGCCACCCTGGAGGGTGGGGGCCCAGTGACCATCTGGGCACTCAAACCCCTCCACCACGTTAAGATGGTGGTTCAAGGAGGGGTGGGTAGAATTAACTGAGTAATAATTCTATTCCTGACTTCTTGAGTGAAAACGTTAACTGAACGGTAAAGAGGACTTAATAGCATGTTCTTTTGATGATCATGATATTTTGAGCAGGTATGTCAACAGTCACAGTTAAACAGAAAACAGAACACACTAATCATCTCCTCTTTGATCCGCAGTTCATCACAGATACAGGCACAAACACATGCTTGTACCTATTGTCCTTGCACACTGTAAAGAAGTGTGCATTCTATAGCCCATATCACACTGTTGCTGGTGCATGTATGTTAGGAAAAAAAGATTTCAGTTTGACTTTGAAACGTTCAATTCAAGTTTAAATGTCATAGATAGCATAGTAGTTGCCTTTTTAAATCTATTCTTGTCTTTTGTAGTCTTTTAAGGACATTTTATATGGTTGAGCACTTGGCACGTATTGAACCGTTGTTACACTGTAAATAATAAACGTAAGTAACATGTAGGCCTGTTTAAATAAGGACTGTTGTAAAAGGGTTTAGGCCTACATCTAGTCTAAAGAAAGATATACACCCCACTGAATGTCTCAAAGCAAAGCTCCATTTTAAGCTCCAAATGTGTAATTGAACAAGCATTGAACCAGAGGTCAGTTTAATTACTCATTACACAGGTGTCCATCAGACAGATGGCTAGAAAAGGGTGTTACTTAAAGCAAATCCCTTCCCATTTCCTGCTGTCAGCAATGGCACATGGAAAAGAAATGACACAAAGAAAATTATTACTTTACACCAGAAAGGTGAAGGCTACAAGAAGATCACCAAAGCCTTACTTATTAGTAAGAATACTGTTGGAAGAATGATTCAAAAATTTAAGAAAGATGGAACTGCAACCATCTCAGAGAGACATCCAGGTCGACCACGGAAGTTAAAGGGATAGTGCGTTTTTTGTTTTTATGAATCTGTATGGCTTCCCCTTCAACAGTGTTGTGAGCTTAACACTGACTTACCGATTACAGCGTGATCTGGGCCCAGTTCTGTCACAGCCCCTCTGACCTCATCTGCCACTCCCTCAGTGGCCACCTCCTTCCCCTCCCCTTCTGGTGTTCCAGGAGTGGAGACAGGTGTGCTGGAGCCAGACGCAGCTGAACCCACTCTCCAATCAACAGGGTGTAAGAGCCAGTCAAGCCAGCTCAGCGGTGCCAGATCGTAATACTTTGTCTGTTAGTGCTATGATTTTGCTACATATGTTTGCCTACCTACGACCTCTATACTTAATCTTTTGTTCATCTGCCTCAGATCTCCGTTCTCCAGTCACCTGCTCCAGTCTCCAGCTCCGACCTGCCCTGCTCCAGAGTCCTGCTCTCCATCATATTCCTGGATAAAATCTGTAATAAATACCAACTATTCTCATTTGACCTGTGTCTGCTCTTGGGTTCTTCCGTTATCCGTGACAAGTTCTGCGCCGGTTCCGTAGCTTGCAAATGTAGTTCCGGTAAGTTAGCCAAGACGGTTAATAAAGCTTGTTTTTCTTCTCAAAACTTGTCTAAAAAGTGATATATTTGCATCACAAACAGTTGTCCGCTAAATATTCTGCAGCCTATTTCGCATTGGGGTCATTTTCTCTCGATTCGTATCACTGCGCGCAGATTCTTATGAGCCTGTTCACTTGTAGGCGGATGTTTACAGCGGATGTGGTACAGCAACATCTGCCGTAAGCGGACAACTGTCGTCCAATGGCCAATGGCACGACAATGACCCTAAACATACATCCAAGGCCACTGCCGTCTTTCTGAAGAGGAACAGAACGAGAGTGATTCTGTGGCTAAGTATGTCACCTGATCTGAACCCAATTGAACATTTTTGGGGAATTGACAAGTTGAGTGTCACTCTCCATCCAACATCCAGTCTCTGAACGAGGTCATTGTTGAAGATTGGAAAAAGATTTGTGTTGCCAAATGTTGTCAACCTCTTCATTCCATGCCTAGAAAACTTGAAGCAGTCATTAAAAATAATGCAGGCCATACAAAGTACTAGATGTAGTAGTTTTTGTTGTTGGGTGTACAGAACTCATTTTTGCACCACCCTAATTTGACTAAAACTGAAAATTATGTAATCAAAGTTAGTTTTTTTGTCCTAAATTCAACAGATTCTGTATTAAACTTGATCATATTTTTTTGTGTTCATTGACATATTGTATAAAATGTTACTTTTCAAAGGGGGTGTACTCATTTATGCTGAGCACTGTAGAGTCTATGGACCAAAAGGAGGAGAGGGCAAAAGGGAGAGAGAGAGAGACCAGAGCACAGGGTCACCCAAAGGAGAGGGAAAGAGAAAATTTGGAAGAAAAGGGAGTGCGAGATCAGGGTATATAAAGGAGGTATGACCATCTGACATGACTGTGTGCAGTGGCGCCGCCAGGCGTACGGCCGTACGCACTAGGCGTACCTTGGAGAGATTTTTTTTTTTTTTTAATTCCTGTTTGGCACTTTTGCAAGACAACATTAAGCGAATAAAAACACATTTTTATAGAAATTGAATGTGTGAGATGGAGAGCCCAAGCGAACTGGGTCCGATCAGGCTGGAAGTGTGATAAGCACCAAGTTCACAGCCTGACGGTACACTCCTCACGCCCCCCCCCCCCCCCACACAAAAATGATACATCCAACATTCCATCGCAGCAGGTCACCACCTCAGTATACACACAACCAAGTTCCAGTCCTCTTTACTGAAATGGTGATAGTGCTCGAATTCAACGATATGTTTGGCTGGAAAGACGTAATTAAAGTGTTGCAAATGCGATATTAAACTGTCGCCTACGACGTCCGTGGACTAGCAGACAACGGATCAAACGTAAGGTAAGCCCACTTTTATTTTATTTTCCCGCCGATGGCACTGCTGGTTCCAGACATTTACAAGATATAATTTTGATGTCATGTCGAGCCGTTTCCACTGCCTCTGCCGAGCGCTCGTTCAGCACACTGAGACGCCTAAAAACGTACCTGCGAAACACCATGGCTGATGCGAGGCTTACCGGGCTTGCACTTATGAACATTCACTTCGACATAAAAATCGATAGTGAAGCGATCATGAGACAGTTCAACGCATCTGGTAAAAGGCGACTAAATTTCAAATACAATGGTACCTCACCTTACGAAAGACCCAACAAACGAAAATTTCAAGTTACGAAACGCCTTCACGTTAAATTTTGGTCTCATAAATAAATTCAAGTTACGAAACGTGAAATCTCAAAAATTCAAATAATGCGCACTCAGCCACACACATTATACGCTTCTCTCAGACTGGATTTAAACTTTTCTCACATTTGTCTCTCATTTAAACACTCAAACTTTCATAGATTTTCAACAAAATGTATTAATAGTGAAGCGTGGGGGGAAGGGGGAGGGCGGTGTGTGTGTGTGCGGACACGTGTGTGATAGCGCAGCATGACCCGGCGCGGGGCTGCGAGCGCAAGAGCCGTGCTCAAACCGTGCCAGGTCTAAACCAGGTCTAATAATAATAATACATTTTATTTATAATGCTGGTCTAAACCAGGATTAGACCACCGCGGTTCTCGCATGCGTTCGTTCATGCGCTCAGACTGCGTGCGGTCCCCCTCGCTGCTCGCCTCAGCCGTGACTCGAAACAAAACCAGGAAATAGACCCACGCGCGGCGCTTTAATCCACCTGGTTTAGTCCAGGTTTAGACCTTGGTCTAGACCTGGTATAGTCCACGTTTAGTCCTGGGTCTACAGTCTCTACGCAGGACAGTGTTACACTATAAAAAAAATGTTACACTATTAAAAAAAAAAAACCTTGGAACGAATCAGGCCTTTTCTATTGAAATAGCTATTCAACTTACGAAAAATTCACGATATGAAACCACTTCTGGAACGAATTAATTTCGTAAGGTGAGGTACCACTGTAGATTGCTCTACAAGTTACAGTTGCGCCTTCAACTGCGCTCCCGGGGAGAGAGAGGGGTGAGTTTTAAAATATGTTCCAATGTTTATTTTTCGTGTGTTGTTCACATATTACGTTCATATTGTTCACATTGTTCAATTTCAGTTTCAAGTTCTTTTGTTGTATTGTAGCCTACAGATTTGGGACAGTAGGCCTATATGCACTGCGTGATTTATTTATTTTTTTTGGAGAGGGGGGGGCGTACCTTACATTTCAATCCTGCAGGCGCCCCTGACCGTGTGCATCTATGTATTCATATCCGCTCCCTTATATAGCTTTTCTTTTAGAATGAAGACTTATGCTTGTAAGATGTATTTTGTTGTTTAAGATATCCACAACATAAGCAAATAAGTCATAAGGAAATGATTGATTGTAGTCCAGTGACTGTTTAATGGAGGCACTTCTCATTCACACAAACACACACTTATATATAATAGTATAATCACATCTCTCATTATGTTCATGGCTCTATACACAAATACAGGAGGAAGGATACAGGCTTTTTACATATTAGCCTTATATGTCGGATGTAGGTCACTTGTGTATTACTTAACATAATTTACATGTAAAGATTAAAAAAGAAAGAAGAAAAGAAAGAAAATTGCATACTTGTGTAACCATGAAATAATTTACAAATAGTCTGGCCACCTTTTTTCCTAAACATTCAGATGCATTCAGCTTGGTTACATGGCCAAATCCAAAGTTGATAAATTGTCTTTTTATGCACTAAATTTATACTAAAAAACAAAAACAAAACAACAGGTAAGAAATAGAATAGATAATGGTGGGCCAGGTTAAGGGAAATTATGAATTATTTGACATTTACAAAAAATACAGTTTAAAATAGTGTGTTTTTGTGTTTATAATCCACTATATTCAAAACCTGAAAGTAGCATCGTGGTATTACTCCAGGGCTTTTACTAGACTCCTGTGTGTGTCTATCAAAGGAAATACTTCATTTACATTTTATCCTTTAAAAAACGAAAAGCAACATGCAACATTTTACAAGCTCTACATAAAAGTGTGAGGACACGAATTGTACAGCGAGGGAATGACATCAATGTGAATATAGATTGGACAGGAGGACTTAGGGACGACTTTATGGGGGACTTGAGGTGGACCCTGGGAGAGGATTTTGTTGAAGATTCCAGGAGGACTTGAGGGAGACATAGGTTAGGACTTTTAGTTGTGAGAGGACTTTCTGGGAAAGGGAATTTTTTGTGGACTTGAGGACTTTTGAGGACGACTCTAGGATTTTGGGGGGACTTGCAGAGGACACAACAAGGACTTTTTGAGGATTGACAAGGACTTATATGAAGACTTTTTGGGACGACTTAGAACAGGGGTGTCAAACATGTGGTCTGGGGGCCGGATCCGGCCCTCCAAGACCTTTAATCTGGCCCTCAGCTGATTTTCTATTAGAACATTTTAATTATATTTAAATTTTCTATTAAAATATTGGTAATTTTCTGCGCCTCTTTTCTGCGCAGCTTAGCATAGCAGTGTCTCCAGCGCCTCTGTGCGTGGCCCCTCCCACCAGAGCAGCACAAATGAAGACTAAAGCATAGAAAGACTAAATTCTATAAAATGCATACAAGTCAATGTTAAAACATTGTATTGAAATTGCATTTTCACAACTTTCAGGTTGTTCATAATATAATATTTTATAAAAGAAAGAGTTCATCAAATAAAAAAGACTAATAGATTTGCATTTCTCTGCACAAATATTTAGACTTATTGCTATTTTTGGGGTATATTTGCCATGAGTTTTCTGATCCGGCCCCTTTGGGATCAAAGTAGGTTGGATACGGCCCCCGGACCAAAATGAGTTTGACACCCCTTTAGAAACACATGGAGAACTTTCTGAAGGACATCAGGAGGACTTTGGGAGGACTTGACGAGGACTTGGTGGGGACTTAAGGAGGACTTTTGAGGAATTGAGGACTTACAAGGACTTTGTGGGGCTCGACAAGGACCTGTATAGAACTTTTTGGAGGACTTGGTGGGGACAAGAGGGGAACTTTATGAAGGACATCGGAAGGACTTTTATTAGAACTTTTGGGGAATTGACTAGGACTTTGGGGGACATGAGGAGAACTTTGTGGGGACATGATGACTTTTTGAAGGAATTTTTGGAGGAATTTTTTGAAGGACTTGGTAGGAACAAAAGGGGAACTTTGTGGCGGACATTAAGAGAAGATTTTGGGGGCTTGATGGGGACTTTTTAAGGGACTTGAAGAGGATATTGTGGAGGACTTCAGGAGGACTTGCCCTCGAAGTAGGTCTGCTCGATGCGTCTGCAGAAGGAGAGCAGGTTGCTGTAACTCTTGACCCTCTCGGCGAGCTCCGTGCTGGTCAGTCTGGTTGTCAGGATGGTGAATAGGTGACCGAACACCAACGCGTCTAGTTCTGTCGGTCTATGAGATGGAGGGAGAGAAATTTACACATTCTTTTAAGCCATATAGATGATATATTAATCTAATTATTATTAAATATTGATGTGTAGCATATAGAATGGCCTAAAACTAGTAGTGTTATCTTCAATTGTCATTCAATGCAATTTCCCTTTTTGCACCAAAACAACAAATCATCCCAATGAAATAAAATAAAACATTTAAAAATCCTCAAAAATCTGATTAAAAAGGAATATGCTCCTATAAATTTTTGGGGGTAAAATCAAATTTTAAAGTCATTGTTGTGCTGATATGTGTTCATTTAATACACATTTTAAGGGTTAGGGTTTTGTTTTGTTTTTAACATACATTTTTTTTCATTATTATTATCTTTTCCTTTTTTTTAGCCATTCAAAAGCTTACTAGTATTTAATGCCATTGTTGTCATCTACTTTATATTGTCATTTAACCACAAGACAGTGCTATTAGGATTGAGTGTGACGATGTCTGAAACTTAATGAAACTACAAAAAACGTCCAACAAAAACAAAGATAATATACAACAATATATAATAAGGACATAATATTAAAATAGTCCATACTGTTTGTTGAAGAAAAATGGTTGTGTTCCCAGTCGCTGAGACAAAGCCTGACAGCACTGACTCACATCTTCATAAACCTGAGCACAGCACAAGTGAGACATTTTAAAAGAGCCCATATTTCCGTCTCTATGTTATAATCATCACAAGGTGGAACAGAGCATTTTGAGGTTTGAAGATGTAATAACGCAGGGTTACTCAAACATGTGTGAATGAAACAAAACACGACTCCAGGTATGTTTTCGGTGCTGTTACTACATTATAACATGGCTTTAAAGAAGAATTAACGTTTTTTACAATCTGAGTCTTATTTTCAAAGTCAAGTCAAAAGTCAAAGTCAGCTTTATTGTCAATTCTGCCATATGTGTTCAACATACAGTGAATCGAAATTTCGTTTCTCTCTGGCCAGGTAGTGCAAAAAGACAGTGTACAAAATACAATATGAAGACAAAACACAACAAAAACTATCTAAGACAGAGATCCAAGTTAAAACTAAAGTCTACGGTCTAAAATCTTAAAACAGTGCAACATAATAAATAACAAATAACCTATACTATATACAGATTTCCAAAGTGTGCAGTGTGCATCAAAATGTGCAATGGAAGATACAGCAGTGAATTGGTCATGTGCAGTAGAATGTGCATTGGAGTTAAGATAAATAAAAATAAATGTGCAACAGTAGTAATTCTAGTGCAACAGGAGTAAACAACAGTACTAAAAATTCCAGTAGTAAATGTGCAATAACAGTAGTAAACAGCAGTGCAACGGGGGTAAAAATCAATAACAGGAGTAAACAACAGTACTAAAAATTCCAGTAGTAAATGTAAGTGTGCAATAACTAGTAAACAACAGTGCAACAGGAGTAAAATCCAGTAGTAAATGTAAATGTGCAACAGTGCAACAGTCGTCCTTAGCAGCAGTTTTTTAAAGTGTCTAGAGTGATATGTCTTTTATGGAATACAGGTTATGCCAATATGGGGGGTGGGGGGTGGGAGATGGGTAAGGTGGGAGTTCGGGTGTGAGTTCAGCCTCCTGACAGCCTGGTGGATGAAGCTGTTTGAAAGCCTGGTGGAGTGGGCCCGGAGACTCCGGTACCTTCTCCCCGAGGGCAGGAGGCTGAACAGGCTATGTGCGGGGTGGCTCGGGTCACCCACAATGCTGGACGCTCTGCGGGTGAGCCAGGTGTTAAAAATGTCTAGGAGGGAGGGGAGAGAGACACCAGCGATCCTCCCAGCTGCATTCACTATGCGCTGCAGGGCTTTCCTGTTCTGTTCAGTGCAGCTCCCGTACCACACAGTGATGCAGCTGGTCAGGACGCTCTCAATGGTGCCTCGGTAGAAGGTGGTCATAATGGGTGGAGGGGCTCCAGCTCTCCTCAGTTTGCGGAGGAAATAGAGGCGCTTCTGAGCCCTCTTTGCCAGTGATACAGTATTCACTGTCCAGGAGAGGTCCTCACTGATGTGCACCCCCAGGAATTTGGTGCTGCTCACCCTCTCTACAGCAGCACCATTGATGGACAGTGGGGGGTGCTGGGTGGGGCCTCTCCGGAAGTCAACAACAATCTCCTTGGTCTTTTTAACATTAAGAAGGAGATTGTTATTGCTGCACCACTGGGTCAGAAGGCTCACCTCACTCCTGTAGTTTGTCTCATCGTTATTAGAGATGAGACCCACCACAGTCGTATCGTCCGCAAACTTCACTATGTGATTGGTGCTGAACGCTGGTGAGCAGTCGTGGGTCAGCAGAGTGAAGAGCATCGGACTGAGCACACAGCCCTGGGGGCTCCTGTGCTCAGTCTAATGCAGCTTGAGGTGTTTCTGCCGACCCGCACTGCCTGTGGCCTCTCACTGAGGAAGTCCAGCAGCCAATTACACAGTGAGGTCTGAAGCCCCAGGTGGTCTAGTTTGATAATGAGCTGCTGAGGGATTATAGTGTTGAATGCTGAACTGAAATCTATGAACAGCATTCTCACATATGAGTCTTTATTGTCTAGGTGGGTGAGAGCCGGGTGAAGTGCAGAACAGATTGCATCCTCGGTAGAGCGGTTGGCCCGGTATGCAAACTGGTATGGGTCTAGGGTGGGGGGGAGGATGGATTTGATGTGTGCCATGACTAGCCGTTCAAAGCACTTCATGATGATGGGGGTCAGTGCAACAGGGCGATAGTCATTAAAAGTGGCCGGAGTGGGCTTCTTTGGCACGGGAACGATGGTAGTGGTTTTGAAGCAGGAGGGAACGACAGCCTGGCTCAGAGTAATAAAACAAGTAATAAAACAAGTTGTTTTACTCACCCATAGCACTTTGGTGTCATATGGAGCACTTCCAGAGATGTTTATATCCGTAACATATAATATATGCCCCGAGCGGTCTCCAAATAACACAAACTTTAGCACTTTTCAAATCATAGAAGCTCGATGTCTTAGTCTACACTTTCGTCTGAGTCAAAAGTGGCCTGTAATCCGAGATTTATCCATAATTTACACCTTTGCGTTTCATGTTTGCGTCCCAGGAGCTAAGAGTGAAATAAACTGTGACTCCGCACATTCTCTACACGAAACTATGGATAAATCTCGGATTACAGGCCACTTTTGACTCAAACGAAAGCGTAGACCAAGACATCGAGCTTCTATGATTTGAAAAGTGCTAAACTTTGAGTTATTTGGAGACCGCTCGGGGCATATAATCTATGTTACGGATATAAACATTTCCGGAAGTGCTCCATATGACACCAAAGTGCTATGGGTGAGTAAAACAACTTGTTTTATTACCGAAATAAGGCTCAGATTGTAAAAAACGTTAATTCTCCTTTAAGATCACAAGAGTTGATTTTGTGTAAATATATGACACCGTATTTTCAAATTATACAATTTCTAAGTTTCATTTTACTAACCTGCTCTAAGGACTTTCCTCCCCAGCCAATGGCATTCATCTTCTTTCGGACCTCCCACTGCTTCTGATAGGCCAGGGCCAGACAGAGGGGCCATGAGTACGGGCTGCTGTATCTGGGACGGGTGATCTATGTGGAAGAGACAAAAGTTCATTCACATCTATTAAACATTAAACAGTAAATAATAACTGACTGTATAAATGAATAAATGATTGTTAAATGAGTTTCATACCTCTGCTGCTGTGGCATCATCACACCACTGAATGTACAACTGTAAAGCAAATAAGAACTGCTTTAAACGCAATCCATACAAATGAAATGATAAACCAGTGTCAAATTAGATGGTTAAATAAACTTGACTAAAAAATAATACTGTAAAGATATCACCATACACTGTATAAAGAAGTGGAAAAAATTAGTGCGACTTCACCCATAGTGTCCCACTCTAGTCAAATGAAGCTCACAGAGGCTAGCAGTTATAGGAGTGAATTTCAAGCCGAGTTCCAGATTAGGAATAGGCCAAAATAATGAAATAAAAACTCCAGGATCGTGTAGTAGAACGGGTTATTAGGAACATATTATGACAAAAATAAGGATCCTGACAGCTGCAGTTACAGAGAGAGGGGTGACGTTTTTTCCAGTACAAAGTACGTTGGAAACGATGGAGCCAGAAGTGCCCTTGCTCATTTCCTATTTAGTGTGTTAGTTAGCTGTGTCCATTTATGTACATTCTATTGATTTAAAGGAGAATTAAAGTTTTTTACAATCTGAGCCTTATTTCTGTAATAAAACAAGTTGTTTTACTCACCCATAGCACTTTGGTGTCATATGGAGCACTTCCAGAGATGTTTTAGATTAGCGATAGCCGTAGAGTTCGCATATAATATATGCCCTGAGTGGTCTCCAAATAACACAAACTTTAGCACTTTTCAAATCATAGAAGCTCAATGTCTTAGTCTACGCTTTTGTTTGAGTCAAAAGTGGCCTGTAATCCGAGATTTATCCATAGTTTCGAGTAGATGAGGACGCCAGTGCGCATGTGTGGAGTCACAGTTTATTTCACTCTCAGCTCCCGGGACCCAAACATGAAACGCAAAACTGTAAATTATGGATAAATCTCGGATTACAGGCCACTTTTGACTCAAACGAAAGTGTAGACTAAGACATTGAGCTTCTATGATTTGAAAAGTGCTAAAGTTTGTGTTATCTGGAGACCATATTATATGCTCCGAGAACTCGCCTTACGGATATCGCAAATCTAAAACATCTCTGGAAGTGCTCCATATGACACCAAAGTGCTATGGGTGAGTAAAACGACTTGTTTTATTACCGAAATGAGGCTCAGATTGTAAAAAATGTTAATTCTCCTTTAACAAATAAATAACAGGACTAAACAAAGCCTAAATCCAGGACTTGAATACTGTTGCAATCAAGACAATATTTCTTAAGACTAACATTTGTCATCGGGGTATTTTACACAATAGTACATAATGCTAGTGCATGTGTAGTGTACCTCTGCTGTGAGTAGCATGTTATTGACCAGCTCCATGTAGGCCTTCATTTCAGCCCTCTGCACGTCGTCCAGCCCATCACTGAGAGAATGGCCCTGTGACCACAAGGGGTTGGAAATGCAGTTTCTTATGACTTTATATTAGTTGTAAATAATATAAATGTTTTGTAGCAACCCAGAGAAATATCAGTGGTGATTTGAAAACTATTTTTTGTTCAATTTTTGACACACAATCTATCATTCTCATCAGTTTAGCAATGTTGTTTTTTTTGTTTTTTTTTTCAACTTTTCCTGCCCTAGTTGAAGAGAGATAGAAACATGCAGAACTTCAAATGGTTTAAAGGATTGATAGTCTATTCCTAAAATTAGAAGGTCCTACTTGAAATAGTAGTTTTCCGTGATAACATAAAAGTATACAATAGTGGAGGGAAGGCTTGATAAATGATATTCCTCAACCATGGTCAAAACATTTTAGACAGAATGTAATTTTCAACACAAAATCATAGTTTCTTCAATAATGCCATAGTGTCTAATAACAGTTCTGATACTGACTATGCAAAATAATTCAGGCAATGTAAAACAATTGTCCTAATTTTTAAAAAGGTCAATAGTTACTAGCAGCTTTTTTGACAACCAAAATGTAGTCTTTTAAAGGGATATGCCACCCCCAGGTCAAACTTGGGCATCTCCCCACAGTCCAGAGACTAAAATAAGTGGTGGAAAGCGTTTTTCTGGTGACGCAGCCATTGTCCAGGTCTGTCAGCACTGACCGCCGCGGTATCTGCAGCTCCTCCGCCTTAGACTGGAGTCTAACGGCGCCAGAGAAAGATTTCGGCCAAAAGGAATTAATTTGCGCGATGCTTTTCCCAATTACTTTCTGTGTAGTGCGCATTCATATTGAGTGCAAATAAATGTGCAAATCAACACGGAGAGCTTGACTTGGTCATTTGGGGTGGGAACTATTTTTCAGTGCGGAAAAACACAGCCGAAGCACACACCACGCTGCGTAACAGGGGAACTGCCTTCCTGGTGCGTAACTGGGATTCCCCTGTTACGCAGCGTGGTGTGTGCTTCGGCTGTGTTTTTCCGCACTGAAAAATAGTTCCCACCCAAAATGACCAAGTCAAGCTCTCCGTGTTGATTTGCACATTTATTTGCACTCGATATGAATGCGCACTACACAGAAAGTAATTGGGAAACGCATCGAGCAAATTAATTCCTTTTGGCCGAAATCTTTCTCTGGCGACGTTAGATTCCAGTCTAACGCGGAGTAGCTGCAGATACCGCGGCGGTCAGTGCTGACAGACCTGGACAATGGCTGCGTCACCAGAAAAAACGCTTTCCACCACTTATTTTAGTCTCTGGACTGTGGGGAGATGCCCAAGTTTGACCTGGGGGTGGCATATCCCTTTAAGTAATTTATAAAAGAGTGAAGTGTTTTTTTATCTTAACATCCTACATACAAAGAATATTGTCCAGTGTGCCAGCTAGAAAGCAGCTCTTACCTTTGCTTTAGTAAACTGCACTATTGGTCCTAGTTCAGACACCACCTGGTTTCCAACATGGATGAAGGGAATCTTACCTGAAAAAGAGGATTCAAAGGGATCAGCAAAATCTGTGCCTCATTTGATTTGTCTGTGTAATAAACACTTTAATGTGATAATACAAACCAGAAGGAGACATGAACTCTGCATTGGCTTTACAAACGACCTGCACAGGAAGCCCACACATCCTGAGATACGCCTGTTTGTAAAGGAAAAACAAATCTCAGTCAACAGGTAAAATAACATTAAAAAAATATGTTAAAAATTACATAGATAAAATATATTTGTAATTTTTTGGTGGAGCATCTGAAACCTATTTGTCTTTATGTAGATGTTATTGCTTTACCTGGAATATTCCACACTATGGCATTCAAACCACACTCACAGTAGAATGTGTTAAATGTCATACTGTGGAACATTTCAGGCAAAGCAATAACATCGCCATGGAGACAAGCCTCCACCAGAAAAATTACATTAAAAAGTTACAAACGTTATTGAACTTTTATGAGAAGATTTGGAATAATCTGTTTAAAAATGTGAAGAATTGAGACGATTTCAAGCAAAACAAGAAACACAAGAAGAAAATTGTATATTCAATCTGGTGCAATTGTTGCATATGACATTTTAGAGAAATCAATTTGCACAGGTAAAATGCAACTGGATTTTTCAATAATAAAAGTATAATATAATATAATAATAATGAGTTTCACCTGAACTGCCAGCGATGACGCACAGTCTGACAGTAAAATCTGCTCATCTGTGGAACAAACAACAAAGATTTAGAATAAATATTGACACATTCAATGCAGTTTTATACGAGTGATGGGTGGTCTTACCCTTGAGTGGTTGGTACAGTGTGGCGCTCTCAGGCCATGGTTCAGCAGCTGTTCACACCAACAACACACGAGCACATGACCAGTTAAACATAGATAACATTATACTCAGGCATTTATGTGTCACAGCTAGGGGTGGGCGATATGGGCAAAAAAAAAAAAGTCTCAATATTTGTAGGATTTTAACGATATTATGACCATACCCCCCCCCAATTTAGCATTAGAACTTATTTTATCTTATTTTTTTTATTTAGTGCAGACAGCAGCGCTCACTAACGCTGCAACTTCATGTAAACCGCACAGACGCTTCCTCCTCAGGCTGCGCACACACATCCGCAGTGTTTATAAACTAATAATCCGTCCATAATACACCCATACACGCATAATACATAAGACACAGGGTTCAAAGTGTGAGAAAAAAGTAGCGGTTTATAGTCCGGAAATTACGGTGTGTGTGTGTGTGTGTATAGGCTATTCTTAATGTTCAAGCAACAGGGCTCGTACTGATTTTTACAATCACACAAGCTCCGAGCCTGTCTAAAACTTTATACCAATTTCACCAAACCAAGCCCGTCTTCTAGAGGACGGGTGTGATATGGACATTGTGGAAGGGGGATTTGTGTGTGTGGAACTGTGTTTGTACCTGTTGTCCCTTGTCCCCACGGTGCTAAACGCGTGCAGCCTGGACATGCTAAGGCCAGGACATCTCTCCCGATAGCTGTCCAAAAATATTTGTTGTTTCCTAGTCTTTTTTTGGCGGTTCAGCCATGTCACGCAAGCCTTGCAGTTTAAAACCAAAACTGTTTTGTCTGCAATGAATATGGGGAAACGTGGGGGTGGCCATTGCAACACACGACGAACAGATGAACCTTGTAACAACACCGTCGGGTTAATGTTGGGCTAACTCTACATATTAATCTTACTTTTTGCGGGCGAAAGGGGAGCTGGCGCTGTCTCACATCCCTGAATCTGAACTGTGGCGTGGAGTGAGGCAGGGAGGAGGAGCTGGGAAGAAATGAAGCGCTCTGATTGGCTGAAAGTTCTCCGTTTACATTCAGATCTCTGTGGATCTGTGGCTCAGCCGCAGAAGCGCAGGGAGCGATGCTGCGCTGTAATGTCTGTCAGCGTCTGTAAGTGTCAGCGCGCGTTTCATTGGTTTTGACTAATTAATTTGAATACTCGATAATGAAAATTTGCACATCGTTAAAACAACAATCACGATAATATCACAGACGATATATATCGCCCACCCCTAGTCACAGCCCATTACAGAGCGGGAAACCTCACATATGCTCTACGGCAGTGTTTCTCAACCGGGGTGCCGCAGAAACGCAGCTGGCTGTATGCGAAATAGGCCTAAATAAATAATGTAATATTATAAATAATTGCCTAAATTAATATACAAATACTTAATGGAATCTTTCATCTAGCATTAACGCAGTTCAGTAAATTTAGGCCCGACACACATATCTGAGATAAAGCTGCTACTTTGGAACGTGACGTCTACAGATGTGTTACTTTGAGCGGGTGTGATATCGGAGTCGCCATAATAGTAGAGTTGTGTTACGGACGGTTGCAACAATGGACAAGTTTCTAAAACGAAAAGTGTGCATTGCATTTGTTGGTCCTCTGAGACGTGTGTGATGATCATAACCTACATTAAAATAGAAAGAAAAAGTTTGGGGTGCCTTGAGATTTTTCATGAATTTAAAGGGTGCCTCGTCTAAAAAAAGGTTGAGAAACACTGCTCTACGGTACAATAAGATGCAATGTTTTTGTAATAGAATTCTCTTAAAGATTAAGAAGAGAGGTGGAGTGCGTCACTGGGTCAAAAATAGGACTATATATGTAAAATCTCAGTACAGGTGCTCTTCGAGGGTAAAGTTCCTCCTTATGTAGTAAGTCGCGAGTTTGTACCTTGCTTAATTTTATATTACAAAGTAATGGCCCCAATGTTTTGCTAGTATTTCTCTATAAATTATCCATACATAGTCTCAAATACATGAGCTATAATTCCCCGAATCTAAAATACATTTTAATGACCTCCTGCTCAGCTTCCAGAAGCACATTTTCCAATAATTTTTCCTATTGGCTTTTCGAGAAATGTTAACATTAAGAGTTAATTAACCAGCTACGTGGTAACTAGTATCTATAATGTGGTTGTTTTAAGTTCAAAAAGCACATCTAAATTGAAAGATTTGGTGAAATTATTTAATAACTGATTTTAAATTATAGGTGGTCATTAGTTACTGAGCAAATTTGCAAACTTTATTTTATTTTATTTTATCCATAAAGTCTATAGGAAAGATGAATGAGAAAAGTAGTTCCGGAACCGGGGGGGTGGTTGGTCACTACTGGGCTCCACAGAAAATTAGAACAATACTGCGAAACATTCTCCATGGAGACAGATGCCATACTGTGGAATATTATAGCCAATGCGGCCAAATAAGAGGCAGGTTTGTGGAGATGCAAGTTTTTCTTATGTTTTTCTTTAAAAATTCACTATTAATGTTACTATCTTTTTTGGCTAAAATGTTAAGCATTGGAGTTATTTTGAAGTCTTTAAATCCACAAGAGGGCGCACGAATGGTCAGAAACAGAAGAAGAAGAAGAAGAAGACGACGTCGCCATTTTGGCTCAAACACAGTCGGGCTGGTTGCGCTAATGTCAACAAAATAAACACAAACTCGAGCTTGTATTTATAGAGTAAAACACACATTTTTGTCACTGTCCGTGTATGATTTTAAGATCGGAAGCTTCTAGAACAAAGAAGAATTGCGTCAATTATAAGGTTGCATGTTTCTTAAATGTGCTTCTTGTTTAATGTATAAAAGGACAATGACAGATGATGCTGGTGTTGCACACGCTATATTCCGTTCTATTGAATCTGAAGTAGTTTAAGTGCGGATAACCCTGAACATGCAGACAAAAAATCTTAATATAAAGTCCATATGCGATCGGATCTTACCCGCCATCTGCGACACGAACGCCTCAGCAGCCAGAGACATGCTGCTGTCACAAAATGATCCCAAACGAGACGAATTTAATATAAAAATAAGACTGGCAAGTTTAAGGACAAGGGCTTGATCTACACACTCCGGCTAGTCCGTCCTGGATTGGTGTCCGTGACAAAACACAGGACAACATTATTTGGTTCCGGGGATATACATTTTACATTAAACAAACATATACATTTATTTATTAGTATTGATGTTTCTGGTTAATTTTGCAGGCTGTTATTTAAGTATAGTTTGAAATCACAAAAATTCTTCTTTAATGGACGTTTCTCACAACCACTCAAAATTATATTTTTAATAGATATTGATATTGATATTGATATATAATGAACTACTTGCCTTAGAAATGTGACCGTGTGATGCTGCAAATACATAAAACTACATAAATTATTATTGTAACAAATAATAAAATAACCTGACTATATTCCCTCTCATGGCTATACAGATGTAGAACTGTCGTATTCATCCACCAGATGCACTTTTCACACCTACCCAAAGAGTTTTATAGATAGTGCCTCTCGAAAGTACTAATACACCTTGAACCTTTGCACATGTTTACATGTTTACAACTATAAACATGAAGATTTTATTTTGAATTTTTACTGAAAGTTCACACACAAATAACAGACAACTGTGAAGTGAAAGCAAAATGATACATGATTTTGTTATTTTTCAAAAAACAGAAAACCGAAAAGTCGGACATGCACAAGTATTCATACAGCACAAGTATTCATACAGCACAAGTATTCATACAGCACAAGTATTCATACAGCATGAGTCAATACTTTGCGGAACCCCCTTTTGGTGCAGCAACAGCAGCAAGTCTTTTGGGGTTTGCACATAGACACTGAAATTTTAGCCCACTCCTCTTTACAAAACCACTCAAGCTCTGTCAAATTAGATGGAGAGCAATTGTGAACAGCAGTTCACAAACGAATAAAATATGCAAAAGTTCAAGGTGTATTAGTGCTTTCGAGAGGCATTGTGTTTGCCTTAATGTGCGACAAATGGGGAAACATTTTATTATTATTATTATTATTATTATTATTATTATTATTATTATTATTATTATTATTATTACTAGTAGTAGAAGAAGTAGTAGTAGTAGGCTATTACTAGTAGTAGTAGTAGTAGTAGTAGGCTATTAGTAGTAGTAGTAGTAGTAGTAATAGAAGAAGAAGAAGAAGAAGTAGTAGTAGTAGTAGTAGTAGTAGTAGTAGAAGAAGTAGAAGAAGAAGTAGTAGTAGTAGTAGTAGTAGTAGTAGCAGTAGTAGTAGTAGTAGTAGAAGTAGTAGTAGTAGTAGTAGTAGTAGTAGTACTAGTAGTAGTAGGAGTAGTAGAAGAAGAAGTAGTAGTAGTAGTAGTAGTAGCAGTAGTAGTAGTAGTAGTAGTAGTAGGCTAGTAGTAGTAGTAGTAGTAGTAGTAGGCTAGTAGTAGTAGTAGTAGTAGAAGTAGTAGTAGTAGTAGTAGTAGTAGTAGTAGTAGTAGGAGTAGTAGAAGAAGAAGTAGTAGTAGTAGTAGCAGTAGTAGTAGTAGTAGTAGTAGTAGTAGTAGTAGTAGTAGGCTAGTAGTAGTAGTAGTAGTAGTAGTAGGCTAGTAGTAGTAGTAGTAGTAGTAGTAGTAGTAGGCTAGTAGTAGTAGTAGGCTAGTAGTAGTAGTAGTAGTAGTAGTAGTAGTAGTAGTAGTAGTAGTAGTAGTAGCAGTAGTAGTAGTAGTAGTAGTAGTAGTAGTAGTAGTAGTATTTGCTACATCCACCAGATGGCGTGCTTGTTTTTCCACAGCTCACAGTCCAGTGTTGCTGATGCTGAAGATGGATTTGCATCTGTTGTTCTGTTGTTATGCGTGTGTGTGTGTGTGTGTGTGTGTGTGTGTGTGTGTGTGTGTGTGTGTGTGTGTGTGTGTGTGTGTGTGTGTGTGTTTGTTTCTTTTCAACCCATCTAAATGTATATCTTTTATTCATACATTTGCCCAACGAAAGCGTCCTTTCTTTTTTCAGTTCTATGTTGTTGTTGTTGTTTTTTTTAATTAATAGCCTTTCTATTTCTCCGGCAGACCACACTGTTATGTCAGACTGCGGTGACTGCAGTGTTCACCGTGTCTTACGAAATGCACACATATACACGCTTGTTGTGGTGCAGCAGTCGGGGATAGATATGTCTCTGTCAGTGCTGCGCCGGTTTGAACTGCGTCTCCCACGGAAGCCACCAATTACTGCTCTCAGCGCTCATTTCCCCGACGTCCACCGCGCACATGTCCTCTCCACGCGCACAAGAAGTAAAACAAGTGTGTGTGTGGCGTTGTGTATTTGTTGTGGGTTTGGATAAAGCAGAAATAACCTCTGCGTAAACCATGCGTAAAATGTGCGTAAAGTTAACCGGTAAGTAGGCTACAGTTTGGGTGTGATGTGTGCGCGTGTGGTTCTTTTTAATCAGGCTGTTGCGGGTTTTCAGATGTGATGATGTCATACTCCCAGATGGGTTAGATTTCCCTATTGATAACACTGTATTTTATAGTACAAATGACGAACCTGATTATTTCCATTACTGACTAGACCCCTAGAAGTAACTATATTACAACAAAAAGCTGCATTTAACAATATTCATTTTAACTGTCCCCCATCTGTATTATTACAGACCTACATAAAATTGTGGTGTCATCTGAAATCAAGCAATGTGTGTTTGGAAAAGGCAAAACAACCCGCGCGTAAAATACATTATATTTGAGATATGAGTGAACACTGTTGTGAATCACGAAATTCACTACCTGCTGTTACCTATTATTTAAGTCACTTGCCTGATATTTATTGTATATCATTATATTTATTGTACTGTTTATAAGCTATAGAGACTTAATATATTGTTTTAGTCTTGTATTTTTTCCTCTCTTTGTGTTGTGTTTTAGTGGGCCATCTTTACACCATTTCAAAGCATTTCCAATATTATAGTTAGATTGGTTCATCTATTTTATTCGTATTTTTATTGTATGTGTGCCTATAGCTGTTTACTTTATTATTATTTATTTTCTTATGTGCGTTTTACTATGTGCGCTTGGCAAAAGCCCGTGCGTAAACCGTGCGTAAAATGTGCGTAAAAAGCTATGATTTTTAAAACGTATTGCATATAATTTCGAACACACGTTTGATTTATACGTCTAACGTTTAGGCTAACGTTAACATATTCTCGTGTCTTTATATATACCGCCTCAAGTGCTTTTAATCAAATTCTGTTTATTGCTACACACGAATTATTCTGGTCATGTGTGAGGTTCTACGCGAGATTACACCCCCGCATTTCTAGAAAGCCTGGAGATCTAAGCCTGTATTGGTGTAGCCTTCCTTCCTTCTATCCATCGACCCCAGGCCCGAGTGAATTATAGCGCGGACAGAGATCTATTATAGCACAGATCCTCACTCTTGGCTAAAGGGTACAATGGATTTTCGTTCCTGCAAATCAATAGCGCGCCCAACACAAGAAAAACCAAGCTAAATTAAAAAGAAGACTCGACACTTTTCACAACTCGTGTTTTTATTGTTATCTAGTATCAAAAACATTTTCACATATAAAAATCTGCTCAAACAAAACAATGATGATGCGTACTAGGAATAAAATATACGTCTAATAATAATCCATACACATAAAATAAGTACTGGCTAATAACACAATAGCATATTAAACTGGAATGCAAAGAAATGGTGCCATTTTTGAGAGAATTTTAAAGCTCTCGTTGCTCCGTAAACAGCTCCAGGAATAGATGTCTATGTATAAAAAACATGTAAACCCTGAGAACGGAATGATGGGAAATAGAACTGTGCCAAATCTAGCCACTTAAATAATTTATTGTTCTTTGTATCTCGTGCGTAAAAAATATTCCCAAAAGAATAATTGATAACGTGATGTTGCATGAGAAATATGGCTACACTTCCTGCTCAGTACCGCATGTATAACATAAATAGTCTTTGTACAGTGCAGGCGCAGCATTTGGCGCAGTCTCGTGTCGTTTGTTTGTGTTTTCCTTAGCGCCAGTTTGTGGGAACAACATTCTTTTCGTGTTCATAAATTACCCCGGTGTAGGTAGCTCATAAAAAACCCTGTATGTGTTTACCCTGTAGAAATCAAACCCTGTTTTGTCCAAAATTCCACCCTCATTCTCCTCGCGTCAGATGGGAGTTTGGCGACTTTGCTTTTGGCCTTTGCGTAAATATTAACTTAGGTTGACCATATTTCCAGACCTCCAACGAAAAAATGTACCCTCATAAACCCGCTGATAAAAGTTGTGTTTGTGCGTAAAAAGGCTTCTTACTCTGGTGTTCAAAGGGAGATATGGTTAACCTGTCGTGTCACGTGACCTGCAGCGCTAAATGGAAGACATTTATCATGAAATCAAATAGAAAAATGATCCGATGCAACTTCAAGGCTAAATATAGATATGACACGTAAATGTAAAAGACAGAGTAAAAGTTACAATTTTCAAAAGCCTATAGTCTGCCTCTCCTCTGCAGCACCGTGGATCACCACAGTCCCACAGTTCTACCGGCGCTGTCCCGGGCCACACTCTGCTCCCGTGCCCAGCCTCACACCGTGATGGCGGCCTTCTCCCGCTCTACTCCTCCGCTGTTCTCCGCTGCCGCCTTCTTCTTGCGTCCTTTGGTGTTGGGCAGCTTGTTGTCCTTCTTCCAGCGCATGCGGCGGTTCTGGAACCAAACCTTGACCTGTCGCTCGGACAGGCAGAGCGCGTGGGCCACTTCCACCCGTCTGCGGCGCGTGAGGTAGCGGCTGAAGTGGAACTCTTTTTCCAGCTCGAGGACCTGCTGGCGCGTGTAGGCCGTGCGTAAACGTTTGGGCTCTGGACCCACATGGTTTGGGTTCACTGCACAGAGATGGAGATAAAAAATTAGTCTGGACTTCACTTTAGTGGACATCATCATTACCAATTCATTAAGACTGAATGTTGTGTTTTTCTGTCTATTAGTATGGAGGATAATTATTGCCCCGAGGTGCTCTAACTCTGTACGCTGCTATGTTCAACAAACCATGTGAACTTTTTAAGCTGCATCACCACAACACCTCCAACTTTTGAAGCACGCGCGCACACACACACACACACACACACACACACAGATACACACGCGCGTTTGGTCAGAGCCATAAAAGTTTATGGGCCCATAATTCTCCTTGACTTTCACTAAGACCATAAATAATTCCAGCTCCAAATAGAAATGCAAATGCGCCGTTAAGTAGAGATGAAACACACAGGCCTGTATGTTTAGTGCAGCCTGAGCTCTTACCGTGCGCCACATGCACCTTCTTCATCCAGGGATACACCACAATAGGCGGCTTGTCTTTAACCTGGCAGCCCGTCTTCCTCTGCACCTGAACGGGCTTTGCGCACGTCATCCAGGCCTGACACTGCAGGTAGTCATCCTTTGCCGCTCGCTCTTGCTCCGTGAATCCCGGGAAGTGGCCACCTGGATGATGCTCCTTGCCATGGTCCTCCCGGACTGGGCCCTGCACAGAGTGGACATAGGCGGCTTGTTGTGGTGTGTACGGAGGCGGAGGGGGGTGCACGCTGGACTGATAGCCCCCTCCATAAGTACCACTGTCCGGAGGGTTGTTGTAATACCCCCCTTGGTCACTAAAATTACTGTAATCTTCTTCACAAGGCGGGAACTGCGGCTCAGCGTATTTACAGCTCACCACGTACGACTCCATGATTGATTTATAGCGAGGCTAGCACGAGAATACTAATTTTTCTTTCTCTCCCCTCTCTCTGTCTCTTTTCCCCCCTCTGGCATCAAGCCATCCTGCGGCTGTCAAATAGACGGACGGCCATGCGGGGCACGTGACCCCGAGGCTGGCCAATCACAGGCGGCATTTCGCCTTGTTTATGTCACATGTAATGGGATAATTTGAGGGGAAAAAATGTTCATTATATGAAACTAATGAAGATGTGATCCTGAGAAGGGCTCATCAGATCCGCGCACAAAACAAACGCTTTAATGGACTTTTAAAAGGACAAAACTGAAACCATAAATACATGTAAAGCTAACGTGCCAGGCCGCTTCTCTCCACAATAACAAGAGCAAAGTGAGTGGCCGTCGTGCGTAAATCAGTCTAAAATATGTATCTCCAAAACAAGATCAGTTTTGCACAAATAAACAACATTAATGAACACACAAATAATAATTATTTAATAATAATTGCGCCACATCAAATAATTACATTCATCCGAGATAATGCGCTCTGGCGTGCATATTAGAAAATACAAACTATCATTCAAAGAGATCACGGTTCCTCTTTTCTATTCTGTGATTAAAATATATAAATATACAGCCTATTTCCTGCAGAGAGACGCGTGATGGCCCAATGTTGCCAGGTAATGTTTTTTACGCACGCGGACCAAGATAGAATTCAATTCAGTAATTCAGTTGGCCCGGTCGTAAATAGAGTCCCATTGTTTACCATTGTGTTTTTTGTGACATCTTTAGGCCCACAAAAACACAGTATCTTTTTACTGACCAATGTCCCTACGATTCTGACGCACTTTAAGCCAAACGAATAGACAGAAATCTGCCCATTGTTTATCTAAGACATAACTCAAGTCCCTCTATAAATCTGTCTATCCGCGCATCCCCCACTCCGAACAGCACCTATTGAAGAAGCGCGCGGACGACTGTAATTTATGACTTTTCGCGGCCTGAGTTGAACCCCCCGCCCAGATGCCCGACCTGAAAAATTAATCTGGGCCATATTGAGGGACGCGGGCCATATTTGGCCTTGTGGCGGGTCAAAAGACGCGCAACAAAAAGATGCCATGCAGTAAAAGAAAGCGCATAAAGAGTCACAGACAGTGAGTAGTATACGGCTTTGTTTGGCAAAGGTCAGCCCGAGGTGTCCCTCTCACCACTGGTCACCCCGCCTTCATGCGGCCAAACGCTCCGCTCTGCGTAAAAAATGACACTCAAGCGCAGAGCGACGTGCCAAGACGTGAGAGAAATGAAGAGAAATAATGCGATAGAAGCTTAATCAATAGGGTTATGCTAAAGCAGGCCCCCACACGAAGAGAATAGAAACGCGTAATAGGATTCCCCGGCCCTTTACGCATGTGGCACAACGTATCCCCTCTGTGCGCAAAGATAAATGACTGGTGATGAGAATAATCTGTGCGCTATGGAGGGCGATAAATCCAGGAGCGGCTCCGGGATTTCACGAGGATCATTTTTTGGCAGCAGCTGCGCCTAAAAACGCTACGGTCCGACGCTCGGGCTGAACCAGTCCACTCGTGTAATATTAGCCTTTAGTAGAGACGACTTCATCGAAGTCTTGGCAGGACTCACGGAACTAAATGGACTTGTTCGATACGTGATGGAATTGGGTTTCTCAAAGGGGTGAAAAACGCTGATTGTGCAAATTGTATCACTTCAGAGTAATACAAAAGCCAAACAACATCTGACATATGGGCTACTTTTGTTCACCTAACATTAGTTCTCTACATTTTTCAGGTAGTATACAGAGCACAGAAAGGTAGAACTTGTTAACTTAACCAAATAAATGTCTGGGAAACTATGTATTGTGCAATTTCACTATAATCACAAAATTGAATAGAAACAACTGGACTTACTCAACTTTTGCAGCCTGTACGTTTTATTACTAACCAAGTAGTGTTACATTGTGATCATATCAACTCAAGAACATAACTTGAATAGTACATACAGGTTTTCCTTCTTACGATTTTAGACACACACAAATGCAAGACTGATCTTTAATAAAGAGCATTTATACCAGTCAAATTATCTTGAGCTACGTTTCATTCAAATACAGTCTGATATTACAACTACTACAGTCAGTCATCATCATTTACAGTACTACATGGGAACTTCAAACACAATTTGTAACTTACTTCATATTAAAACATTGCAGAGTTGTGAATTTGGCCTGTTTACACTGACATGATCAAATCTGACCAAAGGGAGTCAGAGTCAGATTTGAGACTAGTGTAAGTGCAGCCAAATTCATCTTAAGGTCAACTTTTATCAACTCTAAAGGATTGTAAAGAAACACGTCTTTTCAAAATGTCAGAAAGGAGGCGCCTAAAAGCAAAAGTGAAGCACGACATGATGTGATTTCAATGGACAAACCTGGAATAGCCTCAGAGTGTCATCAAATGTGAAAATTCATGGTGGTTTGGCCAAATGAAACTGCTCATACTGTATATGTGTGACTGTTATAAGAGAGGAGAGTATGATGGACACTTGGTATTTTAGATCAAGGCTTACTAGAAAAATACAATATTTGCTTTCATTTTATCTACAGATATTTTATTCTACTGTTCTGTTAAATTCTACTTTTCGTGAAGCTCAAATTTCCTTTGAAATAAAAGCCAACTGGTGATTCTACACTGGCATGGGAGTTCAAAATGACAGCTTGTTTTGTTATTTGTGATGTTATAAAGACTATTATAGAACTATTATCTGATATAAAGCTTTAAATATATGCTGTAGTTGACAATTTGCTATTTCGTAATTTTGAACATTGAGGTGAAAGTATTTTAAAGGGTCTATTTGGTTTCAGGCAAATCATTTCTTTGTGATTTGGAAAATGTTGCGAAGACCTTTCTCAACTGAAAATATATATTATTTAGAATCTAGGTGCGTTATTGCAACAGAAGACCGTTGCCATGCCAAATCCTTCAACAGTTTTTTAGTGTCTTGAAGAATTTTGTGAAGATAATATTTTGATTCTAATTGTGTCATTGCTATGACAACAGAGGATCGTTGCCATGCCAAATCCTTCAAATCAGGAACTTTCGCTTAAAGGAGAATTAACGTTTTTTACAATCTGAGCCTTATTTCGGTAATAAAACAAGTTGTTTTACTCACCCATAGTAATTTGGTGTCATATGGAGCACTTCCAGAGATGTTTTAGATTAGCGATAGCGTAGCGCGAGTTCTCGGGGCACATGTTTGCGGTCTCCAAATAACACAAACTTTAGCACTTTTTAAATCATAGAAGCTCAAATCATAGTCTACGCTTTCGTTTGAGTCAAAAGTGGTCTGTAATCCAAGATTTAGCCATAGTTTCGAGTAGATGAGGACGCCAGTGCACATGTGCGGAGTCACAGTTTATTTCGCTCTCAGCTCTCGGGACCCAAACATGAAACACAAAGCTGTAAATTATGGATAAATCTCAGATTACAGACCACTTTTGACTCAAACGAAAGTGTAGACTAAGACATTGAGCTTCTATGATTTGAAAAGTGCTAAACTTTGTGTTATTTGGAGACCGCTCGGGGCATATATTAGCGCTACAGCTATCGCTAATCTAAAACATCTCTGGAAGTGCTCCATATGACACCAAAGTGCTATGGGTGAGTAAAACAACTTGTTTTATTACCGAAATAAGGCTCAGATTGTAAAAAACGTTAATTCTCCTTTAAATGTTAATGTTAATGCTGTTCCCTCATCATAAATATATCCAGAGTTGTGTTTTGTTTCATTCACACAGAAACCCTGCATATTTAGACTGAATTCTTCTCTCAAAGTGAAAACACCTTATGATGCCATGTGGTAATACAGAACGTGTCTCAGAGTGTTTTTAAAACTCCATCCACCGTCACGCGAATCATTTGGGTAATTACAGCCCTGGAATTTTCCATCTCTATTAACCAAGAGATAAATGGTAGCTATTAATTTGAAATCTACCACTTCAACTACCACAAGGTGGAAGAGAACATTTTGAGCTTTGGAGATGTGGATAGACAAATAGTTACTCAAACATGTGTGAATGAAACAAAACACAACTCTGGGTCCGTTTTTGATGAGGTAACAACATCATAACAAAGCTTAAAACATACAAGAGTCAAATGGACGTGCAGAAATCTTCCTACTGGAGTTAGTTGGACGTTTAGTCATGACCCATAGACTCCCCCAGAACCCAATCTGTGACGAGTTAGCTCCACACACATTCGGTTCTACAGGGTATACAGGGGGCATGGTTCTCTGGTTCTCCAGTTCTTCACTCTTTCGTTCTTCTGGCATTTTGTATCACCCCGCACCCTCTCACCCATGCATTTGTTGTACCATAATGACACATATTTAAAACACCATCTTGCCCATAGTTCTTCATTTTTCACCCGGTGTCTTTGTTGAACACAGAAGACTCATCAGAGCAGGGCTGTAATTTATTGGAGTCATTAAAGCAGCTAGCGCCTTTTGATATGAGACACTCGTTAAAAGTCCACAGCGTTAATTTTGATGAATAGGTATAATTACAGTCCACGCCATGTTATTTCTTAAAGAGGAGATAAGACCTGTTGTGGTGGAACAGCGTGGTGCCTGCGTCTGCATAACATGATCCTAGTAATGTATGGAAAATGTGAGTTCTCTATAGAAATCCAAATGAATACAGTAATTAGACATAACAGAAACATGCTGAGACCACAAGTATAGTGCTTGGGTAATGGATTAATATATGCAGTGTTCCAGTTACAACATTTAGCCTTATTTACATAATTGATTTTACATTAGAGTTCCATTAGTGATATAAGTATAAAAAAAACTGTCAGTTTGTGAAAACTGAAATATCGCTTCAAGTGGTTCCAATACAGTAGACAAAATAAAAAATAAGTAGGAAAAATTGTTAGTAACACACTTAAAAACTCGCTTTGTTCACGTGCACATCAAAATCTTATTATTATTTCATTTCTGGACATTTAAAATGACTTAAAATGACAAACCACAAAGTCCGATGTGTAAAGATTGTTGTTGTTTACATGTTATTTTAATAGATTTATAACTCCGAAATCTGATTCTAATCTGATTCTAATCTGATTTTGAGTGTAGCCTGTAAGTGTACGTAAAAAGCCAGTAAAATCAAATAAATGGAACTCGCATTATTGGCGTAAAAGTGCTGCATCCACATCCGGAATTAGGTCAGTTCGGTTTCTCAGGCTTTTAAAGTATCAGATTGAAATCAGATTACTCACATCTGATTTAGATTTTTACATAGAGCATTGTGTTTTACTTCTCTGAACTGTTTTGTAAAATTGCACTGTTTTGTTTAGCTCTTATTGTTGTGTGGTGAACACTGGCCTAACTCTGGCCTATTCTGGCAAGTTTACAGAGCTGGTGATTCATGCGCACTGTCCTTGCTAAATAAACCATATAAATAAATAAATACTCCAGTAATCAGATTAAGAGTGTACCAGTAAACAGAGCTGTAGGACCACAAAGGGGTTTTTGTAAATGAATTTGACCAATATGTCCAACTTCCATTAGAATTCCACTTAATAACTTCATTTACTGGTCTCGTAAACATGTACTTTATAGAATAATTGTACTACTACTAATATTTTTGAGGGATATATTAAGTTTCGCTGCTGTTTTAAATAAAAAAAACTGCTTTGTGGTTGATGCTGTCCAGGTGTGTTTCTTTTGGGAGTCAGGAGATTGAGGGAGTTTGAGTGCGTTCCAATGGACATAAGTTTAATCAAAGTTATATGGTGGACATTGAGGTATTATCTGCTGTGTAATGATTTATTTCTGCACTGGAGCCATTCCCATGCCCTGCGCAGTGTCTGTCAGCGGTGGGAAAGTGTCATTAAGAGCAGTGTTGGCATGTCTCTGGCTCGCCTGATTACTGTAAACTCCCAGCAACATGGCAGAGATTTTTCAGCCCCGGGCGCTTGTCGGGGCTCTGGCAGCGCGCGGCCGGTGCAGCTGTGCGCGCCTTTCCTCGGGTGGTTTGGAGCAGAAGATGGTGGAAACTGTGTGGGGATCAACACAACAGTCAGATGGAGCTGACTCTGCACAAAAGAGTAAACATCAATCCCGAGGTGAAAAATGGCGCGGCCGCTTTCAGGGCACCTTCGGAGGTAAACACAAATGAGCCAATCTATTGAGGCAGGGCAATTAATCCATGCCCCGAGTAAAAAGGACTTTGACCTAATACTTCCATTATTCACCGTTATTCCAGGGTGGCTAAGGTGGAGTCACTGTGAATGGTCGAACTTTTGGGCTCTTTAGAGGCGCAACAAGAGCGCAGAGATGATGCGTTTTGAAAGAGCATTCTTGTGGGAGAATGTAGCCTAGCTGCTCAGGTCGCCAGAGGGTCAATCAGAAGCGTTGACCGCTGGTTCACCGTTCCATTAGTCCTCTCCTGGACAGGGCAACGCAGGGGCTCGCGCTGGGACCATCCAGAGTTCACGAGCCCATTGTTCCCGCTGCAGCAGAGCTACTGCCCTGCCCCTCTCCACTGGATTATTGTGCACAAGACAAATGCGTAACGGTCACAAGTGCGTAAAACCCACGGTACCTGGACGCACAGATTAGCCACATATTTTTTTCTCTGGGGTTTGCGTGATCTCTGTGAGTTTCACTACTTTGCAGCAACACTGCAATGAAGAGTGAACGATTTCCAATAGGCGCAGTGATCATTTATCCGGAGCTGATGCCGCTTGGCTGAAGTCTAATCAGCAGGATTGCACCAAACAGGCCGTGTTCAATAATCTGACCGTGCATCAGGTTTACTCAGGCGTTGCTTATGTCCTTTTTAAAAGTCTCTTATTTCAGATAGTGTGCGCTTCTGCCACTGACTTTTGGAGGGAGTTTCAGATAAACTATTGAATAAATCGTCCCTCATGTTGAGCTGCGATATAAAGCCATTGAGCTGTGTCTTTTCTTTGAGGGGTCGTTTCACTTTTTCATCTTAGACAGGCTGACCGCCGGATCACCCCTCCGCCCCCGGCCCTCTGCCGGGTCAAAGCCGAGCAGCACAGCAGCCTTAACCCGGTTTAGACATTAACTGACCTCCAGCCCAGGCTCCGGCCACCGCAAGAAACACACACGCGTAAACCCAGTGCGCAGAGGCAGGCGACAGGAGGACAGGCCGGGCCTCGGCTGTGAAATTTGTATCAAAAAATATAAAAGATTATTGTTTTTTTGTTTGTGTGTGATGGCTGGTGGTGTATTTCTGTGTGACTGAGTGTATTTTCATGAGCCGCTGTGTGGCTCTGTCATATTTACGCGCTGCTCTTTTACAGGCGCGGTGTGTGCGCGGTGTGTGCACCCTCACTGTGTGTGTGCATAATCTTCATAAAACACACACACACACACACACACACATACACACACACACACACGAGCCATGCGCAGTATGAACACTGCACTAAATACAAGGCACAGTGAAAATATCGAAGTAGCTAAATAATACATAAACTCATATAATGAAGCAATGCTAAATTAATAAAATTAGGGTTTAAAATGATGAACAATTTTGCATGTATTATTTCATTGTGAAACTGCGCGAAACTGCTAGGTCTAATGTTGTTTTAAAATTTTAAAAATCATAATTTATCCACAACTGTAAAAACTTGCAGAAATGTCTCAGCCCATGAGAACATTTAAAACTAGCCTAAAAAAAAACTATTAACTGTAGCGTTTAAACAGTTCAAAATCATTTAAAGTTTTAATTAAATCATCTTATTAAACAGAGTACTATTGCGTAAATGTGCCACCGGGGATAATCCCAGCCCACGGGCAGGTTCGTAAAGTACTACTCCAGTAAAACGTAAAATACAGCAGTGAAATTGTGTCAAAGTCTAATGAAACCAAACCCGACACTACAGGTGGATATTTCCGCCTGGCTCGTGCACGGTGGCTGCAGGGATTTCATTTCATCACGATCCCCCCACCCTCCTCTCCGCGCCCCCTGCCCCGCACACTCATAACTTCATATCGCAGCCAAATATGAAAAGCATGACTTACATGTCGCCGTGGTGCGGTGGCGGGGACCGGCTGTTGGCTCGAGTAAATCCGTTTGGAGAGCGCGCACAGGCCGGTGACACGGTTTGGCACCGCGGTGCTCCTCTCCGCGACACAAGGAGCATTCTGTTGATTACGGACAAATATCAGCTCCCAATCCCATCTGGCCGCCTGTCGGCTATTCTCTCTGAGTTATATTTTGGGGCTTGTCAAACCACCGGCAATAAAACAGACTTTATTACCGTCACGTGCTCCGTTTTTTTCCCTTGCTCCCACGCGGGTTCATAAATTATTAGGCCCTGCACCAAGAGCCACTTTATTCCATTATGGCGCCAAACGAAAATGCCTTTTCATCTCAGGGGTTTTATGCTGCACATTAACTTGTTTTGCTTTGGACTGTTTTGCTACTTTTTCTCTAAAGATTTAACACGTGTTTTGTTTATTATTTTTCCCTCACTTTTTTTTAATAATTTTTAGATTTTCACCCTGAATTTATATAGGCAGTAATAATAAGCCAATCGTTGTGACTCCAAAATTTTAAATCCCCCTTAGAACCCCGTGCGTAAAACGTAAACCCGCGCGTAAAAGAATGCTCTGCAGTGTTGTTTTGGCTCTCCTCTCCTCCTCTCCTCCTCTCCTTCCACTCGTCTCAGACTCAAACGGCTGTTTGGCATTTTTCCGGATGTTTCTGGAATGCTGTTTGGAGCATTTGTTTCCTGCTTTGATTTCCGTAAATGGGGAGCAATAAAACCATAAAGTGCGTTCTGTGAAAACACGCTGCAGACTGTGTGTGTGTGTGTGTGTGTGTGTGTGTGTGTGTGTGTGTGTGTGTGTGTGTGTGTGTGTGTGTGTGTGTGTGTGTGTGTGTGTGTGTGTGTTTACTTTAGCAGCTCCTCTGTGACCGCTGGGCTTCGTGTCAAGTCTCATACCAGACCACTAATAATAATAATAATAATAATAATAATAATAATAATAATAATAATAATAATAATAATAATAATAATAATAATAATAATAATAGCTAGATTTCAGATGTGATCACAACATTCTATTGGCCAAAAATATGTCTGTCTTTTCGAAATTAGGTTTGAGAATTTATTTTTTTTAGATATTTATTAGAAATAAAAATAGTAACAAAATCTGGCTGCCGCCCACCCCATCTGGAGTTATGACGTCATCCTACTCTACAATCTGAAAGTCAATAATAATAATCTTTTTTTTTTTCTTCCATGTTTTAGAATGTGATGATGTCATGCTCCCAGATTCCCTGGTGATGACGTTGTACTTTGCCATGAAATATCCAAAAGGTGAATGCACAAATATTGAAACTAATAGTTTTTTTTTTTGGTCACTAGACACAAGAACTCACTGTATTATAATAAAAACAGTATTTTAACAATATTCATTTAACTGCAGCCATCTGTATGAAATATTATTCGCCTCTAGAATGTTGAAACCCGCAACAGAATGGTTTCCCGGGCTGAATAGAGAATAGTATGATGTGCGGAAGCAATAGATCTAAATAAGATGTCTTCTCCTCTTCCTTTGGTCACTGCGGTTTTGAAATTCACTTGAAACTGTGATTTACAGCCGCCACTTGGCTTAGCGAGCAGCGCCCCCTAGCGCCACCGCGGAGAACAAAACATCGACGTGAAGAAGCCGTGAAGAGGCGTGTTTGTGCGGCGTGCGTTCAAGGTGAGTGGGAAAAGGGAGTTCTCACGATCCAGATGAAGCTGGAGGGCGGCGCGCGGGGAGGTTATGAAACAGAGTATGACGTATGCGCGACAATGTACGACGGGTGAGTGTGTGGCGCCATCTAGTGTTTACACATAATAACACAGTGTCCTTTGTTCAGCATAAGAAATCACAGTAAATGTATGAAAAACAGGAAGTGGAACAATTATTTCACTTAATAAGTTAAAATAATGTACTATGCATGTTTTAAAGCAAAGACGTGTAAAATTAACCGTATATTCAGTACCAACTTGATTCGTATATATATTTTAGGCTTCAATATTTCATTATGTTAATTGTGTAAACCTCTTTTGTTTCGATGCCAGTGATGCAGATTTGACGTTTTCTTTTCCATGTGCATTGACATTTGAATTCATGTTTTTGTGCTGCCTCCACCTGGTGGACGGTGATAACAACTGCAGTGACTGCAATAATAAAAATGGTGATAAAGAAAACCTAGGATTTAATTCTAATTCTATGAATATTCTATTTTATCTATTATCTATTTTCATTTTGTGAAGTATGATGCTAAAAGGGACACCACAGAAAGACTTGAAAACAGCTTGTTCTATCTCCAAACAACATGTAAAACCGTCATCTGCATGATTTCATGGAAATGCAAGTTAAAACCATAGAACCTTTATTTGTTCTACAATAGGGAAATTCCATTGTTGCAGTCATAGACTGTATATAAATGGACACAGCTAACATACTAGCCGCCACATTCCAAATAGGTACTTCACTCTTCTGGCTCCTGACCTTGGCTCCCATTGACTTACATTAGAATATTGTGGCCTCTCTCTGTGACTGCTGTTGTGAGCCTCGTCATTTTGGGCTTAAAATGTTTGTATTAACCCACTCTACATGATCCTGGTGGGGTTTTTATATTTAGCTGTTTTGACCATCAAAAAAATCCTATTCATAATGTAGAGTCTCCATAATGTAGTGGCTCCAGATTCACCCCTGTAACCATTAGCAATGCAAGCTTCATCTGAGTGGAGCCAAACGGGTGACGTCATACTCACTTAGTCCACTTTTTATACAGTCTATGATTACAATGCACAATTTAAGAACAGTAAGAGGATACTTCAGAACATTCTCCATAGCAAAAGAGTTTTATGTCATACAGTGGATTGTTATCGCCAAAGGAACATTTCCATGGAAACAAGCAGGAGGAAGCCCTCCTCCAGCCCAAATAAGACTCAGGTTTGTGGAGTTGGACTGCTCACAGTATAAGGAGTAAGCCCACACATGGTTTTCCATGGTTTTCAGTGCAATAGAAACAAAATAAAAAGCTTTCATTTTAGTCAATTTTTTTTTACTAAAATGTTACGGGGTGGGTCTTTAAGACCCAGAGCAGCTCTCTTAGATAGATGTACGTGAGCTATATCTATAAATGATGATGAATTACCTGAATGATGTGTTCACAAGAGTTTCACTTGTGGTCTCCGCTGCTCCAAACTGCAGAGGAACAAAAACAGTCACTTAAAGACACACGTATGGGACAGTATTTATCACAGTAATAATGTCCGTATGATCTAATCATGACTTACACAGCACAGATCCTCTTTGTACGCAGGCTTCAGCCCTATCAGCTCTGCACACTACCCTGCACACACACACACACACACACACACACACAGGTTAGGTAAGAGCTTTGAAAAGAAACTGTGTCGACACCAATGGATGTGATTGGTTTCTTTGTTGCTCCTGGGGCTGTCAGTCGTGCATTTTACGTCTGTGCCTCTATCTGCTTTTGTCTCTTTGTTTCTCTCTCTCTAACACACACACACACACACACACACACACACACACACACACACACACACACTGACTCCCTCCATGCCGCATTGCAGTAGGTTGTAAATACTGAGTGCCAGCTGAGCTCCACTGAGCAGCACCAGTGAAATACTGTCTTTGTTGGGTGTATCTCTCACACCCCACCAGGCCTCATGAAAGAGGAAATGTAAAAATGAGAATCAGGGGAAAAAATACTGTCTTTGGGCTCCTTTGTGCTCCTGACACCAAGGCTGCCCTCATAAAACTGACACACAGCAAAACGCCAAAAGGAGGCCAGAATCCCCCATCTGTGCATTTGCATCTTCTCATGGTCAGAGGATCCCACAAAACCACAGCGCCCAGACCGTATATCTAAGTAGAACATTCAATACAAACATAGTCCTAATTCTTCACTAACAATGTTTTAATACAATGATACATCTTATTATATCCATACAGAGTTATCTTCAAAGCATTTTCGTTTTCAGGAGAGCTGTTTTTCCATGTTCCCAAACGCAGGAATTACATGAGGCTAAATGCCAAGAGCCTTGTACTACCTGTACTGTGGTAATAAAGGCCTTTTAGTAATATAACCTTTTTAAGTGCTATTCTGTTTTATTTATGTATTTGTTTGTTTTACTTTTCTGGATGTTCAAACATGTTCTGCATCTCACTGTGCACTTATGCATAGAATAAAACTATCAGCTAACTACAACTGTGACCTAAATGCAGCAATGTTCATTGGCAGGTTTGCATTAGTGTACACTGCAAGTTCAAATGTCACATCTGTATTCTCTTACCTGACGTAGGCAGCCTGCCCGGCCCCATCTCCCTCCTCCGCGCCCTAAACAATCCAAGACAACGTCACGTAAATATAAAAACCAGAATGCGTAACGAACACCAGTCTGACATGAATGCTTCGATGAATATGACATTTTAACCAATAAGATGAGCAAAAAGCGCATTTCCGGATACCAGAGGAAGTCTTTAACGAACACACGCACCCTCTTAAAGTGTGCATCATAAATTAGCGTGCAGAGTCCGTGCGCAAAAAACGCTTTGACGCAGTCTGGCGCAAAATACACGCTGGGACATTCCTAACCACAAATGCGACACGGAAGAGAAAATATTTGGTAAATGTGATTACCGTTCCTGGAGGCGCGTGGGCATCAAGCCGCATCTCTGGGCGCGCGAGGAGAGGCTGCTCGTGAGCCCCTGCCCCGCACGCACGCACATGACCGTTAGCGGCCAATGGCGTCCGTTTTCAGCTCATAAAAGTGGGTTATGGCCTCCGTGTGTGTGTGTGTGTGTGTGTGTGTGTGTGTGTGTGTGTGTGTGTGTGTGTGTGTGTGTGTGTGTGTGTGTGTGTGTGTGTGTGTGTGTGTGTGTGTGTGTGTGTGTGTGTGTGTGTGTGTGTGTGTGCTCTATCTCACGTCAACAACGCTCACTTAGAGCCCTGCGATTTATTCCAGCGCGCCATATTGTTACAGGCCTCAATCCACCAATGTAGAGCCAGGCTACTGTCAGGACTCAAGGAAGCATTTGAACTCAAAACTAAATTATTATTACGCCAGCTTTAACAAAAAAAATAAAAATAAAAAACGAAACAAGAACATGTTTTAGGATGGATAAGGTTTTACGCAGCCTGTATTGATTTTCAGCCAGTGTGCCAGGAGGAACACCACTGTGCCTTGGACTGTGCAAAAAAAAAAAAAAAAAAACATTCACACGTTCATTTAACTGCATAAGTAAAAGAATAAAAAGAATAAGTTACCATTTTGAAGTGTCCTGTGCCACTTCTGAACCAGTTAACAAGGAAGGGGGGAAAAGCAATGAGCCTATCACTGGGATTTTTTTTTTTTTAAGGTGTGATCTGGGAAGGTTTTAGTAGTGTGTGCCGTCAAATCTTTTTAACCAAAATATGTGCCGCGAGTCAAAAAGGATCAGGAAATAGCCTGGAAAAGCCTGGAAACTAACACGAAACAGGCCATTTACAACTCCTACTCCTGAATGTTTTTTAACATTTTTCTTTTCTTTAAATGTAAATGTTTCGAATGTCTTTCTACGTATGGAAACTATAGTATGTTTTGCTTTCTTCAATTTTCAAAAGTTAAAAATAAAGGAACTAACTCAAATAGGTTGTTCTGGTCTGATATTATATTATAAATATAAGAGAAGAACGAGACTTACTCAGGGTCGCTGTACAACAACAGCAACAGTAATTTGCTGTAAAGATGTGATAGTTAATCTAATATAATAATGGCCTACTACGTGCGTCGAAATGCGACTAAAAGTTCAATACCGACTGTTTAACGGTAAATACTTTGTGCGTAAAATGCGTCTGGCCTGGATTTGCTTGTGCGTAAATGAAGCCTGTGGATGTAAAACACGACTTGAGATTTTTCTATGCACGTTTGTGCGTACATGGGCTTTGGGGTTTGCGCGTCTAGGCCTGGAATATGAATGCGAGTTTAATTAACCTATATTTGGATCCAATACAGTGGGACAGGGGAGGCGCTTCTCCAACAGAGACAACGCAAAGGCAGTGGTCAAAATCACCTTGCACTCTGCAATAACAAATAAACACAAACATATTTAGTCTGCACGAAATATATCAGCTCTATAGACAATATGTTTCCGCCTCGTCACTGTAACAGAAACTGACAATATTAAACAACACCATAAAAGTGATAGAACAGAAGGACTCATATCTCACATTGCCTGAAACATTTTCGCCTTGTGTTTTTGTCTTTAAATTAACTTGTGTTTTTTGCCACAATGTCTTCAATTAAATTTGCACATAGTTTAACCTTGTGCACACAGACTATAAAACATATTAAATAATATTAATATAATATAAACGGCCGCGTAAAGAGTGGCGTAGCCCAATATATAATTATGTATAAGTAAAAATGAAAGAGGAAAGTAGAAAAAATATAGCCTATAGTGTTTTTTGTTTGTTTTGTTTGTTTTGTTTTGTTTTTGTTATTTTCTGACGATAGCTGCCAACAAAAATAGAATCCAAAACTTCATGTTGCGTCTGTATAAAGCGATATTTCAATAGCCTCTTTCATGATAGAACAGCTAACGTTTCGTGATTAGGTACAAAATTAATTATTCTGATACATTTCTGCAGAAAAAAAAAATAACAGCACATTTTTAAACACTTAAAAAAAGAAAAAATATAAATATATGTATATAAATGCTACAACTTTGAACATTTGAGTGAAAAGCTGCACACTGAGGGGCAAACACGGTAAATGCCGTTGTGCCTTACGCAGCACGACTCCGCCATCAAGTGGACACACGCCGCAACTGCACCTTCCGAGACTCCAGTGTTTTGTTTATTTATGCCTAATCTAATCTAATCCTGGAGGCCTCTCATTAGCCCAGGGAATAAAAGCACCACAACAGACAAAAACACTTCTCACGCTTCTCCCGGACCTGCTTTTCCGCGCACTCCGAACTATTAGTCTGATGCGCACTAACAACGCGCGCATCGTCACCTTGAGAACAATACAAAACCTTTTTATTACACTAAACACAACTGGCTACGCCCTTCCCTCTTGTCTGAAATAGTCTGCAGTAATTGTAACTATGCTGTGGTGAATTTATTTTACAGCAGAAGTTGAACAGGGAACGCCATTTAATCTGCGCGGCCATTACGCACGACGCCAGTTTAATTATACGAGCGAAAACGAAGGCTGTAGCTCTCTGTTAATGCTACTTACAACAGTGAAAAATACCATACAATTTACTAGAATATACAAGCGATATGGTAAGGTTTGTTTTATATATATATTTTACACACTTTGAAAATAAAACATACCTGAAATAAAGAACAACAAAAAAACAAAGGTGTGTTTATTTGTCTATTGGCGCGCCATAGATTGTTGTCAATATAGAGAGAGAATTATACCATATTATGTGGAAATACGAATACGAAAATCCTGATACAAAAGTGCAAATAAGGCCTTGCATTGTGAGAGCAGTGCGTGCGTAAACACTATCATGTACGCGTAAAACATTGAATAAAACAAAACAAAAAACAAATACTGTAGGCTACCATTTATTAAAATAAAATAAAATAAAATAAAATAAAATAAAATAAAATAAAATAAAATAAAATAAAATAAAATAAAATAAAATAAAATAAAATAAAATAAAATAAAATAAAATAAAATAAAATAAAATAAAATAAAATAAATAAAATAAAATAAAATAAAATAAAATAAAATAAAATAAAATAAAATAAAATAAAATAAAACTATTAGGAGGAAAATTAGCCGCGCCATTGCCCATTCCAACGGTAACATTTAGGAAATAGCAGAGACTTAACGCCTCTTAGTCCAGTGCGCTTTTGTCTCATGGTCTAATTCGCTGTATAAGGCCATTTCCTGCGTTTTGTGGCGTACAAAAGTGATTGGGGCTGTCTGGTCTCATCTGCAGACAATGACTTTAACACTCTGAAGGACAGTTTTGGCTCCGAGGCAGTAAAGGCTGCACAATAAAACCATATAGTCACGATGAGTGTCTGGGCTAAATTACTTTATGGCAGCCCTCTCTGCGTGTCTCTGTGTCGTGAGTGGGGGAAAGTCACGTTTATTCTACAAATGCATGCTGTTGCTTTATGACCCTGCAGTAGGATGCGCGCTGAACACTTTATATGAGGGCCATAAACGAGAGAACCTACGAGACTCCGCACTGACTTTGACAAAAAAGCTCAGAAACAGATGTCTTTTTGGAGAAACACTGGGCCATACCTGACGCAAAAGCACGTCCAGGTAGTCCCGCAGCGTGGGCCAGTGTGGAGGTGCAGACACGTGCGCTCCAAGGCGAACATTCCTCACCGGGGGCTGCGTCCTGCATGAGCGCAGGACAAAGCGCGCTCGGAGATATACTCTCCTCCTAATACTGGACCAAAACCCACTGTTTTGTTTCAATTCATACATTTTAGTCACAAAAACGAATTTGCACATTTGATGAACACTGACCTCACTTAAGATATAAGCGTAATGGTGCCACATGCGTAAAGGCACAATTATTGATTAGTCTTTTAACATGGCAAAACAGCTTTGGGTAGTTTTGATAGCCTAGTGATACCATTTATTTATTTATTTATTTATTTATTTATTTATTTATTTATTTATTTATTTATTTATTTATTTATTTATTTATTTATTTATTTATTTATTTATTTACCTTTTTAATGTAATATTATAGACATTTTGAACAGATGTGCCTTTTCCCTATGTTGGAGATTTTTTAAAAATGAAAAAAATCAAGTAATTCATGAATTAACGTAGCCTATATTGGGATGCATCATCATTTTTAATCTAGGTTAGGCCTATATATTAAACCATCATAAAAAAAAAATAATAAAGCCAGGTTTTGTTCACCAACGTCAGCCATGTTTTATTTGATACAAAAATGTACACGAGCAGCATATTGTGTTGAAAATGAGCAGATGAAGGCCGTGGGTGCATGTGCCCCTTGATTCCCGACACACAGCAGAGGCCTGTAGGCTAACATAGCCTGGGAGCTTCTTTTTCCCCAAGGAGAATGTGTGGCTGCCTCAATAGAATGAACAAAAGTTGCCACAGTTTGTACAATCATTAATATGTTCACACTATCCATACAATTCATTTTAATACTATAAACAAAAAAGACTTGTGCAAGAATCTGTGTGGTACACCGGCTGTAGCTAAATGGGAGGTAAACCATAGACTGTATATATAAATGGACATAGATAACCCGCTAATGTGGAGTTGTGTTCCAAACCGGAAACGAGCAGCTGCATCGATTCTGGCTCCGATTCATTTTACATTCAAAAATCGTCACCCCTCTTTATGTTATTACAGCATATTCGCATTAACCCACTCTACATGATCCTGGGGTTTTTATTTTGCTATTTTGTTCATAAATAAATTCCCGTTCTTAACCGCCAGCCTCAGTGAGCTTCATTTGACTGGAGCCAAACACTATGGATGATGCCACGCTACCTTAGCCCACTTCTTTATACAGTCTATGAGATAAAGGCGAGAAGATATGACCATCAGTCTGCTGTCACACTGTAGCTTAGCCATGACTGGTTTGTGTTGTGTTGATATCATGAGACCCACATAGTAACAACAGATATACTGTACATATTAGCAACACTGACTACTACGATAACAACAATTAAACAAATATGCCCATTTGGCCACATGCACTTTTTAGAAAAACAAATAAAGTAAGCCTATTCTGCTTTGAAGAAGGATATGTCAATAATGTTTGTAATAATATTTTAGGGGAGGCTGGGGAGAGTTGCACCACATAAAGACACTCCAGGCAGCAGCATCATAAAGCACACAAGATATATGGTAATATGACTCTTGTCTTCTTATCATGTGACTTCTTCAAGAGCTGTGTTGGCCTTTGTTGTAGCAAAGTATACTGACAAAGCTACAAGACATTTCTGTAAATGTTTAGTGTCCATATTAATCAGTGTTACACCTACAAACTGTGAAAGTGGCAGCAGTGAGAGTGTGGAAAGCCTGGTCAAAACTAAGGAAGTCGGTTGTTTCCTTTGAGATAACTTTATGACTTGAATGGCTACTCATAGGCGTGCTGTGGCTATATACAAAACTAGTGTTAAAAACAAAAGAGTTGCTGGTACCACTGCATTATCTTTTAGAATTGATCTCAAAAATATGGCGCTGACTTACAATCAAGGTAGGGCTGTGTGATTTTGGAACTTCGATACGTGATTTGGGTTCGGTAGTAGGATTCTGTTCAATGTTTACATTTTCAAGACTCCAGGAGCATGTAACATTTGAAAGAAGACTGTGTTTGAAAAGAGGATTTTGGGGGTTTGTAGAAGAAAGTGTCCCACCACGGAAGCTGAGCCCTCATGTCGGCATTACAGATTCTCAGAAAATGCAGTTTTTGTGTTGTTGTTTTTTTAATTTATGATTTTCGTTTTTTTGTTTTTTTTTGCAGAATGTGCTAGTTGAGATCATGAAGAACCCACTCCATGTTTCAGACAACAGCATTGGCTGCTTAAAAAGCATACATTTAGCTTAATGTCATGCAAATTAGGCAAGGAGTGCTGAAGAGACAAAACATGGAGAGGGATTTTCTGGGATTTAGAAAATCTGGTATGGCTGGTATGGCTGCTTTCACATAGAGACAACTTTTTTTTAAATATGGTCAGATTTTCACATGTAAGACATCATTGGAAAGCTTAGAACCTGTACTTTCAGAATCTGTGAACAACTCAAAACGCCTCCGAGACGACTTGGTATTGGTCAATTATGCTACTTAAGTAATTGCAGTCTTGGTTTGGGTAATTGTGACCATTCTAAATTTTTCTAATTTTGATTGCTATTTATCTTGTAGGGCAAATTTTGGGGTTACCAAAAAAAAAAAAAATCAACACTAAAACTACTACCAAAACTAGTATTAGAGGTATTGATACTGGAATTTTCACATCTTATGAATCATTTCAAAATGATTATAAGTAGCAGAACTAACATTAGATTTTAAATAGCCTATTGGTGGTATAGAAATCATAGAATCAAGACTTTCCCCTAAAGTAGCAACGAGTTAGAAATTTGAGACTCGTGACTACACTGCTGCATTCACATCTGATCACTCAATTTTGTTCTCAAATAGGCTAGTTAAAAAAATAAAAAAAAGCCAATCCATCTCCATCCGGTCAGCCCACGCTCTTGTTTCAGTTTAAAAGAGAAATTATTTTTAGTTGAATCATAAAATGTGATTCATGCTTTGGCAGAAAACACAGACAGTTTATGAGAAGTCAAGTATGTGTCAAGTCACTTCACATTAGATATACAACCATCTCCAAAACACATGGGGCTGGATCAAGAAGAGACTTTGATTCTCCTCTTCTGTGACTCCAAATGCTTCCTGTCCACTTATCACGTCTTTTTGAAGCTACTAAAAATATATTGTGCATTGTTTTTAGCCAGAATTTTCAAAAATTTTTGCCATTCACATAGAATATCCTATGTTTAAATTGATCACTTTTGTCTTCACTCTGAAACGCATGGATCAGAGAATACAGAATACAGAGAATATTATAAAGAAATACACAGCCCAAAGAATGTTAGCAATACCCAAACTCATCCCAAATCAAAATGAAAACTCCATATTTGACTTCTCTGCACTTTGTCAGATTCTCTTGCCTAAACTATGCAGCTGTATTAAAAACAGATGAGATTGTTTGATTTAAATAGTATTATCTGACTATTTATTCTATTTTATCTTTTTGAAGTTTTTACACATGCAAATAAAAATATTATTTTTAGGCGCCATTTTGGGCACTTTTTACCATTTGAGTGTATTTTTCATGAGGGTTTGGGTTAGTTAACTGCTATGGCAACAACACACATTTTTCACTTGCTCTGAAACCCATGGATAGTTTTAATATTATAAAGAATTCTACAGAAAATCCTTGCGCACAAGCCATAGTATTAAATACTTGTGATTGTTTGATAAAAAGGTATTCTACAGTACTTAACTATTCTGTCCAGATCTTTTTGAAGCCACTAATGTTTTCTTTTTACCAATGCAATGTATTGTGTCATTATAGTTTTAGGCACCATTTTGTGTACTTTTTACATTTTGAGAAACTGACAGAATGTTTTGTTTTGAATTATTAACTGCTATAGCAACTCCGCGAATGTTTCACTTTTATTTTTGAAACCACTAATGATTTTTTTTTTTTTAACCTATGCAAAGCCTATGTTTTATGGTTTTATCCACCATTTTGGGTACTTTTTGCCATTTCAGTTTGAATACTTGGTTTTGAATTGTTAACTGCTAAGGCAACAATGCAACATTTTCACTTGCTCTAGCTTCTGTTCCTAAATTATTATATAGAAAACATTACAAGGAAGCCATTAATACATTTTTACCAATGCAAAACATATGTACTGTGTCATTATAGTTTTAGCTGCAATTTTGGGTACTTTTTGACTGTTTTGTTTTGAATTCTTAACTGCTACAGTATGACATCAATGCAAATTTTCACTTGCTCTAGCTTCAAGTCCTCAATTATTATATAGAAAATATAATAGCCTAAAGAACTGCAGAACTCTTTCACGCAAGCACACATCAAATACCCACAGTGGCATGACGAAACTGTGATTGTGTGACAGAAAAGTCATTCTGTTAATCTATAACTGTTTACCTACATTCCCTTAACAGTGACGTGGAGTCTGATAGTTGATTCGAGCTAAAGCGCGATCAGAACAGCGTTACAACTCTCCCTGGCCTCCCCCGCGGAGTTTTCTCATCGCCATCACAACGGCAGCACCTTAACTACCGCAGGTAATGTTAATGACGGTGCACATGTCTGGGGCACTTCAGTTTTTTTTAATGTCTCCAGCTTTCCTCTCCCCCAGCGGCGTTGCCATTATTCGTTGATACTCCTCCTCTCACGGATCATCAGCTTTTTCATCTTCATGCGTCTGTTCTGGAACCAGATTTTCACCTGTCGCTCGGTGAGATTTAGGAGTCCGGCTACCTCCAGGCGCCTGTCCCTGGTCAGGTACATGTTGTAGAGGAACTCCTTCTCCAGCTCCAAGGTTTGGTGTTTGGTATATGGACACCTCTTCTTGCGAGTTGACTTGGCGTGGATCCAGCTGGCTGAGGGGTTCTCTGTTGAAGAAAAGACAGACAGATTTGAGCGTAACCACACACCAGTACATAGCTCCTCCGCCTCCAGTATCTGCGTGTTTGCAAGCTGTACCACTTCAAACACAGGCATTAAAAGACCAGAATGGCCCCAGGAACAGACTTTATGAGCCTGCAACTTTGGTCTCATTAGGAAACAAAACCATACCCTAAAACACTGCTCGATAAATTAAGACAGTGCTCAGTTCTTCAGACAAGAGTTATGGCTTGGGCTTGTTGATGTCCTTCTTCCATTTTCATAATGTAGCGTAATAAGATATCAGGTACAATTATGCTCAAGGATCCGGATTCTGTACATCTTTAAAGAGGAGTGTTTTTGGAAAGACAGCAGGAGTGATAAATAACAAAATAAAACAAAGAGACACATTTGAAAAACAGCCAAACTGAATGTAATTTACAGAACTGTACAGTGACGGATATGACATGCTTTAAATAGTGACGAAGCCTCAAAGTGCAGAGGAATGATACACACAAGCAACAAGTACCACTGAGGCCCTAGTCATGCCCTCTACAGACGTTCCTGAAGCATGCAGTTATAATAGAAATAAATGCAGAATAGAGATATATTCCTTCACAAAAAGTATGTTTTAGGTGCCTTGAATTTTAGTACAAATGTCTATGACACAGTATCACAATAACACTTTATTTGAGAACTAAACTGATCATTTTAAATAATAATACAGATTTCTCTGGGTACTCGGACTCCAGAAAAAACATTTGTACATATACACACTTGCTACAGTGCGGCAGAACTATGGCTCGAACTTAAACATATTTTGAAGAAAAAGACATGAATATGCTTTGTCCTTGAGCCTGATGTGAGATAAGTAGCATTAGACCAACCTGTGCACTTCCTATCGTGACAAATTGCTAAATAACAATTTAATTATTTTAATGGACAATAAAGTTTTATATTTTGTCGTTTACTAGACATTTATAGGGCAATAAAAGTCACACACACTTCCTTCTTTGCACAGGCCGCACTCCTCAGTCCTGCCTGGCTCTCACACGTACCTGCATTAGCACTTGTAAAGTCTAATAAACATCCGGGAGCACCGTAAACTTGTGGACAGGTCCTTACCGGGCTCAGACTGCGGCTGCGGCGGGGCTTTCCTCTCCTCGCTCTCCTTCTTGGGTTCGGCTTTTCTTCCCAGCTCCTCGGCGGTCCCAAGCCGCTCCAGGACCACCTCGTTCGGACTGGCAAAGCTGGACTCCTCGGGACTCGGGTTGGACGGTGGAGAGCTCTCGGGTTTTACCGCCTCATAGGTCGTCACGGTGGGGCTGGAGAGCTCGTTTTGCGGGGGGAGACACGCAGGGAAAGCCTGCGTTAACGCAGAATCCTGAGCAGGAGTTGCGCCCTCCCAACAGCGGACAAACCGACTCTCGGACGCCGCAGCGGGGGCGAGGTGCTCGGGGTGCGACTGTGGGCCATAATACGCGTGTTGCGGGTGATGGTGGCTCAGGAGGGGATGTGGATGGAAAAGCCCCGGGATAGTAGACTGCAGCTGCGGTGAAGACGACGACGAAGAAGTGGATGTATTCGCCCACGGAGAGAAGCCGTTTAGACCCGTTTGTTTGTTTGAGAAATGAGAGAAATCCGGAATGTGAGAGCTCGGGCTTTCCTCCTCTTCAACGCCGCGGACTGGCTTGGAGCAGCTGGCCGTCGTGCCCTGCACACCTCCCGGGATGAAGTGTGCTCCGTACGGCTCGTCGCTCTGGAGCCCCATCATAGAATAATAATTCGTTAGCGACATGTTTATTTTATTATTTCAATAAAAAGTCACTTAAGTGCGACTGTAAAACCTTAGATGGGCTGCTATAGTGGCTTACATCCTCCCCTAAAATGGTAGTAATTTTTTTCCTGCCCTTACCCTCTCCTCGGCTGCCTATTGGCTGTGAGCTGGATCACATGGTTGGACTGTATTTACCCAGTAAGGGGAATAAATCAAATGATTCTTTTGTGCGCAGAGAAGTGACAGTAGGCCTACTGTCTGCTGCCGGATGAGTCTGGATGTAGGCGAAATATTTTAATACTCCGCTCGTCAAGCAGGGTTTTACAAGCAGAATAAAAAGTAGCACCAAGATGTTTACGAGCGTGGGTTAAGTGCGTGCTACTGGTGTGTATGGGGACATTCTTCGACCATGCATAACCTATAACCCTCACTACTTTATTTTATTACACACAACACGTCTTTACTTTGGCCGGACGCATCACAGTCACTGTCAGATGGGCATGTTTACACTGGGCACACGCCGGGCACGACTGTTACTAGGCCTACATAAAACCTGTAACCTTGAAATGACCGTCCATCAAATAATTAGGATCAAAAAACATGCACATCATAGCCTACCTTTATAAAAGCCTGTGGCGCAATTACGCACAAATTACGCACAAATTACGCACGGGCCTTTAAGTGTCTAAAAGAGGAGTGTGAAGTGAATATTTTATACTAACACAAATATTTGTTTCACTTTTATCTAAATATATAATAATTTTGTAATCAGTGAAGCCCACATTAAAACTACAATGTGTAACATTCTGGAGGTCTGGTGTGGTCTGGCATGATTCCAAATAGAAAGTTAAAACCATACTTCGGAGCATACGTTTAATGCCATACAGTGGAATATTATAGCCAAAGGAGCAACATTTCTATGGAAACAAATAGGAAGAGGCCCTCCTCCTCCTCCAGACCAAATAAGAGTCAGGTTTGTGGAGATGCAAGTCCTCTGACAGTCATTACTGCTACTTAAGGATGTTTTCAGTGTAATAAACACAAGCACAATTCAAAAAACAAAAAAACCCAATGCGTTTCTGGTTGTATTTATTGTATATTATTTTGGGGCTAAATTGTTACACACTGTGGTTTTAAATACAGCACATGGCGTTTTCTAACTAATGCTTAAAGTTGATGAAGTAGTTCTGTTGGTAAAGAGAAATAACTGTTCGGATTCGGTTCGCCTTAAGACGCGTTCGTCTGCAATAAAAACAAGAAAAACCATCACCAGTTGTTCATATATAGTTAATGAAACAGTAATTCCGTGTGAAATGCAGTAGTCTGTCGCCTCATGCGTCGCATTAAAAACATGCAAATACATTTCATTTAATGGGAGAAAATATTTATAGCCCATAGTTCGCTAACGGCTGAAGAACATAGTGCAAGCTTTTCTCCATATTTATTGTAAATAATTCTAGTTTAGATGATAATCGCTCTGAGTAACAGTCCCTTTGAGAAAGAAAAAAACTAAATAATTATATTTAACTACGAAAACGTGGTTTAGCCAAAGGCCATTCAAATCCTTCTCGTTCAGTTCATTTTCACACACAGACTTCTTCTACGTGTCACTTCAATGGAAAATGTTGCACTTCAGTAAAAACTCATGCTCTTCTTTTTTACTGTTTTAAAGCTTTGACTCCAGGAGGAAACGAGTTTTGTTTTAGGCGAATTCACGCAAGGCCTTTAATTCTACAAAATATAATTCTACAAAATATAATTGTACAAAATATAAATGTACAAAATATAATTCTACAAAATATAATTGTACAAAAGGGGATTTGATGTTTTTTTAATTTCTATGTCTGATATTAAAATCACAGACTGCCCTGCACTATAGCACAGGAGAGGAGGTGTTGTGGCTCAGTTTGAATGGATCAGTCTCAGAACATTTTCACGTAGACCTTGGTTGTGATTGTTGCCTCTTGTGTATATTTAGCACCTCCTGCTGGTGGGGGAACTTCATATTTAATCATCAGATGCCTTCGAGGACAAATGTAATATTCAGAATTCCAGCAGAGGTGGAAGTGGTGCATTTTAACTAGACCAGGATTTCCAGGGAAATCACTGCATAAACTGTATGTTGTTGTTAAAGCTTAAATGTCATTCCAAACAAATATGTGAGAATATGACAACTGAACTATTCAGTTCAGTTGTCCTGGAGTAAAACTGCACAAAGACAAAAGTGAAATCAAACAGTAATGGTCACAGTGCAGGGCAGCTGACGCAGGTCAGGAGGTTTATATGTTACTAAAAAGTGTAGTAAAAACACCCAGTGAATAAGAGAGGAGTGAAGTCTTTATAAGGTTTGACTTTGGCATTAACCTTCAGCTGCAGTCTTCTTCTGTTGAGCAGGAGTTTAGCAGGAGCCATTATCACCTTCAATAAGAAACACCTGCATCACTGTGAGCTCCAGAGGAAGTGATTTTACCTCAGCTCCAATGTCATTAGAGCCAAAGTCGGCACTGGCAGGGCCACATGCATCCCTCAGTTCAGACACTAAAGCATGGCATGTTAATACCTCCACAGATCTCACTAATGCTCTGGAACTCCTCTAATCTGCCTCCTATACTGTAACGGTCAGAGTATTCTCATGTACAACGGTCAGAGTATTCTCAGAGTATTCTCATGTATAACGGTCAGAGTATTCTCATGTACAACGGTCAGAGTATTCTCATGTACAACGGTCAGAGTTCTCGTGTCCTTCACACACTGATCTGTGCTAAATGCAGCTGTAGGTTAGATTACAGCCTCTGCAGAGCTGCTGCTCACACACACACACACACACACACACACTCACACACACACACACACACATCAACTTCAATTTCTAAATTCTAAACATTTTTACTTTAAAATGTATTTTTAAATAATTGTTATAATTGTGACTGGTAAACCTATAGTTGGACTATTGTTTCACAATGTGCAAGAGTAAAATAATTCATGTAATCAAATGATAACAAATGTAATTTATTGCAGCGTTTATAGAACGTTCCCATTGCTACAGTAATATGTAAAGATTTATATCTGGATAATTATCAAGTAAAACAAGTCATATGGTCAAAGACTAACGCCGTATTATCAGGTCATTAAAAGAAAAAATCAAATGGATAATCTTGAAAACCAAATAGCACAAAATATAACAAATAAATGGGACATTTATTTATTTATTTATTTTTTAAATCATAAATCAGCATTACAACAGTTACCAGTAAAAGCATTATTTGATTCAAACGTATCTACCTCATATCTGGGGACACAGTTCGGTCATATTTATGGAATTAAAAATCAAAATCTTTCACAGAACTGTGTGAAAGATTTTGATTTTTAATTCTTGTATTTTCAATCTTGTATTATTGAGACTGAATACATGTCACATTTTTCACATGAGTCCTGGTTGCTCGTGTCAGACCTAAAGCAGCGTTAGCAGAGCCTGTGTTTGAGCTGCTCGCAGAAGCTGAGTTTGAGCTATGAGCAGAGCCTGTGCTTGAGTGTGCGTTGGTGCTTTATTGGTGGCCATTACGCTGGGTGCTTTTCTCTGGTTGCAGAAACACAATCTGGTCTTTCATGTGTGGAGCTCTCATGGATCTTTGCTCGCTCCACAGATGCAGGAGACAAAGAGCAGAGGCACAGACCATCTCTACAGACTGTCTCTATAGCCCCCATAAAGGCATAAAGCAGAGGAAATGGCACTCGTGACGCTCTGTTGTGGGGGCTCTCCGGTTCAAGGTGCATTTACAGCCTTGGACTCCTTCTGCAGTCTGGTTTGATGTTGTTCAAAGTCTGGGTCGGAACTCCAGAACCCAAAAACCAAACCAAAAGATGTCATTCTATCTGAGAAACACGTGAAAAATGTGAAATTCAAAAAATCAGTGGTGGAAGCAGCAAAAAAAAACAAACACTCAAGTCAAAGAAAAAGTATGTTTATGACTGAAAGGTTTCTATTCCACATTCTTCTCTCTTCTGTTTTTAATTAGAACGTTATCCTGATTATTTATGTTTTGTTTTGTTTGATTTGAATATGTTTCTTACTCTGTAAAGCACTTTGAATTAGACTTAGACAAGCTTTATTGATCCACAAGGGAAATTATTTTGACAAAATAGCTCCCACAACAAAGAGACATGTAATAATAAATTCTAAATAAGCAGCAGAAATAGCAAGAGACTGGTGTTATAAATGTACAAATACAAAAACATATAGTAATATAGTCAAATAAAATCTCAGCAATATACAAGAATTATTGTATATTGCTGGATATTATTTTGTGCTATCCAAAAAATATATATATATATTAGTAAGTCTAAATTGAGATCTAATAAAGCCATTTTGATAAGGAAGCGAATTGATAATTCAAGTGATGTTTTGGAAGTTTTCTTCTTCCCGCTCCTTTTCGAGCAAAAACAAAAGACAAATGTATTTGACTGTACATTGGTGACCTGTATTTATTTCCTTGTGTTGACCTGCTCGAAATGAATAAATAAATGAATGAAAAATGAAATGAATGAATAGATTTGTGCTGAAGTTTGTTCAACAGAAACGACTGAATATCTAGAGTTAGAACAGTATCTGTATTTGTTTTATTTGGATATATTTGTTGGCTCAAAGTATGAATGTGTTCAAAAATAAAACGCTCCGCCTTTTCAGCAGGTTTCAAACTATAAAAAATACGTTTACTTTTCAGTCCTAGTGGATTAGAAAGTACAGGTACCTGCTCTCAAATGGAGTGAAGTAAAAGTCAAAAGTATCCACTGTAAAAGGTAAAGTACAGATACTTCAAATGTGCTGTACTTTTTACTTTTATTTCCTTACGTTCCACCACTGCAAATTATGATCATTAACTGATGCTACAGATATTATGAAACAATTAAGTCTTATTTAATGTCTTTTTAATAAACTAACTGATCATTTTGACTTTTGTTAACTGTAACAATCAGTTAATTCGCTATTTTTATTTGATGCTTGTGTTATATTATACAGCGTCTTTTGTTTTCTGCTCGATTTGTGTTGTACAGTTTAGATGAAAAAATGAAAAAATAAATACTGCAAATGACACAGACGATACAAAAAACAGGACTCACACATATTTTTTTCTTGTGTGTATTATTACATTTAGATAATAATATAAAAACAGTATTATGTAACAGAAACTCTGCAAATCCAACATGATTGTCTGTGCTCGTCTTTAAGTGCTTCAATAGACCAATATATAAACATTAGAACATACACATTGAATATGCAGACAAAAAGAGACATATTCTGTGATCTGGGTTTGGGAGGTCATCATCACTTCATCTTTAACAGATCAAAGTATAAAGTATAAAGTATAGACCGTGTACTTTACAACAGAATACACAACAGAATTCTTTACATATAACAATATACTCAAATCAACAGGAAAATTGGATTGTCTGTATCAAGGCAAAAGAAAGTTACTTGATTGTACTTCAGATATTATGATTATGATTATGATTATGATTATGATTATTATTATTATTATTATTATTATTATTATTATTATTATTATTATTATTATTATTATTATTATTATTATTATTCAATATTTGTGCTTTCACAGAGAAATAGTGCCATAATTGGCCATAAAGCCGAGGGTTTAACAATACTACACTGTGCACTGAATTACACATTTAAAACAATAAGAAAGAGTTTTTAGAATTGTAAAAGTCAAACAAGGATATGATACTTGTGAGTTTAGTGCTGAAATGTAGATTTTGGACATAAACAGACCCTGCTTCTCAAACGGGCACATGTACAGGACATATCTGATCTTTGTTCATCAGAACAGGTGGTACCCTGTGTAATACTGCAGCCTCTCCCTCTTCACTTTCTTTTCTTTCATCCTTCGATTCTGAAACCAGATCTTCACCTGTCTGCCAAACAACAGAGGATCACATTAATACACAGACATAATAGAAGATTTGAGATAATACACACGCTACTAAAACAACTCTCAGTGTAGAGACACATTAGAACACCCGCTGCAAAAAGTAATATTTAGGTCAGTTATAAAGACTTCAATTAAGAACATGTACTTGACAAGTAAAATGATCTACGAGTGGAATAAGTGTGTTTTTCTTAATTCAAGCAACGTTTGATTTCATTTCTTATTTAAGTGCCAAGAGTTGTTATTTTTCTTATCTTACATGGAGCACGATGTATTTTCATAATTTAGCTACAAAAAGTCTTGTTCCGTGGTAGAAAATTGTATACTTGTCAAGTGAAATTTACTCAAATCATGATCAAACTTTCTTAATTCAAATCATCTTAACGACGTCTTGGCTAGATTTGAGTTTTTGCAGCGCAGTTTGTGTGATATTTGTGTTGAAAAGTGAAACAGGCCAGAGCCAGTTTAAGTCCGAATGCCCTGAGGAAGTCCTTTGTGAGTTTGATCAAAGCCTGGACCTATTTGACCTTCGTCTAACCTGAAGTGTGTTATCAGGTCTTCTGTCCAGGTGTGATAGTACACACACACACACACACACACATACACACACACACATTCTCTGTTACAGCTCAGCTCAAAACTCAAATCTAGCCAAGATATATATATATTTTTTTTACTTTAGTTTATTGAAAAATGTACATCAAAAATAAACATATAGAACAATAGAACAATCCTTGACAACAGGTCATTGCATTTAGCCATTGCTCAAGTCACCGGGGTCCATCTTTCCACGAACAAGTCCATCTTCATCTGAAGTTTGGCTGTTAACTGTTCCATGATATAAACTTGTTTTAGTCTTTGTATCCATTCTGTCTTTGTCGGAGGAGACTGTTTCCTCCAATTAACCGTTATCATTTTTCGTGCAATCATCAAAAGAATACGGAGAACATATTGTTGGTCTTTTACACATGCGTTTTCTGGTAATGCTCCCAATACAAACATCAACGGATCCATAGGAAGTTTACAAGATAGTATCTTCTCTATTTCTATTTGAATGCCCTGCCAGTAGTTACAGAGGGCTGGGCAATCCCACAAAATATGTGAGTGTTCTGCCACCATGCCACAGTTTCTCCAACATACTGGGGGTATGTTTTTATAGAAGCTTGAGATTATTAAAGGGGTTCTAAAATATCTAATTTGTGTCTTCCTAGCCAAGATATTAACATGACTTGTATTAAGAAAGTACATTTCCCTTGACAGGTAAAAGGATCTGCCAATGGAGGAAGACTTTTTGTACTTAAAATATGAAAATATACCTTAAGATAAAAAACAACAACTGTTTGCACTTCAAATAAGATACGAAATCAAACGTTGCTCGAATTAAGAAAAACAAATGTATTCCATTGGCACATCATTTTACTCATCAAGTTGAGTCTCAAACAAAGTAAAATGTTCTTACTTTAAGTCATTTTTTTAAACTTAGATATTGCTTTTTCTTGTGGGTCAGAGTGTTTCTTTCTTTTACATGTTTTTGATTATATTTGAGTACGGATGAGGACTGACCGGTCTGTGAGGCGAAGGCTTCGGGACAGCTGTACACGGCGTTCTTTGTTGATGTAGACGTTACAGAGGAACTCCCGCTCCAGCTCTCGGATCTGCTGTTTGGAGTAAGGACAGCGCTTTTTCCTCACACAGGCCTTTGCTGGAAAACACAACAAAGATCCACTAGAACACTCGGATTATACAGTTTAACTTTTGTAAAGGTCTCAAGTTCAAAATGGCCTTTGTTGGGAAGGAACTAAACATGTACCAAAAATACACACTCGGAATACTACAGTAATTGTATTCAGGTATTTTTGCTCTGTATTTGGTGGTATTCAGAACTTTACTAAAATAAAAGGAAACATGGCAACACTTCATAACTAATCTAATAGTAATAGTTTTAAAAATAGTAGAAAACACTGTTCTTGTAATGCCATGAATATGCACAAATATGAAGCTCCTTTAACCCTATGTGCCTGTGTTTACACTATAATAATATCATAGATGCAGTATATTAGAATACATCTCAGTGTGTTGTATGTTCAGAATATATATTTACTGGACCATGTACAAAACATCACAAAATGTATTTCAGTGGAGTTTTCGGTATTGTGCAAAATATTTTCAAAGTATTCTTCCCAACACTGAATATGACAATGCACAGGGGGATTTACAAACTTAAATGCACACCAAAAATATAGACATCCCTCATTTTAAATTTAAATAATGAATCTAGTGCCAGTTTCTGCAGGAGCAGGGATGAGCCACGTTTAAATCAAATGCACCTTTTAGTTTTGATGTTTTTTCTTATACTGTGCAGCATTATGAGGCAATACTAATGCTGACTGTGAGGCCTTATTTTAAGCTGATTTAATAAACATGTTTTATCTGTACACTTGTTTCATGTAAACAAAGCCGTAAACGCTTTAGTCACGTTTTCTCTCCTAATACAGTATCTGTGTACTTCACATGTATCTGTGTACTATCTGTGTAGTGCACGTGTAGAGTACTCACTGGGGCCCTCGTGCTCCTCTTCCTCCTCTTCCTCCTCTCTCACACACTCTGGACTCTCTTTCTCTTTCTCTTTCTCTTTCTCTGCGCTCTCGCTGCTCGGACTGCTCCAGTCTCCGCTCGTCTGGACACTCTCCTTCTCTGTGTGTTTACTTGTTTCGGTTTTGACAGCCTCCTCCTCGGAATAATCAAAAAACGGGTCAAATGCAGACGGTAGAATGGTATTCTTGCTCGCAGCCTTGAGGTAGAGCGGTGCGTCCGGGCCTGGCGCACGGGAGCTCCCGGGGAAACCGGGAGTGTCTCCGGTAAATACCTGCGCGTGGAAGGCTGCGGGTGCGTAGAGCTGCTCCCGGTGATACACCGGCTCTGCTGAAGAGGTAAAGCGGGGCTGAGGCACCGGGGGACCGCTGTGGTGCGCCTGATACACGCCCCATTTGCCCGGAGAGCCGTGAGGCCAGTAACTCTTGTACTCACACACTCTTCTGCTGCCATGGTCCAGTAGAGAAGCCTGCGCTATGGAGCCCAAGTCAGACTTAGACGAAAAGTTGTAACAACTCGGAAAATACATTAGTCAAAATGATTGAAAAGAAGTTACAGTCAATATCCAACATGCGATAAAGTGTTGGATTATCAGACAGCACAGTCCAGATGGAGCAGAGCAACTGGAGAAAAGTCTAAAAAGTCTCAGAGTGAGTACAGTGTACGAGCCTGCCCCATGACACACACACACACACACACACACACACACATACACTCACACACACACACACACACACACACACACACACAAACTTCACTCATTTCTGCAGATTTACGCACGACACTCAGAACATATAAACACTGTCGTTTGTCGGAAGTCCAAACGAGACAAAAGTGTTTTCCTCTTTTAAGAGGAGACAGATTATAGCCTGAGCTTTTCTTTAGAGCGATGTGCGTGTCACAGGACCGTGCTGTAAATGTGTTACATTAACAAACACGCATGTCCAAGTGAATGAGAATAATAATGTGTATAATAATGTGTATAATAATGAGTATAATAATGTGTATAATAATGTGTATAATCATGTGTATAATAGACTCTCTTTATGTTAGGCCCACGGTCAGAGCCGCTGGTCCCAGTCCAAGAGAAATGTGCTCATAAAGTTGTTTTCATTCCCAGAAAAGTCATGCTTATTTATTCTCGGCACTTCGCTGTCCTTTTGTAAACTGATTAGCAGCGGTATATGTGCGGGCACATGAGTGCACACGCACAGGCCTGTGGCCCTGTCTGTTTACACTGAGTCGTGGAAAATAGACACTATTAAAAGGCCCGTGTATTTTGTTTATGATCAAATCTCACTAGGCCAGTGGGTCATAAAAGAAGTGAGGCTTCTGTGATGTGCTTCGCGTCTGTAGATTACAGCTCATTTCCATCTAACACGTCTTTAGTAAACATGCCTCCAGGACTCAGGGGTTTTCCTCGCGGACGTGACGGACACTCGTGGAAACTTTCCCCTCAGATGTGCTTTATCCACGCGGAGTAAATCCTCCACACACGAGTGTTATTTTTACTGACATGAATGAGGACGAACACAAAGGCCTCGAATACGCGACATGTTCATGATGACGGTGCCGTGATGGAGACCCACGGACAAACACCGGGGGAGGTGGAAGTGGAGGTGGAGGTGCAGGAGCGGCTGTGCTGTGCTCTTGTCCCGGGAGCAGTGTTCGCAGGTGCCGGTGCTGCTGGGTCACATCTGCAGCACTAAACACTAAACACTAAACACACGAGCTTTTCCAAAAACACGTCACGTGGCTTTGACTCACGCGCTCGTGTTAGGCCCACGCGCTGTGGAGCACGTGCTGAGGATGGAGACATGAAATAGGCTCAAATAGTTGAATCTAGGCCCGTGTGTGGTGCATGTGTGGAACTGTACGTGTTGTTTTTGTCATTCAAATGCTTCATTACGTCACATTTCTCTGCACTTCTGCAGTTTGAAGTTTGGAGCAAAAGGAAGTGCAGAGACATGTGACATAAGTTTATATTTGTTTGTATTTTGAGCTTGTCTTTGTGAAATTGTGCTTAAATGGAACCTGGAGGTTGCTCAAATAAACATAAACATAAACTAAAAAAAAAAAAAACTCAAACTAAACTAAAATGCATCATGTTTCTCTCTTTAGTTCAGCGCTGACGCAGGAACAGCAGAGACTCAATCATATCCTGTAACAGGCGAAATGATACTGCATATCACATGTTAAACAGGTTAAACCAAAGCACACGATGATTTAAAACACTTCAGACCTGTAGTTTAGTTAGTAAAAAATCATTTCAAGTGGCCTTAGCTCATTTTGTGACTCGGATGCCCGTTCAGCACAGATCTGACTCTGTTACATTGGAACATTCTGATTACAGGCCTACATATTTAATTTTATTTGATGGTGACAAAATACAACTGCTGAATCAATATAAAACCATTATTTTATCAAGACCACGCTTTAGTGGGCATATTTTTATATGTTAATGATTTTTGTAATGACTTTTTCTACATTTCTGTACTTGATTTGATTTGATGTACAGTAGCACCCTGACTCCAGAACAATAATGTCATGAACACAAGCCATGCCCTATATTATTTCAGTTCAAACAAAAACAGACATCAGATCAGTGTTGTTGTTGTTGTTTTTTTTACTTTACTTGTCTATTTTTCCACCCATAATTTGTTATTCTTCTTGTCAAAATTGCATGAATTTCATTTATTTTCAATGATCTGTTTTCAGTTTATGTACAACAATGGAACCATTTTCACACCGCCTGTAAAAAACAAGTTAAAATGGCTTAAATTAAGAACACTTCATTTATTTGAGTAGATTCAACATGACAAATAAAATGGTATATGGAATGATGTGAAGTGTGATTTTCTAAAGTCAAGCAACATTAGTTTGCGTATTTTAAGTACAAAGACTTGTTTTTAAACATTGTAGATATAATATTGATAATCGGAAACAATTACTGTAAAGTTCAGATTTTATATTTGCCAGACATTATAAAACAGAATTGTGGTTAGATTTGTCATTTCTGTTTGAAGAGAAAAGTCCAGATTTAGTTGACGGTGACTTTGTTTACGTGCACACCAACAGAGGCGTGCAGAGAGTGGAGGGCAGGGGGGCAAACTTTAAAAAAAAAAAAAAAAAACAGGCATAGTCAAACCTGTGGACCTGTATATATTTATTACATCCATGAGCACATATGACAGGTCCTGCTTTTGGGCCAACACTGGATAGAAAAGCCACTTAAAGCCCCAGTGTGTAGGATTCGTGGGGCATAGGTGGATGGTGCTATTGCACTTTCTGTTTTAGCTACGGCAGACCTCGAGGGTCACCCGGGCGCGCGCACGAGCCGGGCGCCGCTACTGTATAAATAAAACACGGTCCCGGTTATTTTTTTCTTTTCTCATGAAAACACACATTCCCGATCATGTACCATGACACTCTACACATCAAATGAAACCTTACAGTCTCCTCTTTTTGACTATGCAATTCAATTCCCTGCACAACAAACACTCCCCGAGCATATGGGGCTTTTATACAGAAAAGCACAAAACGAGGTTAGCTTACCTTAGAATGCTTTGCACAGGTCAAACTCTGTATTTCACCATAAACTTGCTCTCAATTTGTCCGTAAGGATCCAGCAAATAAAATCCAGTAAAACAATTTAGTCCAAAACACGTGTTAGATCCATTACGACGTCTGATCCGGCAGCATGCTTGTGTTGTTTACCCAAAACCACGAGCCTTGCCGAAGGCGAAGGCGGAGCCCAAATGTCCTTCTGCGGCTCTCGTATTCAAAATGGCTGCCTCTATATGGGGAAGATCCCCCTTTTATGTGACTATATCTAAGTCCAAAAGAATACTTTGATTTCATGATGGAAGTGAAAAGGCTTGGAAAACAATGTATTTTTGAATGGGTATCTTCAATTTCAGTAATTAACGGGTAAAAATCTTACACACTGTCCCTTTAAAGAACAAAAGGGGTAGGAGCATATTGAGCCTTCCCCCCCTTTACACATTCCTGCACACCAAAATCTGATTATTATCTTATTTCTGGTCCTTTAACATTCAAATCAGATCCAAACTGCAAAATTTGAGCTCAGTAATCTGATAAAAGTCAAGGATTATAGGCGTGTATGTAACCACAGCCAGAATCCCTAATCATTTTTACACTTTTTTCTTTGAATGTAGAGCTACGTACCTTTCAATATCTGCTTTATGTACCAGAACTTAACTGAACAAGGATGATATCTGATATTTGGTATCCATAGACAGTATATATAATTGGACACAGCTGACCTCCTCATAATGCCTCATAGGCATTAGCGCACTTCATCATCAACTCCAGCTCAAATTCATTCTGTCTGTAACTGCGGCTGTGAGCCTCACCAGTTTGGTCTTAAAATGTTCATATTAACCCACAATACAAGATTCTGGTGTTTTTATTTGACTATTTTGTCTGTAAACAGGAACTCCGCTCCAAATTGGCCTGTATAACTGCTAGCCTCAATAAGCTTCATTTAACTCAGTGCTTCTCAATTATTTTCTGTGACGCCCCCCCTAGGAAGAAGAAAAAATTTCACGCCCCCCTTCCTGCGCGCGACTATAAATAGTATTATTTGTCTAGAAAATTGTTATTAGAACACCATTGTATCCTTTTATTAACATTATAAACAAAAAAAAGAAAGAAACTTACAACAAAGACTGCACTGAGGACTCAAATATTAATGTGTTTTTAATGCAGCTTTGCGCACATTTGTTTACGTTTTACAGAAATGAAACTTAAAACCACCTCATTTGCATAAGCTAAAAGCATTGAAAAAAAAAACGCTCTCTCCTTGTGCCACTGATGCGTCAGCTTTTGTCGGACTAAAGGACACGACTCAGTGGAATATACGTGTTTTTTCTGTGACAGAGGATGTTCTGTTAATGATGAGACTGTGCGTAAATCGCATGTGAGAACGCCACTGCCAACTACTGTTGTTGATGTGCAATTACACTTAGTTCTAGTACAGTACAGCAAAAAAACATGTTTCCCAGGGTCATACGCGCCCCCCCTGGCATCACGCCATGCCCCCCCAGGGGGGCCCGCCCCACTATTTGAGAAGCACTGATTTAACTAGAGCCAAATGCCACGAGTGACGTCCCACTCCCTCAGTCTACTTCTTCATATAGTCTGATGTATCCACAGCCAGTGCAGGGTAAGAATCCCACACATATCAGAGCATGTAGAAATCTGATCAGAGATGGTCTGTTTTTACATTTACCTTTTAATATTTTTTTGTGTACCAGTACTTTTTTTTTTACTTAACCTTTTACTTTGATAATACCTTGTGCCTTCAGTATTTCCTAAGATTAGTACGTCAACCTATTTCCCAGTACTGTTTTGGGGCCTTTTTATGGTATCAGCAAAAATAAAAAATATGGGCTTGTTCACAGATGATGGAGACTTTTTTAGAATCCAAAGCAACCAATAGCCGAGAAGCTTTGACAATATATTCGGGTCAATACGCAGGGCCCATTCATCCATCCATTTTCTTCTGCTTATCCGGGGCCGGGTCACGGGGGCAACAGTCTAAGCAGGGACGCCCAGACCTCCTTCACCCCGGACACTTCCTCCGGGGAAGTGTCCGGGGGTCCCTCTCCTCCGGGGGGACCCCAAGGCGTTCCCAGGCCAGCCGGGAGACATAGTCCCTCCAGCGCGTCCTGGGTCTTTCCCGGAGCCTCCTCCCGGTGGGACATGCCCGGAACACCTCCTTTAATACGCAGGGCCAATTTTCAAATTTCCAATTTCCAAATTCTGCCATTTAAATTCACAACAAACTCACCCACCGCATTTTTTAGCACAAACCTTTAAGAGGCTGTAGTCACATTTTGAGCAGTTAAGTGTAAGTCTTTAAATAAAATGTCCATGAAAAAAACCCATATTGGTCAATTTCTACTTAATACACATGACTGTAGATGACTGCAGACACTAAACACACTGGAAGGTCTGAAGTTGGACATTATGCTTGGTCCTGTATATTGTGGATAGAACGCAGCTATATCCAGATACAGCTGAGACTTCTTGTGCATGTAATATATTTGAGCGTGTTTTGGTTCATTTTGACCAGTATTTACTTACTTTAAAACTACATAACTGTTCTTACTTCAGTATTATCACATTAATATGAAGAGATAGCTGCCCAAAACGTAACTACACAGCATTTTTAAAAGGACAGGTTTGTGGTTAAAAAAAAGGTCTTGGGGAGAGCTTGTTAAACGAAAAGTAACGTTTTTTACAATCTGAGGCTTATTTCGGTAATAAAACAAGTTGTTTTACTCACCCATAGCACTTTGGTGTCATATGGAGCATTTCCAGAGATGTTTTAGATTTGCGATCTCCATAATGTGAGTTCTCGGGGCATTACTTTGCGGTCTCCAAATAACACAAACTTTAGCACTTTTCAAATCATAGAAGCCCGATGTCTTAGCCTAGGATTTCATGTGGTCAAAAGTGGCCTGTAATCCGAGATTTAGCCATAGTTTCGAGTAGATGAGGAGGCCAGTGCGCATGTGCGGACTGTGCTCTCAGCTCCCGGGACCCAAACATGAAACGCAAAGCTGTAAACTATGGATAAATCTCGGATTACAGGCCACTTTTGACTCAAACGAAATCGTAGACTAAGACATCGGGCTTCTATGATTTGAAAAGTGCTAAAGTTTGTGTTATTTGGAGCCCGCACGGGGCATATTACATGCTTGGGGAATATATTATATGCCCCGAGCTATGGCTAGAAGTTGCGCTAGGCTAACCGCAAATCTAAAACATCTCTGGAAGTGCTCCATATGACACCAAAGTGCTATGGGTGAGTAAAACAACTTGTTTTATTACCGAAATAAGGCTCAGATTGTAAAAAAAATAAATAACATCAAAATCAGCCCTGCATATCGGCCCAAAAAATAGTGTTTATCACCCATTGACTGCTGTTTGGCGGCACAGTGGCTGAGTGGCTAGTGCTCATGCTTCACAGCAAGAAGGTGTGTTCTGTGTGGAGTTTGCATGCATGGTCTGGGTTTGATCCCCGGGTCGCCCGAGCCTTTCTGTGTGGAGTTTGCATGTTCTGCCTGTGTCTGGGTGGGTTTCCTCCGGGCACTCCGGTTTCCCCCACCAACCTAAACATGCACCATAGGTAAAATCCTCCAGCTGAGGTCCTGACCAAACCGAAGTAAGAAGATGGTCCCTGGGCGCAGTAATGTGCTGCCCAATGCTCCTAATAACAGGATGGGTTAAAGAAGAATTTCTCCAGTGCGAGATCAATAAAGTTGCTTCTTCTTCTTTCCATCGGCTATGGAAAAAAAAGAAAATATTATTATTACCTTTATTTAACCAGGAAGTCCCATTGAGATTCAAAATCTCATTTTCAAGAGAGACCTGGCCAAGTTAGCAGCCAATCCACATAAATACCCACATACATACAATAGTTACACATACCCACATACATATCAACGCTACACTTTACATTTTCATTATAAATAAATAAATACAGTATGTTAAAAACATCTCAAGAAAAACAAGCATCAATGCCATACTTTACATTCTCATCATAAACAAATAAATAAACATATAGGTCTCTCTGATACACATTAATAACTCTAAACACTAACTAGACTGAAAAGCCTGAAGTAGGACATTATACTCAGCCCTGTATATTGCCGATGGAAAGCAGCTATATCCAGGCATAACTGAGACTCACTGTACGTGCTCCAGCAAGTGTTTTTTTCCTTCACTGCCAAGTACAGTAATCTCAGCCTTTCCTCAAGTGTCCTTCAAGTATGCACCAGGAAGACAAACGGCTGGCTCCTCTCACAGTGGGTGGCATCCCAGCAGACCCTCCACCTGGAAACAAAATCATTTCAGCCTATTCAGTTACTACATTTGAGATGTCTTTTACTGAACGCACAAATCTGACGACATCGGCAAGGAAGTGGGCTGTAAATAGCCAGGAGAAGGAAAAGTCCCCACTGTTCACTTTATTCACTGTTGAATTTATGGCGGGTTAATGAAACGGAAATAACATCAGCATCAGGAGTGGTCATCACATTTAATATATCGTACATTAACTTAACTGTGTGAGTGAGAGGGGGAAACAGACACACTCACACACTCTTTTATGGGGCCCATAACTCTTTAACGCTCAGAAGAAGCTGCAAGTATTAAGCTAAAGCTGCAGGCCAAATCTCACCACACAGGAGCCATTTGAAACACTTTAGCTGGGAATTGATACGCTGTGAATGATTCAAAAGTTCTTTATTTTTCCTCCTCCCTTTAGTAATAATTCACAGTTTGATATAAATATTGTAGGTGGTACGCCACAGGACGTTGACTTTTCCTATAGAGGTTTTATTGAACACAGACCTGCATGAAGTGTACTTTACCTGCTGTGAGATCCTCTGTGCAGGTGGTCCTATCCTGCACGGGGCATGTGGTGTGGTGTGGTGTGTTCTGGCCAGCCTCTCCTGCACTCGCCCAGGCTCTGTGAGATGGAGGAGTACAGCGCCCTCTTGTGTCTCCCGTGTGCACTGACAGTGGCATAAAGCCTCAGACCTAGTATTTACAACAAAGCAAATTTTCTAGATTATGATGGGTGGATGGTCTTAAAGGAGCCTACACCTGCACACTTGAATATTAACCTATTACCTCGACCACATAGCCTCCATCAGCACTAGCCTGTGACTACAGAGTTGAGCTTTATATTATATTTTTATGGCGGCACGGTGGCTGAGTGGCTAGCACTCATGCTTCACAGCAAGAAGGTTCCGGGTTCGATCCCCAGGTCGCCCAGGCCTTTCTGTGTGTGTTCTGTGTGGAGTTTGCATGCATGGTCTGGGTTCGAACCCCGGGTCGCCTGGGCCTTTCTGTGTGGAGTTTGCATGTTCTCCCTGTGTCTGGGTGGGTTTCCTCCGGGCACCCAACCCAAAACATGCAATAGGCAAATCCTCCAGCTTAGGTCCTGACCAAACTGAAGCAAGAAGATCATGGAGATGGTCCCCGGGCGCAGTAATGTGCTGCCCACTGCTCCTAATATATACAGTGTGTATATATATATATATATATATATATATATATATATATATATATATATATATATATATATATATAAAAAGTTCACTTCTTCTTTAATTTGGTCTAATAAGTGTAGCCTCCTAAAAGACCACTGGGAATTCCAGGAACCACAGGGGGGCGCCAGTCGCAAAAACTGTCGTTGTGTCCTTACGCAAGACACCTCACCCCCATTGCCTATGAAAGTGATGTGTGTGCGAGTGTTGGTGGTGGTCAGGAGCCGATGGCGCAGATTGGCAGCCTCGCTTCCGTCAGTCTGCCCCAGGGCAGCTGTGGCTACAAAAGTATCTCACCACCATCAAGTGTGGAGTGAATGAACAATGAACTGTAAAGCGCTTTGGGTGTCATGAAAGGCGCTATATAAATGCAATTAATGCACCCAAAGCACTACAGTTCATTGTTCATTCACTCCACACTTGGTGGTGGTAAGCTACTTTCTGTAGCCACAGCTGCCCTGGGGCAGACTGACAGAATTTATATCCTACCTATATTTTCTGATGCCACATGAATCGTATTAAAAATGTGATTTACATAGATGATCATATTCTTCTTTCATGCAAAGACGTGTCAGTTCCAACTGAAAACTAAAAGTAAAATGGTGTCATCCATGGTGAATTTTGCTGTTTAAATTCAATGTCAGATTGTAGCTCTGTCGACTTTATTATGGCTGAGTGGCTAACACACGTACCTCACAGTAAGATGGTTCCAGGTTCAATTCCTGGGTCACCCAGGCATTTCTCTATGGAGTTTGTATGTTTCTCCCCATGTCCGTATGAGTTTCTTAACCAAGCGAAGCCTAGCCCCAGGTCAAATGCAGGCGTCAAATGCAGAGGAAAAATGAACCCTTTTACCTTCATAACTTAAGAGAAACAAGTAGGTCACATGATCACAACATTTTTGTTCATTGGGTCATTGCTACAACTTTATTGAAAAAATACTTTTCCTTTAATGTGGTGTGCACAGCATGAAAACACTGAATACAAGATGAAACCAATAATTCAGCAGGAAACAAATGAAGCTCTGCTCCTAAACAGCCCATGGAAACAAACAGGAACTTTTTGTCTTTAGTCTTTGGTTTAACTTTAACATAGGCTGTTCATATCCGAACAATAAAACACAGAAGCAAAAGCGCAGTTGCAGAAGAGCAGTTGTAGCTGCTAGTGTGAGTACTTTCTACTAAAATAATCTAACCAAACTCTGTTAGGTCTAATATAAAAATAGCATTAAAACATCACAAAAATAAAAATCAGAAACTCTAATGAAGCAAAATGAGTTTGACGTGATTGTGTGAAAAAATAAGTACTCCACATTTGAATTACTAACACGTCAACAATATAAACTCAAGTCTGCCATAAAACATAAAGACCCCAGACTTTGTTGGTGCTCTGATGGCGACAGAGGTCTACACAGTCCTTTCATCACAACACTGTTCTTCACTCAAGTTTTTCATGTTGTTCAGAACAGTGGGTCCATCCTGCAGACTCAAATGGAATAGTAACAGAAAACTCTCCCTAAACAAGAGGAGAAGCCAAGTTTAGTAACAAGCCAAAAGAAAGACTATCTGCAACACTTCTAAAGTGCACTAGAACTGAATACACTAGAGCTGCAGTGGCATGGCTGCTCTAAAGGGTCTGCATATAGAAATATACTCCTTACAGCACATTTACAAGGCTAAATAACATGCTAAATATTAGCTGTTCAACTTTAATTATTATCTTGAAAAAGAAAGTGGCAGCACACTATGTATAGACGAGTAGAGTAGGTAGATAATATAGAATTACACTCAGGTTAGATGTTTAACATATGCACAGTCCAATCTGACATAGCTACAAAAATAAACAAATCGATTATTATTGGCCCTCCAAACGCTCTAACAGTGTAAATATGAACAGACAGTGCTCCATATGCAGTCTTCTCCCATGTCCCTCATATAAAGGTTAGATCATTTGTAGAATTAGAATAAGGCCAATGTAGTTCTATATGGGACCAGATTTAAGGCACACTATTGCATTACATTCAGACTCATTGAAGACCAAACCAAATGTACAATGAACTCTCCCCTTCATTGTAAATAAATTACTTCATTATTTCTGTTCTTAGTGGCATATGGCGGGTGCTCAAAGACATTCAAAGATATTTTCTTTAAAAAATATCGTTCCCGTTTTCTCAACATTGTGACTTTTGATACATCAGCCCAACCCAAAGCAATAAATAAACCCACCAAATAGTTTTAGTTTGTACAAATATACGGTGTGCTTTTATCATATCAGTCCAGTCTCAGGTAGGTTTCACACAGAAGGCAGGTCCTTCATGTTTGGTTCTGTATACGCTGAAGCTCTGTTGGCACAGTGTACAAAGTAAACCAAGGGGAAGGGGGGGGGTTGATTAGCTGCTGGGGCCAAATCTCCTCATGTACGTCCCACAGGACAAGCAGTAAGGCCTCATGGGCTCTGCACACATGTGTCTGCACAGAGAGCACAGCTGAGAGCTCCTGTACACGGGGAGGTCAGTCCTGTGGAGAGGCTGGTGGAGGCGAGAGGGTGGGGCATGGCGGGCATTATGGCTGGCATCATGGTGGACATCGTGGCGCCAGTCATTGTCAGGTGGCACGTCCAGGCGGCGGGGCTGGGGTGCGCTCTCGCTTTGGGAGTAGTGGAGCTGTTGGAGGTGAGTTCCATTCATGGTACCATTAAAAGAGGCCTGTCTGAAGTGAGAGGTGTGTGAGCGCGGCGGATGGCCCAGGGTGGCGTACAGTCCCTGTGGAGCCATAGACACAGGCCCAGACCTGGAGCCGGAGCCGGAGCTGGAGCCAGTCTTGGGTCTGCACAGGGACCGGGTGGGAGAGGGAGGAGGTCTCCGCGGGGCCCGGGGCAATGTGCCGTAATTCAACGCAACGCTGTGAAGGCTTTCACCTGGGACAGTCTGGTACCGGTCAGACACAGCCAAAAACAACTTCTGCTGCAAAGACGCTCCTGAAGAAAGACAAAACATGTGTTCAACAAGAACTGGACAATAGCAACCAACACAGAGTAGTAAATGCAGACTTCTCCTACTCTCATTACCAGCTACATATTTTTCCAATATCAGGCATTATTAAAATGTGCCAGAGCGTACCTCCACTATAGGTGTGGTGTTTAAATGGTTTCGAAACCACAAGAACTTTGATGTATTACTGATAACTACTGACATGCTGGCAGGACTTTTTCAGCTCGTGGAGGATCCATCAGCTGATTTTAGCTTTCCTGGAATGTTCCACAGTACAGCATTTAACTGATCTCCATAAAAGCAAGCAGGATGATGATTCTACCTTCCAAGTTACAGGTAAGATTTGTGGAGACCTTGCTATGCCATTAATTAAATAAACAAATAGATGTTTTATTTTATTGACAAACTTCAGGCTATGCAAAAACATGTCCATGGGGATAAGCAGGTGGAGACCCTCCACCAGAAAAGTTACATTCTAGGACAAAAATGCTCGAAAGATGCAAACATAATTTCTGAGTCTAATTTCTTAATTCATTCTATATATTTGTATTCAACCCAATGTTGCTGAGTCGTTTGTTTAGTTCCACGCTCCATAAAACACAAACCTACTGGACTCGTTACCATCCACTGCAGTAAACCCTAAGTATTAAAAGTTAGACTTAGACAAACTTTATTGATACACAAGGGAAATTGTTTTTAAAAAAAGAGTGATTTGACATCTTTGGCAATGGAATGGAATTTGTGTGTGATTTATCACAGAACCACACAACACCATGAATGAAACAAAAACTGAGCATGGCTATCTTCTTCATTTCTGACGACGATTTTTATGGAGGAGAAGGTGGAGGGTGGGTTACCTGAGGTGGGGTTCCGTGATGGCTGCGTGTGTGGGTGCGGTGGAGGGTACTGGTGCTCTCTGGACTGGTGATGGTGGTGCAGGTGATGGGGGTGAGGGGTGTGATGGGGCAAGTTCAGTGAGGGGTCGGTGGTGAAGGGAGTGGAGAAGGTGCTGGGGCGATGGGGCAGGGTGGAGGAGGACATGACCTTGGGCCTGGACACTGGGGGATCCTTTGGGTGAGGGGGAAGAAACAAAAGTGATAAATGAAATGTATACAAAATAAGAGAAAAACTAAAAAAATCACAGACAAAATAGCACAGAAATGGTCACTGATTTATAAAAATCCTAAAACTAGTATAGAAACTAGATACTCATTTAAACAGGTATGGTCAACTACAAAAGTCACATTCACTTGTGTGATTTTGATTGGATTTTGATTAATCTTGCAGCCTTAAAGGTGCATTGTGTACCTTTTCTGATGGAAGGTCCATCAAATACTTTTCTCTGTGGAGATGTCATTGGTTGGTCTGCAGTGTTTCACAGTATGGCATTAATCTTCATGGAAACCAAAAAAGACCATGTGGAGAGGCGACTCAGCTCACAGTCAGAATGCCTGTTTTTCTAGGTATTTTTGAGCAATAAAACCACCATTCCATTACAGGTGGTTTAATGTCTGTGGAACATTCACAGCCTGACATTAAACCCCCAAAAGTTACAAAGTGCACCTTTAAAGGTCCCATGGCATGAAATTTTCACTTTCTGAGGTTTTTGAACGTTAATGTGAGCTCCCCTACCCTGTTTAGGCCCCCCCATGGCTAAAAGTTGCAAAATGTCTAAACTGAGCATTTGCGAAAAAAACACAGCTCAAACGGGCGATTCTCAACAAGGCACCTTATTGATGTCAGCTCGAAAAATGCAGCTCCACCCCCCGTTTGTGTCTGCTCAGCGTCTCTGTAAATCACGCCCAGAGAGTTTGGACCGCGAATCCGCTAGGCAATGCGAAATGCGTTTTTTTTATTTGCCTGGAGGCACGTCCGAGTGTTTCTAGGCTCGGAAGTCCTTTATCTGAGCCTCTGGACCTTTGAACAGCAGTGGTTTAATTTTATTTTCTGTGGAAATGTGTTTATTTTTCAATGGAACGCTTCTCATCTCTCCCTCCGCGCAAAAACGCGGAAATGGATCAGAGCGGACAGCTGAGAGCTGAGAGCGGAGAGTTTGGCCACGCCCCCACCCTCTACTATAGGCCATCTCTTTTTTCCTCATTTGCATTCAAGCAACAATGCCCATAATGGCCTGTTCAGAGAGAGAAAAATTACTCTCTCATCTTATCTCTGTTTCTCATGCACTGAGTGTTGATTTTGAAGAAGGATTCATTTACAGTATTAGGGAACCATTAAGGAACCATATAAAAGCATCAAGAAGTACCATGTCATGGGATCTTTAATATAGAAGTTCTTTAAAGGTGAACTATGTACTGAACTATTTTGAACTATTTTCTGGTAAGATTCGAGCACCTGGTTGTGTCCATGGAGATATGCTGAGGAGACTGCTTTCACTGGAATACACCACAGTATGGGATTAAACTTTCTAATTATTTCATTTTAGGTGTTTTTTTAAAATAATAAAAACATTGAAAAATATGCATTGTACTCTAAGTGGGCCCAACTCTCCTCAAATCAGAAGTGTAAATTACCTTGGGGCTTGTCTTCATGGAAATAGATACGTTTAATTTACCTGGCCAGCCAAATGATATCTCTCTGTATTTCCTATACAGCGTGATACCATTTGGACACCCTCGCTCCACCCTCGCTCCTCCGGTTAAAAACGGACTCCGCGATTCTGATTCGTTCAAAGATGGTGACGTCAGTGCACCCGCCTTTGCCCGCAAAGTCACTCTTAGGCAGCGGAAGTTCCTCCTCAGTTTTGAATCAAGATGGCGCAATCTCTGATTGGTTCACTTAGCTGTCTGTCTACGCGCAACCGCAGCGCGTTCTGGATCAAGCGTTACCAGACTCATCTGCTGGAACAGCGATGAGTCATGGATTCTTCCAGGCAAACGTTTAATATCATACCATGAAAAATTCCAGGCAAAGCAACAACATCTCCATAGTGATGGAGCCTCCACCTGGAACGTTACACAGTGCACCTTTTACAGCAGGTTATAGCCCACTCTGCTTTCGTCAATCTTGTATTACTTTGACTACTTTGAGACTCTGATTTGATCTGATCTGACTTTACAGTGAATCTATAGGCTGAATTCTTCCCCTCAGTTGAAAACACCAATATGAGACCGTTTCTGTCAGTAGTGATTGCGGCCAGCACCAGGGTTAAAAGCCTAATGGAGGAGCTAAATCATGTATCAATGTTTAATGTGCAACCCTGGGGTATATCCTGAGGGCTGAATCCATGATGGCTCCACTCAGCGCTCCACACAGGAGATGGAGAGAAACAGTCTGTCTCTGCACTGGGCGTCATGCTGTTCTAATGATCTGAGGAGCGACAGGCTAGACTCACTACATCACACAGGCATATTAGGCATACACTATACTACCTTTTTTTTTTTTTTAACAAAAAAACCCCCAAAAACAAAACATATGTACTTTTTATAAAGGTGGACTATGTAACTTTTTGGCTGCGGCTCCATCACCTGCTTGTTTCTATGGCTCTACTTTACATTTATTCAATCCCAAGTGGCTTTATAGCTCAAAACTAGAGGACAACGTGCATTCTGACTGTGAGTGGAGTCGCCTCTCCACAGATCTAAGCAGTAACTTAGTTTGGTTTGGTCTCCATGAAGATAGAAAGGTTTACTACCATACTGTGAAACATTCTAGACAATGATAAGATAAGATAGATAAGATAAGATAAGACTTTATTGATCTCACACAGGAGAAATTTACTTGTCACAGTAGCTCCAGGTAGGGACAGTTTGAACAAGAAAGAAAAGTGCATGCAGGCAAGAATGCCATAAGGATAAGTAATAATAATAAAATAAGTAATAATTCGAATAAGTAATAATAATAATAAAATGATATTGCATGATAGGACCATACAGTGGAGTTATATAAGTAATAATAAGCAATAAAGCAATAACATTTGAGGGCCCTCCACCAGAAAAGTTACACAGTGCATTTTTAAGTATAGAGCTTGGCATTGTTGTTAATTTTAACTAATCTACACAGCACTGATATTGCATGGTTGTTTCACTCAATGTTCCAAAGCGCAGTAGATTATTTTCAGCCTAAAACCTACATAAGGTCGATAGTTTGCTTGTATCTTGTATTCAATGTTTAAAATTAATATATGCTGTGAGGACACATACTTACATAACAGTAATATTTTCCACAAATCTACATTTGTAAAAGATAAACTACATTGCAGTGTTGACAGCAGACACAAGGGGGCAGTGTAATGTTACATTTATGAGGGGAGGTTAAAGACCACATTGAGTCTTAATATAATATAGTCTAACATACTAGTACGGAAGAAATACGTATGAAAACAAAGGACAATGCAGTGTGTGTATACGGTATGTGTGTGTGTGGAGCAGGCATAGGCAAACTACGGCCCGGGGGCCATATGCCGCCCATTAAGCTTCTTAATCCGGCCCGCAGAACTTGAAGAAATTATATTAATAAACCTTGTTAATGTTTTTAAGTTTTAATTTCCCTGCAATTCTGGCATTTTCCAACAGCTGACGCACTAGATACATTGAGCTTTGTTGAGGTGCGGCGTTTTGCTCCACGTTTGTGCTTTACTCTTTAACCCCTCAGCCCTCCTGTAAAGATGAGCGGAGCTAAGAAAAGAAAAGTGGACAGAGAATGTTGAGTGTGTAATAAGGAGTGGACAAGTTAATATTTTTTCACCGAATACTTATCAGCTGCTGTTTGCGGCACGGTAGCAGAGTGGTTAGCGCTCTTGCTTCACAGCAAGAAGGTTCCGGGTTCGATCCCCGGGTCGCCCAGACCTTTCCGTGTGTGTTCTGTGTGGAGTTTGCATGCATGGTCTGGGTTCGATCCCCGGGTTGCCCGAGCCTTTCTGTGTGGAGTTTGCATGTTCTCCCCGTGTCTGGGTGGGTTTCCTCCGGGCACTCCGGTTTCCCCCACCAACCCAAAACATGCACCATAGGTACCTCCAGCTTAGGTCCTGACCAAGCCGAAGCAAGAAGATCATGGAGATGGTCCCCGGGCGCCCTAATGTGTGCTGCCCACTGCTCCTAATATATGTATATATATATAGGATGGGTTAAAATGCAGAGAAGAATTTCTCCAGTGTGAGATCAATAAAGTTCACTTCTTCTTCTTCTTCTTCTTGCCTGATATGCCAAGAGACTGTAGCGGCTTTTAAAGAATATCAGCTATCACTTTGCCACAAAACATGCTAACAAGCAGTCAACAAAAGAACGAAAGAACCTGAAGGAGAACAGAACTTTCAGTGCTTTAAAATAGTAACTGTTAGTAATTTTAAAAAAGCTGTATTTTATTAATAAAATTTCCTGTGTTTTAAGAGTAATTTCAATAAATAGCTAAATACCGAGGAACTTGAAAGATGGACATTTTGTTGTAATGCTTTTGTTCATTTTTAATTGAAATAAAGCACATGCTTTCTACATCTCCCATGTTATTTTTAGTGTTTTTACCAAAACACTAAATCCACCTGCTCCTGGTCCGGCCCTTCTGACAAATTTTAGAATCCTTTGTGGCCCACTTTGAGTCAGAAAGATTGCCCACCCCTGGTATAGAGTGTGAGTGGGACTTACAGAGGGGTGAGACGGGAGTGTTTGGGACAGTGACCCGATGACCGACCCACTCAGACTGCGGGCGATTCTTCTCATGTTGTCTGCACTGTAGCTTTCATCCTCACCTGGCACCTGCAACAACAAAGGCATATCACCTGTGTTGGAGACTGTAACTGGCAACTTGTCTCACTCTATGGTACATTAAGGGAGTAAGCGTACAATTATTTATTAAGTAACTATAGCATTCCTTCATTATCACAGATTCAACTGGTAGGATAGTTTAGACATTTTAGTCATTTTAATTAGTACACAAAAATAATTGGGGTCTAGTTAGAAATATGATAATGCTTTGTACTTTGTGCACAGGAGGAACAGGAGTTCTGTAGGCATATTTTTCAATCTCTGCAGTGGGTGTTTTGGACCGCCCAGACCCTGATGGGATCCTTCTAACACCTGCAGGGAGATGGGGACAGAGCATTGGTCACAGCATTACATAGATGGTGAAGAAGGTCAGACTGAAAGCATATAGCTGTACCTGTCCTGTTACTGGTCTGCTGAGGAGCAGACCCATAGTTGGTCCTGTCCACAGGGGGCGCTCTCAGACTGGCCTGGTACAGACAGTCCAACTCTGAAAGCTCCTCTACAGCCTCTGCTCCGGTCTTCTCTGCTGGACTCATCACTCCGTAATATCTGTTGACGTTCTCAGCCCAGCACTCTACGGGCAAAGCTGCTGCTCTGTAGTCCTGAGAGGAGGGCGTTGTGAAAGTCAGTGGGGGTTGGGGGGCAGGGGGGGCACATGGGGGCATGGTAGCAGAGGGAGAAGGGACAGAGGAGCTAAGAAGTGGTTTTATATGAGAGTCGTCCACCATGTTGATCTGCAGGCACGACCAGTTCCTCGTTGGATTGGTAGTGGACGGGGCTCCAGTGGAACATGTCTGTGATGAATGAATGTTGATCTGCTGCTGCATGTCCTTAGTATAGACCGGTGAGGGGGTGCGGGGTGAGGACACAGGAGCAGGAGGGGTCCGGGCCCAGAGAGGAGGGGCAGTCTGCTCCTCCTCGTCCTGGTTCTTCGGCTCACAGTTGTCCACACACAGAGCAGGGAGCGAGCGGCAATTACTGAGAGGTTTTCCAAAGCGTGTGTATGACCCTGTGTGCTTCTTCTCTTCCTGTGGTACATCTGGTGAAGGCCTAGTAGTGGACACATCTTCAGGAGTTGACTGGATGAGATATGGAGAAGGCGGCGGGTCCGGCTTATCCTGACTTCTGATTGGCTCGTCTCCCTGTCCATCTGTCAGAAGTACTTGGAACGGGACAGACTTTTCACTGCAAAAGAAGCGATGAGACAGAAGAAAGATGAGTCTGGATTAGGGTTGTCAAACGTATAGGAAATTACCAAGATACTAATCGACTGATAATCATTTGAGCAGGTCAATGTCCCATTCACAGGACAGAAATGAAGCTTTCCTGAATAGCTTTAGAATGATCTTGAGCTGTATCAGAACAAGTATAAGAGCACATAGACTAGTAGCACCCATGGACCGCTGAGGAACCTACCTGGACCATTGAGGTACACATGGTAATATAAAAGTAGTATGATTTAATGTTAAAACTGTTTAAATAAAGAATGTATCGAGTATCAAGTCTATTCTCTATGGAAATCAACATTTTAGTATCGTGACTACACAAGTTTGGATTCCTCTTAGTGGTATGAGGGTTGAGATGTTATTGATTTGTCTGGAATGTTTCACAGTATAGCATTAAAGGGATATGCCACCCCCAGGTCAAACTTGGGGATCTCCCCACAGTCCAGAGACTAAAATAAGTGGTGGAAAGCGTTTTTCTGGTGACGCAGCCATTGTCCAGGTCTGTCAGCACTGACCGCCGCGGTATCTGCAGCTACTCCGCGTTAGACTGGAGTCTAACGTCGCCAGAGAAAGATTTCGGCCAAAAGGAATTAATTTGCTTGATGCTTTTCCCAATTACTTTCTGTGTAGTGCACATTCATATCGAGTGCAAATAAATGTGCAAATCAACACGGAGAGCTTGACTTGGTCATTTTGGGTGGGAACTATTTTTCAGTGCGGAAAAACACAGCCGAAGCACACACCACGCTGACAGGGGAATCCCTGTTAAGCACCAGGAAGGCAGTTCCCCTGTTACGCAGCGTGGTGTGTGCTTCGGCTCCGTTTTTCCTGTAATTGTAAAAATGTAAGGTACATCTATTTAATGTCATATTGTGGAATATTCTAAGCAGAGCAATGCCATATCCACAGAAACAAGAAGGTAAAGGACCCCCAACCGAAAAGTTACACAGTGCACCTTTAACGGGGTGTTTTTCACTGATACTTGTGCTGAAATAAGGCGTCTATGGACACTCAGTGTGCAGAGCCTTATGTCAGAGGCAGATGGTTAGATCACATGTGTGTTGTGAGTTCATTTCCTGGGGCATGCTGACAGCTCCTTCACATGCTTCACACCTACAGTGAGTCAACAGCTCTTTACACCTCTGGGACTGTGCTCTCAGCCTCATGACACAAACAGAACAAGCTCAAGGATTTTTAAAATGAGTTAACCACTTTGTACTATTTTAAATTTGTATTTTGAAGGTAAATGACACTGACTCTGCCATACAAAACGACAATTATAATTCTGCTTAAAGGTACACAGTATAATATACAAGGTCTATTGCTCTTTGGTTGCTATTCCATCTATTTTTCTTTTTGTTCTTTTACCCTCCGTTATATATCGTATATTATATTTCATGAGTGCTACCGTACCCAAAACAATTTCCCTTGTGGATCAGTCAAGTTTGTCTACGTCGCTTTGGTTGGGGATCCGTCACTTGCTTGTTTCTATGGAGATGTCATTGCTTTGCCTGGAATGTTTCACAGTATGACGTTAAACAGCTCTGCCTTACATTTATTCAATTACAGGTGGTTTAAGAGATCAAAAATGCCTATAAAAACAGGTATTATGACTGTGAGCAGGGTTGCCTCGTCACAGATCTGACCTGTAACTTGGTCTGATATAATCGAAATTGAAAGGTTTAATACCATACTGTGAAACATTCCAGACAAAGCAATACCGTACTGAGAAAAGCAGTTGATGCACCCTCCTCCAGAAAAGTTAAACCATGCACCTTTTCTTAAAGGTCAGACGATAATATCATTCGTGCTGGAATGAGGACTGCAGAACACGATACCTCTGTGTGCTCTACTGGGACTACAGCAGTACCTGTGTGTCTGGTGCTGAGGCTGGGGCTGCTCAGTACTGCTGCCTGCCTCTAAGTGGTGCTGTTGCAGTGTGATGCGTTGCTGCAGACCCCGGGCTCTCCTTATGCAGCGCTGGAGCCGAGTGTGAGCACTGGCCCCAGACTCAGCAGCTGCTGAGTGCAGTTTGGCTGCAGCCAAGCCACAAATCCACATCAAGAAAAGGCCCAAAACAACCAAACAAAAGAAAAGTATATGAGGGAAAAAAACAGGATGAAGACATGCAAAAGAATAAAGTCCAAACAAGTAAAATTAAATGAACATATATCTATTGTCCATGTGAGGCTATGATGGCCATTCAGACTAAATGGAGTCCATGAGATGGTTAAATTAAACAAATGCATTATAATGTTACAAAGTGAACCAAAATACATTGAGACCATTTGTTCACTTTTTAAAATTCATATTAATGCCATAAATTAAAAAAAATATTGAAATGGAAAAATAACTGAGCAGAAATAAATAATTATATATATTTACAAATGATTGTATTGAAAAATAAATAGCACATATTTGTGAAATGCATTTAAAAAAGGCCCAATAATCGATCATTTCTGAGTTACAGAGCAGCCTGATGGAGAGGCTTTCCTCAAAGGGCTTCTCTGAGCTTTACTGTGGTGCATTTGTTGGGTAGTTGTTTTTCTCTTTAGGACCAATGGGAGAATACTTACACACAGCTTCATTTACAGCAGTGAGAGCAGCTGTCACCTCTCCTGCCTGCTCCAGACACACAGACTGGTCCAACAGGAGCTCAGCTTCAGAAACACACCTTTCAAAGCGGTCTCCTTTACCTATTTACAAATAAAGTTTGGTTAGAAAGCTATAATAATAATATACATTTATTCCACAATATTACTTTTGAATCAGGTTTTACCCTTTGAGAAGCCTTACAAATGTTCTATAAAATGTCTTTCTTCAAAAAGAAAAAAATCAAATATCTACATTTCTAAAACTATTTTCCCAAATGGCTGTCTGTGTAATCATGCCTTTAGTGTTTGTGTGTATGCAGCTGCTCTACTGCAGGGTCAGACTGTCTTTTGTGTTTGTCTCTTTTATTCTATTTGAATGAGGAACATTCCTGTTGTTCACAGTTCTGCAGTGTGGGCCCATACCCTGAATCTGCAGCTGGTCCAGGTCCAGGTACTTGCTGGGCCTGGGGTTAAAGCCCAGAGCGGCCTCTTTCTCCTTCTCCTGGCGTCTCTGCTGCTCCTCCTCTCTGGCTTTCCTCAACACCTCCTCCTGCAGCTCGTCCAGCTCACTGCGGCCTGAGGGGGCCGCTACAACAGACACACATATGAACACCATGCATTCACACACAGCACATACACATTGCATTCACACTAGAGACTGCATGCATGAGTTTTTTTTTATGATGTCGATATGATACCAATTGTTTAGAATACAAAACAACCAACAATGGATCAGCTCAGCTGGGTCGATATATAGGGCGGATTTTTATGATTTATCACAAACCTATAAAAGAGTTGTGTATAAATAAATCTTTGTGTGTATTTTTTAAGAAGCAAACTGACCAAAACAAAATATCATCCTGTGCTGGAGATTTAAGGCTAAAAGCATGATATGCAGAAAATCCAAATATTGGCCCAATACACACCATGCATTCAGTTGTATACAAGTCCTGCAGGATTCTACCTGTCCTGTTAGAAGAGTTGACGTCCTGTAGTAGCGCGCCACTGCTCTTTGACCGAGTGTTCTTCCACGAGGGTCCAGATGAGGAGGAGGAGTAAGGCAGGGGCTTCTTTGTACTACTTTCCCTGAAACATACAAAACTGTATGAATTTGCATGAGTTGTGGGGTCCTCTGTGTTTTATCTTTATTTATTTGATCATTTTTTATTTATTGATTTTATATATATATATATATATATATATATATATATATATATATATATATATATATATATATATATTATCCATTGTTTATTTTCATTAGCTCCTTTTGTCCAGAACATAATTCCCCCCCCATGTCTCTCATCCATCCTTCAGCCTGAAGATATCTTTAAGGAGGGGCAGTTCTGAATCAGCTGGGTGACCATTTTGGATTGGAAACAGACCCCCCCACCACCACCCTGAGTCCCCCCCCCAGCCATTACATCCACCCACGGTCATAAATATCTTTATCGTATTTCATTGATGTGGCATGGTCCTTGCTAGTGAAAAGTGTTATACAAATAAATTTGGATTTTACTTTTTTATAGCATAAACTGTGACATTCTCCAACTGCCTTGAGATCATTTTCACACACACACAAAAAAAAAAACCCTGCTCGTCTACTGATCTTTTTTAGCTGTTTACCTGTCTCCTGGGTTGAGGTCCAGGCTCACAGGGCTGTTACTATTCCTCTCACTGCTCTCATAGCCACTCTCCATGCGCTGGATAAGCCTGGGGGGCGGAGGAGGAGGGGGCAGGTCTGCACTCCCTCCCCTGTGCCCGCTGCTGTAGGGTAGGGTCCTGGACGAGCCTGGAACTTGTGCTTGCTCTTCTGAGGTAGCAGCTCCAGAATCTTCAGACATAGAGGCTCCCAGAGGACTGTACCCAGCCTGTCTACGCCGAGTGAAGATGTTGTCTATATTCAGGGCCTCTCTCTTTGGTTTCCAAGGGGGTCTGTATCTGCCAGTCCCCCCGGAGCAGCTGGACTTGGACTCACTGCTAGTGCTGTCTGCCTCCCAGTCCTGCCCCATGGAGGAGGTGGAGGGGACAGATTTACCGGTGGGGATGTTGGTGGATGTGTGTGTTTCGGTTGAAATAGCAGCAGCAGGTAAAGAAGAGCAAGAGGAGAGAGAGCGGTTATGGATGATGTTGCTCATTGTTTCTTTCAAATCTCTCAGGCGACTGCTGGAGTATGAGAAGGATGAGGTGGGTTTGAGGCGAGGGCGGGGGACCTGCTGCTCCTTCAGAGTCTCTCCTGGAAATCATGAAGATAAGAGCAGTGATGAGGGTAAAGAAGAAATGGCACCAAGATAATTGAACCAAATAATGCATGAGATGTACAAGAACACAGGAGACAGATGGATGAACAAGCAAACTATATTTTTTTTAAAGATCCCATGACATGGTACTTCTTGATGGTTTTATATGGCTCCTTAATGGTTCCCTAATACTGTAAATTAATCCTTCTTCAAAATCAACACTCAGTGCATGAAAAAGAGAGATAAGATGAGAAAGAGTCATAAATGTCACTCTGGAACACTCCATTATGGGCGTTGTTGCTTGAATGCAAATGAGGAGGACAGAGATGGCCTATAGTAGGGGGTGGGGGCGTGGCCAAGCTCTCCGCTCCGCTCTGTGACCCACTTCCGTGTTTTTGCACGGGGGGAGAGATGAGAAGCCTTCCATTGAAAAATAAACACATTTCCACAGAAAATAAAATTAAACCACTGCTGTTTCAGATATCCACAGGCTCAGATAAAGGACTTCCGAGCCTAGAAACACTCGCAAGTTCCTCCAGGCAAATAAAAAAATGTATTTCGCATTGCGTAGCTCCTCCGCAGTCCAAACTCTCTGGGCGTGATTTACACAGACGCTGAGTACAGACAGACGGGGGTGGAACTGCATTTGCATTTCTTTTTTCGAGCTGACGTCAACAAGTTTCCTTGTTCAAAATCGCCCGTTTGAGCTCTGATATTTTCTAACGCAGAAAAGGATCGCAATTGCTCAGTTTAGACATTTCGCAACTTTTAACCATGGGGGGGGGGCCCTAAACAGGGTAGGGGAGCTCACATTAATGTTCAAAAACCTCAGAAAGTGAAAATTTCATGCCATGGGACCTTTAATGTCATAACATGGAACATTCAAGGAAAAGCAATAACATCTCCATGGAGACAAGTAGGTAGCAAACCCTCCACCAGAAAAGTTGTGCAGTGCACCTTTAATCAGAGCTTCACAATGTGTATCAATTTTCAATGAAAGTGTGCAGCTGGCCTCATCACACAAATTAAATGGCTCAAATCTACATGGACACAGTTGAAAATGGAGTTTAGATGAACTGCACACAAACATTGACTCAAATTAAAGAATTGTTCTACATGAGTAAGTTTTTAGTCTCCAAATCATAGACTGTATATATATATAGATGGACACAGCCGCCATGTTTTCATGTTTTGAATAGGAAGTGAGCATAGGGCTGCGTCTGGCTCCACTGACTGGTTCCAAATGACCTTAATTGTCGCCTCACTCTCTGTAACTTCTGCTCGTCATTTTGGTCATAAACAGGCATTGTGCATCTTTTCTGGTGGAGGGTCCATCAAATGCTTTTCTAATTTTTCACAGTATGGTATTAAATCTTTCTATCTTCAAGGGGACCAAACCAGACCATGTTACAGCCAGGTCAGATTTGTGGAGAGAATGTGGTCTGTGGTCAGAATGCCTATTTTTCCACAATAAAACCATCTGTAATGGAATAAATGTAAGATAGAGCTGTTTAATGTCATACTGTGAAACATTCGAGGCAGAGCAATGACATATCCATAGAAACAAGCAGATGAGAGAACCCCAACCAAAAAGTTACATAGTGCACATTTAAATTGCGTTTTGTCCGTAAATAAATTCCTACATTAAACTCCCTTAGTCCACTTCTTTATACAGTCTATGCTCCAAATCTACCCCGAGTGACCCCAGCGCTGCCTACCCTCACTGTGGTAACCGGCCAGAGAAGCTTCGTGGTCAGGTTTAGATCGCCACGGGCGGATAGAGCTCCGCCTCTTTTCGCCGTCTCCCTTCTTCAGAGAGTGCTGCTGCTCGCCGTCCGTCACGTGGCCTTGGCAACGACAAGTCATGAAACACACGTTTACACCGCCATGCAGCACCACACACATGTAATGACATGAGATGATTCACTATGATCTGATAATGTTAGAAGACCTCTGAATGCCTTTAATTTGGAAAACTATTTGTTTCATCATATTTTTTTTATTTTAAAAACAATGGAATTTCTTATTTACAATTTCGAAACTCTGAATTGTTTTTATTCTGAATTTCAAATGCTGATTTTTTTAGTATACGTACATCGATTTCAAAATAAAAAATTAAACAGTCAAAATTCTGAGTGTAAAAGATCTAATATGGCTTTTCCTGACCAATCACACTGGTCAGCATTTCCTGGTTGTAAGTAAGTTAGATTGACTCACTTATGTTCGAATACTTATGCCTTGGCAAAGTTTTGGACTACAAATTTTAAACTCAAAATTTTGACTGTTTAATTTGAGGACTTGAAAATATGTGTTGAAAAGGTGATTTGTAAACACATTGAAAATCTATACTTTAAGGTGCAGTGTAACTTTTTGGTTAGGAGTCCGTCACCTGTTTGTTTCTATAAGTCATTGCTGTGCTTAGAATGGTTCACAATATGACATTAACCAGCTCTATCATACATTTATTCAATTACAGGTGGTTTTATAGATCAAAAATACCAAGAAAAACAAGCATTCTGACTGTGACGAGCTCATCTCTCCACAGATCTGACCTGTCACTTGGTCTGATTTAGTCTCCATGAAGATAGGTTTAATACCATACTGTGAAACAGATAAAGTAATAACATCTCCATGAAGAAAAGCATTTGACAGACTCCACCAGAGAAGTTACACAATGCACCTTTAAAATGTCATCAATTGAATTTTTTTTCGTACTGAAAAAAATTAAATTCTGATGAAAATTCAAAATCTGATGAAACAAATTCTCTTCCATACTTCACATTCTGAGCAGAAGCCATACCTATGGTGTCCAAACTGCCGAAGGAAGAGCGTTCAGTGCAGATGACCGTTCCCTGGGAGTCTGAGGAGTAGTGACTGGCCAAGGACTCATGGTGCGAGTGGGAGGGCTGTCTGTACGTGTAGCTCTCAGTGGAAGAGTCTGTGCGAGTGTCACTTGAAATGGAAGGCTCTCGGCCTGGTCACAAGACAAAACATCACCATCACATCAAATTACTTCATTTACTACTTGAATTCACAATAATAAAGTAGGTTCAGGGGTCTGGTTTGATTTATAAGACTGTTAGTAAGAGTAACAGAATTTTGCCAGAAGAACAAATCATTATTTTACTTTGTTTTCATGCAGGATTAGTCCATCAATGCATGTCAACATCCCTGCAACTGAGTGAAATATAAGCAAGAAGTTGTTTTTCTTTTTGCATAAAACTACGTTAGTCTTTTTTCATTTCGACCTAAATTCACATTTACATTAAGTTATTTTAAAGTCTGAAGCACAATTGCAGACAACATATATTTCACTTGTGTAGCATGCTGGCACAACAACAGCCACAACCACACTACTACATCTAGCAGTGCTGAGTGAAGCCAGGCTCGCCAGTCATAGTACTACCACTACGACTAATTTATACTTTGCAGCTAATGTCAACAACATTTCCTGGGGGTGTGAAGCTAACTGAAAGCACTACTCTGAAGCCTTGTTATTCAAGTTAGACTTTAATCTCGGCTTTGCTTTAACACAATCTGATCAGAAAGAGCTGACTTGGTTGTAACAACAACAGGTGAGATGATTTGTGCTGTCTCTCACATGTAAATTTACACTCACAAGCTAGTGTTAGTTTTTCATTTAGCCACTTTGAGCTTTGTTGTTGAAAACCAAACACCTAAACAGGACCATGAACGCTCATATTGATCACAAGCTTCTGAAAATGTTTAAATCAATTTTTCAATCCAGTTTTCAGACTATTCCAAAACATTTTTGTCTGCGTTTGTTCAGGTGTGCATTGCATCAGCACAGTAACTGTAATATTCCACCAATAGAGAACACCCCCAGCATGATGTCACTGCAAAGTATCAATACAAGCGCTAGTCCCGGTTTAGTTACCTGGAAGCGGGCTGTTGTGCTACTACTACGACTCCTAGCTGTGTTGTAGTTACCAGAATCTTCGCTGTCGTAGCAGGACTTGGTGAAGGAGTGGAGCTCGTGGTGTGAAGGGACTTCCTGGGCAGATACTGGGGTCCCCCGGGGATCCGCGTACAGCAGGAGGAGAGGCTGGTAATGGCCCTTAATGCAACGCGATACAACGTCCTTCCATTTCGGACCAATCTGTAAGAATACAAGATACAAGTGTGGTCACAATCAATGTTCCCTCTAAGGTTCAGCACGCAGATCAAATTCTTTGCAGCGTATAAAATAAAATCTAACTGGAACTGATAAACACAGAGCTGGTTTCACGCACAGAACAAACAATCTGAGAGATTCAGATTGCACACGTGAATGTGCACACACGTTGGGGACAAGCCAACAACAAACAGATACATTTCGACCGCATTTCGCTCACTTCCTTCAGTATGACCGTAGTTGTAATGCACATCGCCGCAGCTGCCACTGCAGCTGCCAGAGCAGTCAGTCCGCACGAGCAGTCGGGAGTGCCGCCCGCCCCGCTCCACGGAGAGAAGAACACATGAAGAGGAGACAGGTAGAGCCATAATGTAATCCTCGCCTCTTTATTTTGTTCTGTCCAAGCCAGTGTTTTTTGTGAGCCAAACAGACGTGACTTTGTGAAGTGTAAAGCCTCTCCCCTAAGTGTTATACCAGGGAGCTCTGTCACTCACACAAAATGACTTAAATAGGCTAATGATTAAAAACAGATGTAATTAGTTAACTGCAATTTGAATGGACATAATTAGCAAATCATACATGCTGCAATTTCTGAAGTATCGATTTCCTCCACAAACAACAAAATACCCTCTTATTCTGCATAAAAACTGCTAACCCTGTAGTTTAGATCTATACAACTGCATAGAGCTGGTATTCCATCCATCCATTTTCTTCCGCTTATCCGGGGCCAGGTCGCGGGAGCAACAGTCTAAGCAGGGACTCCCAGACTTCCTTCACCCCGGACACTTCCTCCAGCTTCTCCGGGGGGCCCCAAGGCGTTCCCAGGCCAGGAGACATAGACATAGTCCCTCCAGCGTGTCCTGGGTCTTCCACGGGGCCTCCTCCTGGTGGGACATGCTTGGAGCACCAGGAGGCATCTGGAACTGATGCCCGAGCCACCTCAGCTGGCTCCTCTCAACGTGAAGAAGCAGTGGCTCTATTCCGAGCCCCTCCCATGTGACTCCTCACCCTATCTCAAATCTGTGACAGAGCAGCACGACCGGCGTGAGGTCGCGCGTACACCGGGCTGCAAGCACGAGATCGAACCGCGGCGCCCGAACCACGTCCTCTCAGCCCGAGCCACAAACCAGCCAGACGAAACCAGCAAAGAGCGGTTTAATCCTGGTTTAGACCTGGTCTAGTCCCAGTTTAGTCCAGGTCTAGACCTGGTCCAGTCCTGGTTTAGTCCAGGTCCAGTCCAGGCTTAGACCTGGTTTAGACCTGGTCTAGACCTGCTTTAATTCTAGTCTAGACCTGGTTTAGTCCACGTTTAGTCCTGGTCTGGTCCTGATCTTGTGCCAGTCTGGTCCCGCCCCCCCCTCTGCGTCCCCCATCTATCAATCTATTGGCAAAGGTCTACAGTCTCTTAGCCAATCAGGACACAGAACACAATGTTACACTATTAAAAAAATGTTACACTATTTAAAAAAATAAATAAAAAAAATCCGCGAAACAGCAAGGACAGTGAACAACGACAGAGCGAGGGACCATCTGACACTGGTCTATTGCTCTTTGGTTGCTAATCCATCTTGTTTTTTTCTTTCTTTCATTTCCATCTACTTTTTCCCTTTTTTACACTCTGTTATATATTATATATTATATTTGATGAGTGAGCTACTGTACTCAAAGCAATTTCCCTTGTGGACCAATAAAGTTTTCTAAGTCTAACTCTACAAACATGTTCTGAAATGTGATTCGTGTACAGTGGTCCCTCGCTCTATTGCGGTTCACTGTTCGCGGCCTCGCTGTTTCGCAGATTTTTTTTTCCCCAATTTTTTTTATTTTTTTTTTATAGTGTAACTTTTTTATAGTGTAACATTGTGTTCTGCGTCCTGATTGGCTAAGAGACTGTACACCTTTGCCGATTGATAGATGGGGGATGCAGGGGACCGGGACTAGACCGGGACTAGACCCGGACCAGACCAGGACTAAACCAGGACTAAACCAGGACTAAACCAGGACTAAACCAGGTCTAGACCAGGACTAGACCAGGACTAGACCAGGACTAAACCTGGACTGGACCTGGACTAAACCTGGACTGGACCAGGTCTAGACCAGGTCTAACCCAGGTCTAAACCTGGACTTGACCTGGACTAAACCAGGACTGGACCAGGTCTAGACCTGGACTAAACCGGGACTAGACCAGGTCTAAACCAGGATTAAACCACCACGTGCCGCTCTTTGCTGGTTTCGTGCGGCTGGTTTGTGGCTCGGGCTGAGAGGACGCGGTCCGGGCGCCGCGGATCTATCTCGTGCTCGCAGCCCCGGTGTACGCGCGGCCTCGCGCCGGTTGTGCTGCTCTGTCACGGATTTGACCACGATGAGCAGGTGCACGTGTCGCGCACTTCTCCAAGGGGTTGGTGCGCATCGCGTCCCGGGACGTGGCAGTGCCAACAGTGACTGATGTCTCCGCTCCCCTCGTGCATCCGGCGGGGCTTCCGGAGCCGTGTCTCCCCCCACGCTTCACTATTAATACATTTTGTTGAAAATCTATGAAAGTTTGAGTGTTTAAACGAGAGAGAAATGTGAGAAAAGGTTAATACCAGTCTGAGAAACACGTATAATGTGTGTGGTGAGGGATTTACAGCCTTAAAACATGTAGAATAATTGTAAAATATAAAGTTGTCCTACTTCGCGGATTTCTCTTATTGCAGGTTATTTCTGGAACTGAACCCCCGCGATAAACGAGGGATTACTGTATTAGTTTGTCAGTTCAGATTTCAGTCTTTTTGTCACTTCTTCTGGACATGTTTAAAGGTGCACTGCAAACTTTTCTTGTGCAGAGACTACTACCTGCATGTGTGTTATGGAGATGTTATTGCTATCCCTGGAATGTTCCATGGTATGGCATTAAACATATCCACCTATCATTTATTAATTAATAATAAATATTTATTTCTATTGCTCAAAAATACAATCATTTCTTCTGTGAATAGGGGTGACTCCACCTGAATTGTAGTGTAGTGCTGCTTGTCTCTCATGATAGATAGCTGTTGAATTTATACTATGGAACATTCTAGACAAAGCAATAACATTTCCACTGAGACAAGCAGGATCCTCCAATAAAAATGTTACACAGTGCACCTTTAAATATAAACATAAATTGCAAATCTAATCACAATGCTTGCCAGAAAAATCTCCATTAGATATTTTCCCAAATCTTTCATTTTTTAAAATTAATTTCTTAAAGATAAACAACACATACATTAAGACCAATATTTACAGTCATATTTCTTCCACCTACGTCATCTCTCAGCTCCAAACCACATGTTTTAACTGATGGATAAGCTGTCAGTTCAAATTAGGCTAATTGCACACCCCCATTTAGCCAACTGAATAAAAACAATAACAACATACCACAATCTTTTACCTTATACAACCCAAATGACGTCACACATTAACAAAATATTTCTGAGCCAAAAGCCAAAAAACGTTTTTTTCCTGTCTCACCTCTGTCCCAAACGTTGAAACTCTGAATTTTTCTCCTTTTTGTGAATTCCACTTTAAGCTCAAAGCACTAGAAAGAAGCTTTCCCAAAAGACCACGCCACTCCCCACAGCACAGCCCCGTGTATGTGAGTGCGTATGTGCTGATTGAGCCCTGTGTCTAACGCATGTGTCAAAAGGGGAGGACAGAATGAGTGTGCATGAGCAAAAGTGTGCAAGCCCCGCCCACAGTTCCAGCTGATAAACAATGGAGGGATATCCTTGTTTTGACAGCAGCCCCGACCCACTGCCGCACTGATTTCATTGGAAGATGACAGGACAGAGAGAGAAGAATGCACTGAAGCTAAAGAGAGGAGAGGAAGGACAGAGGGGGAGGACTTCAGGACACATCTACTCATTTCCTTTATATGCCTTTAAGCAACAAGATACTAGTGAGAGAGGAATGCTGACTTTTTTTTTATCATGTGAAAAACTATAGCCCAACTAGTATCTTAAAGGTGTACTACGTAACTTTTATGCCGAAATGTTCCACAGTATCAAGCAGCTCTACCTTACGTTTATTAAATTACAGGGGGTTTAATAGCTAAAAAAAATACCTAGAAAAACAGGCATTCTGACTGTAAGCGGGGTTGAATTTCCACAGCTCTAACCTGTAACTTGGTCTGGTTTGGTTTCCGTGAAGATCGAAAGGTTTAATGGACCCTCCACCCGAAAAGTTAACATTAAATATGCATTAAAAATATATGCATCAAGCTTTATTTGAACATTTTAGTCCAAAGATGGAACTGCCAAAATGTGACAACACTGGACTGGATGAGTTTGCACTTTTTTTTTTTTTCTCGATAATTTGGGAAAAATTACCTAAATCGGCCCTACATATCGGTCATCTGTTCCTCTGAATTGTAAATATCAGTATCGGTAATGGGGGGAAAAAATGTGCGTGGGTGTGGTCATTGTTTGTATTTTTCATATGATATGATTATAATATCTTATTTTTATCATCTTTAATTGTTTGCCTTTATTTAATTTTTGATAATATCTGAATTTGACATTTCTTATTAAGATGGTGGGTTTGAAAGTAAGAAAAATGTAAAAGGAAAAAGTATGATTAGTAAATCTTGTGTGAATAGATTGTGATTCCTCAATAAAATATTTTTAAAAAGAGAGGACAGAGAGGGGAGGACTGCAGGACAGCTACTCAGTTCCTTTATACACCTTTTAGCCACAATACTGGTGAGAGAGGACGTTTTTGTTATCATGCAGAAAAACTAGAGCTAGGCCAATATATCATATAGCCGATATTTTCCTTTTTCAGTGCATCAGCAATTAGTCATAAATCTCCAGCAAAGGCTGATATTTAGTTTGGCCCAACCAGCAGCTTAAAGGGATATGCCACCCCCAGGTCAAACTTGGGCATCTCCACACAGTCCAGAGACTAAAATAAGTGGTGGAAAGCGTTTTTCTGGTGACGCAGCCATTGTCCGAGTCTGTCAGCACTGACCGCCACGGTATCTGCAGCTACTCCGCGTTAGACTGGAGTCTAACGTCGCCAGAGAAAGATTTCGGCCAAAAGGAATTAATTTGCTCAATGCTTTTCCCAATTACTTTCTGTGTAGTGCGCATTCATATCGAGTGCAAATAAATGAGCAAATCAACACGGAGAGCTTGACTTGGTCATTTTGGGTGGGAACTATTTTTTTGTGCGGAAAAAGACAGACGAAGCACACACCACGCTGACAGGGGAATCCCAGCTACGCACCAGGAAGGGAGTTCCCCTGTTACGCAGCGTGGTGTGTGCTTCGGCTGTGTTAGACTCCAGTCTAACGCGGAGTAGCTGCAGATACCGAGGCGGTCAGTGCTGACAGACCTGGACAATGGCTGCGTCACCAGAAAAACGCTTTCCACCACTTATTTTAGTCTCTGGACTGTGGGGAGATGCCCAAGTTTGACCTGGGGGTGGCATATCCCTTTAAATATGCAAGATAAAGGTTTGCAAAAGGCTTTGCAACTTGTTTTAACATTTTAGTCTTAAGAGGGCACTGCAAAAATGTGACAACATTGGACTCTACATATTTTGTAGTAAAAGAATTTGTATTTGATAATTTGGGAAAACCTCGATATATCAACCCCAAAAAAACTTTACATATTGTCCCCCCAAAAATGTAAACATCAGCCAAAAAACTCTACATATTGGTCCAAATATATCGGCAGAGGTCATCGGTTCCTCTGTATTCTAAATACAGGGGGTCCTCGGGTTACGACGGTCTCGGGTTATGACGTTTCGTGGTTACGAACGCGCCCCCATTAAAAAAAATATGTATATATTACGCGTCATTCCGTCTTACGCGGTTTAGCGTGGTAAGAGATGTAAACAAACGAAGAATACGCTTTGTTGTGGTTGTAGGGAGAAGAAGACAGCCTCGTGTGCGTGCCCAATGTGGGCGGAAGTACCTGATGTGGGCTCTGATCTGCTCCTATGAAAGCGACAGTGATAACCAAGCAGCGTAGTGGTCTAATTATTGAGATGGAAAGGTTATTGGTGCTTTGGTTGGAAGATCAAAGGCAAAATCCGGCTTACGACGAAATTCGGGTTACGACGCGTCTTAAGAACGGATCAACGTCGTAACCCGAGGACCCCCTGTACAGTGGTACCTCACCTTACAAAATTAATTTGTTCCAGAATTGGTTTCGTAACGTGAATTTTTCGTAAGTTGAGTAGCTATTTCAATGGAAAAAGCCTGATTCGTTCCAAGTTTTTTTTTTAATAGTGAAACTTTTTTTTATAGTGTAACTTTGCGTTCTGCGTCCTGATTGGCTAAGAGACTGTAGAGCCAGGACTAAACATGGAATAAACCAGGACCAGAAGTAAACCAGGTCTAGACCAGGTCTAAACCTGGACTGGACCTGGACTAAACCAGGATTAAACTACCACGTGCCGCTCTTTGCTGGTTTCATGCGGCTGGTTTGTGGATCGGGCTCCAGAGGACGCGGTCCGCAGGGCTTCCGGAGCCGTGTCTCCCCCCACGCTTCACTATTCAATACATTTTGTTGAAAATCTATGAAAGTTTGAGTGTTTAAACGAGAGAGAAATGTGAGAAAAGTTTAATTCCAGTCTGAGAAAAGTGTATAATGTGTGTGGTGAGGCATTTAGAGCCTTAAAACATGTAGAATAATTGTAAAATATAAAGTTGTCCTACTTCGGGGATTTCTCTTGTTGCGGGTTATTTCTGGAACCTAACCCCGTGTGTGTTGATAAAGTGTATTTACGTTTCGGGGCGTGCATCTGAGCGCGCATTATTTGAATTTTTGAGATTTCACGTTTCGTAACTTGAACTTTCTTTCGTATCTAGAGACCAAAATTTAACGTGAAGGCGTTTCGTAACTTGGAATTTTCGTAAGGTGAGGTACCACTGTATCAGTATCTGCAACAGTCATAAAAAATGCAGTCGATCTCTACAAAAGAAACTATTAAAAGATGTGACCATTGTTAGGATTTTCATAAGACAGTAACAGATCCTAATAAGTGACTCGTGATGACGTAATGGAGATTAGAATGTGTCATCAAAGTGCACAAAATACCAAGAGTGGAGAGAGGAGAACTGTAAACTAAATCTGAGATTTGAACTTCAGTGGTGAAGTGGTTCATTTCTTGATTTTTTAAAAATATAGTTTAAAGAGCTCATGTTACATTATTTTCTGTATTATAGCCACCAAAATCATACCTTGTTTTGTTTCACACATGTTTAACACACAAACCCTGCATATTTAGACGCAAGTTCTTCTCTCAAAATGAAGTGCTCTACTTGGTTTTTAAACTCCATACACCTTCGCTAGAATAATTTGGATGATTTCAATTCGAATTTCCAATCTCTACTGAACAAAAGGTAAAAGGTACTAATTAACTTGAAAACTACCGCTTCATGACATCACAAAGTGGAACAGTGCATTTTGAGCTCTGGAGATGTAGCCAGACTAATCCATGTGCGAATGAAACAATACTGAACTCCAGGTATGTTTTTGATGAGGTAACAACATTCTAACATGGCTTAAAACTCATAATATATAAAATTTCCATAATATAGGACCTTTAAAAACAGCTTTAAAATGTGTATTTAGGTACAACTGAGATCTATCTATTCACACAAATACCTCTTTAACATGTGCATCATCAAAGTACATCCATCTCCGAATCTTGGTTTGGAAGAAGAACGTGGAGTAGTGTTTCCCGTAGTAACACACCATTCCCACCAGATAGAGCTCTGACTGCCGAGCCTTCTCCTCTGTTACTCTGTAAAACAACTGAGAGGCAAACTCTTATCACAGCAATACTCACAGAATACACCCCTGCTACATACAGGCTTTAAATCATGGACTATATATATATATATATAAATGGACATAGCTAACTCGTTAGCTACTGCATTCCAAATAGGAAATTATTGTCTTTATTGACTATGACTCCAATTGGCTTTACATTGAAAAACTGTCTTTGTCCGTAATTGCTGCCGTCAGACTCCTTAGTTTGGTCTTAAAATGTATTAGCATATTAAGCCACTCGACATGATCCTGGTGTTTTTGTTTAGCTATTTTAATAATGCATTAATTCATCCCAGGCAAGGTTGAAGTGTCTAAAGACACAACAGCGTTTTTTGCCAGTGATGCCCCACTGTGGCACCTGATTTTTCCAGTGCTTTCCCATCCAAGTACTAACCAGGCCCAGCCTCGCTTAGCTTCTGAAATCTGATGAAATCAGGCTTTGACAAGGAGGTCTGACCACATTTTGTCTGTAAATAATTTCCTATTCCTAATATGGAACTTGGCTCCAAATATCCAAATTGCCCCTATAACTGCAAGCCTCATGAGCTGTGGGTGACATCACACTCCCTTAGTCTACTCTTTTTACAGTCTATGCTTTTAATAAAACTATGGTTGGTCCTTACATCTCCCAGACGTAGACATGTCCCCAGTGTGTGTATGACATCTTCAGCCAGGTCCGAGTGGTCAGAGTCCCAAACCAGACCGATGGTGATGATCTCTGGACTGTTGAGGAGGACACGAGCCATACGGAGCTGCTGTCCACACTGACTCTGAGAGGGGAGAGGGCAGTTAGCATACAAGATATAGTCACACAACATAAGGTTAGATTATAGTTTTTATAGTGAAAACAAACATGGATCTTACAGGACAGTTGCGGAGGTCTCCCATGCTGGCATTTCTGAGCAGCTCTCCAAACATACTGGGAGTGGCTTTCTCTCTGGATTCCAACATCTTCACTGCTTGGTTACTGTGAAAACAGTTAAGATTGTATATACGGATGGGAGGAGCCTGCGATCAAGTCGTATTGATCACAGGCTCCGGAAAATGTGTTTTAGTTTAATTCCATTTTGTATTTTTTCTTGAGTTTACAGACATCTTAACCCTTTTTGTCTGTGTTTGCTAATGGCACACATTGTGCCACCATGATAACTGCTGAACATTCTGCCAGTAGAGATGCATGTAGAGCACCCCCATGATGATGTCACTGCAACATATCAATAGTACTCCAATAAAACATGTTTATGAGTTCTATAAATAATTTGTTTTTAATTTTTAGATAAAAATACAAAAAATCATATTTATCAAGGACAGCTTCAAGCCTCCTTTCAGTTGAACAGGTATATTTGTCAGAGCTTTGATGTAGCTCAAAAATGAATCACCTGTGTCACTGAGTGCATTAGGCGTGTTGCCCCAGGTTACAGGTATCTAAGCAACGGTGAAGCGTGATGTGGAGTTGTGTGTGTCCTGAAGTCACCTAGGACTTACCAGAGGGATGTGGTGGAGATGTAGTGGACCATTTGGATAAAGGGAAGCGGGTCTGAGGAGGCTCCACAGCTGCTACACACACACTGAACACAAACAACACAAGAAAAAAATGTGTAAAAATATATAGGATTGGAAGAATTGTGTGCAGAGGTTATTGCACTGCCTGAAATGTACAGACCATCTCAGAAAGTTAGAATATCATGAAAAAGTTCAATATTTTTGTCACTCAATTCAGAAAGAAGAATTCATGATATACAGTATTATATAGAGTTTTGAGTGTCATGTCAAAAACTTTGAGCTTCTCGCACGTTTTCCAATGGCAAATAAACTATTCCAACCTAACGTTCTATGGAGAGAAGAAGGTGACAGCACTAAGCCAAGGCATTTTTGAGTTGTAGATACATTTATCGCCGTACTATGGAACATTCAAACAACACATTAACATTTTCACACAGATAAGCATTTGTGCCATCCACCAAGAGTAGTAGAGCACCTTAAATGTTATTAATTTTACTCACCTGCTCAAACAGTGTCATGGCAAACTTCTGATGAGGGATGCAGTGTCTGGCTGTGCAGATGTCCTCTTTACTCTCGTCTGCGATGTGGAAGTGAATTCTCATCAAGATATTTTCCTAGATACATTTATAAGAAAAACATTAACATATTATTGGTTAGTATGTTTGTTTGTACATAGATTCTCTCTGGATTATGGACAGCCCCACCCACTTTGAAGACTTTAAAGGCACAACAGAGGCTAAACAGCGATGTGATAACTAATATCCATAATATCCAAACAGTTTTTTTTAAAGTTCATAAAGTACATTTATAACATTTTTTACAACTTGCCAATTTGTGAAGTTTCATAAACAGATGTTACATAAAAATAAATGTCATGTGGTCACCACATAGCTGATTAGTAATCAAACTTTAATTTTTTGTTCCAGAAAGTCTATGGGAAAATGAATTGGAAATTTACTTCTGGAACCAAGCAGTGGGTGTCTCTATAGAGATATAATAACAAAATAAAATAACTGTTCCACGTATCAGCAGATCTTACAAAGCATTCTGCAGCGTCGTCCATGATCCCAAGCTGAAACCTCTGCTCATCCTGAAAGGTTTTGGCGAGGGCACTTCTGAGGGCATCTGATGGGAGAACTTTCTCGCTGCTGTACTGAAACTGAGCGAAGATACTCTGGGAGGAAGAAGGGACAAGAGCAGTTAAACAAAGGAGAGAGGCACAGTGTAATCTTCAGCTGTAGAGATCATGATCTACCTTCAGAGCGCAGAAGATGCAGGAGTCCTCCATACATTTGTGAGAGGATAACTGGCGAAAGCTGCGGCGGAAAATGTCCAAGTGCCACAAGACCTGAAAACAACAAAAAATTGTTTATAAAAGTGGGACTAAACTTTTTTTTGCTACTATAGTATTGTTTACTGCTCCTAATCCTTTTTAGTAATTTTGTGCAAAAATATGTTCATTTGCTGCTTTCTGGTCAAAATCTGAACTAAAAACTGATAATGGCACCACTTTCTGAAGCTAATGTGAATTGTTTGCAATGACAGAAGATGTTGAGTGTGACCAGAACCAGAACCAAAATGCGTTCAAATAGCAAATTGTAGCATAAAATTCTGACTTGCCCTCCAGCTCAATGTTAAAATGTAGGGATTGGAATGTTAGGATATCAAGACCATGACATATTACAGGAGATGGTGTTCCTGTGTGGAGCATGTGTGGAGTGTGTCATAGAGCGTGTGAAGAAGAACAGACAGGTGAAGCACGTGTCACCATCTGAAGGCGACATGACCGAGACTGTCCGCAGCATGATAACAGGCAAACAAGGAGGAAAACACATGAGTCAGTATAGGATCTGCTGTGCTGTGCTGGCGTTATAAGATACAACAGAGACAATAGTTCCAAAATGAGAAGGGCAGGGTGTGTACCACAAATGTCTTGATTTTCTGTTGCATGATCTATGGTTAACGGTGCACTGTGTAACTTTTTGGTTGGGGGTCTGTCACTTGCTTGGTTCTGTGGATGTGTCATTGCTCTACCTGGAATGCTCCACAATATGACATTAAACTGCTCTACTTTATATTTATTCAATTACATGTGCTTTTATAACAACAACAGTGCCTAGAAAACAGGTATTCTGACTGAGTGGGGTCATCTCTCCACAGATCTGACCTGTAACTTGACCTGTCTGGTTTGGTCTCCATGAAGATAGAAAGGTTTAATGCTGTTAGACATTTCAGACAAATACAATAACATCTCCATGCAGAAATGCATTTGACGGACCCGCCACCAGAAAAATTACACAATGGAACTTTAAGTTCTCACCTGGCAGTATATCATAATACCTCAAATATAGAAAGTAGTGACAAAAACAAACAAACACTGAATGAGGATGTGTCCAAACTTTTGATTGAAAGTGTATTCATATTAACCCCCCCCCCCCACACACACACACCAAAAATCAGATTTTATGAGATACAGTGAACCCTCGCTGTATCGCGGTTCACTCTTCGCGGCCTCGCTGTTTCGCGGATTTTTTTTTCCAATTTTTTTTTTTTTTTTTTTTTCAATTTTTTTTATAGTGTAACTTTTTTTTACAGTGTAACATTCTGTCCTGCGCCCTGATTAGCTAAGAGACTAGACCAGGACTAAACCAGGTCTAAAGCAGGTCTAAACCAGGACTAAACCAGGTCTAAACCAGGACTAAACCAGGTCTAGACCAGGGATGGTAGGGACAGAGTCTCAGATGTCCTTCACGAGAGCGCCTGGGTGACAGGAGGTGTGGCCTTTGTTTACTTGCACGAGCCATGGAAGAGACTGAGTGCGAGCCGGACAAATGGAAGAGCCAAGAATCAACATGGACGGGCCTGGCGCCTGGCCGCGCGGCGTCCGGGGGAGCCACAGCGGGGGGAGGACACTCGCGCGCACAGAGGAGACAGTGGCTCTTCCCCGTCACGCTGAGAGAACGAACCCGACCCCGTCCTAGAGAACTGTGGAGTATTGGCGACGCATTGATAGCGGTCTGATTTTGGAGCCGGGGTGAAATGCAACCAACTCTTGTGAGCGCAGGTTGGTCTTACCTGGTCTTGTGGTGAGGACTGGTGCTCAGAGGCGTCTGTTAGCGGTTTGGCACTGTTAGCATTGGCTTGAGTCTTGCCCAAAATGATATCCAGGTCGCTTTCCACTCGACTTTCGCACATGGCATGGATATGTGGTACCAAAACAAACACATGTGTCCGCGCGCACGTGTCCGCGCGCACGTGTCCGCGCGCACGTGTCCGCGTGTCATGTGCCCCCCCCCCCCACTATTAATATACAGGGTTGGGAGGGTTACTTTAGAAATGTAATCCGGTACAGTTACTAGTTACTCCTTAAAATATGTATTCAGTAACGTAATCCCGATACTATAATATTAAAGTAATGTAACTTGATTACTTTCAGTTACTTTTGGATTACTTTAACACCAAATATCCTATAACAACAAGAAAACAAGAAAATTACAATACAATTAAAAGTTTTTAGGAGGACAAATACAGTTCTATGTGTAGTTTTAACAACTGTTATCACTATAAGCCAAGTCACTAGTAAACAAGGTCACTCACTAAACCAAACACCTAAACACCTATGACTTCAACGAAATTATATTTTCAGTTAAAGTTTTAGTTTTACCGGGACAGTCATCTTGCCCGATCTCCGCAGCTGGACAGGATGTTCGTCCAGCTTCCGTGCTGGCCTACATCTAACGACAGCTTTGCTCGGAATTGTCTAAAGGGTCTTCATGGATCAGTTAACATGACTATGTTGCCTAGATAATGTTTAAATATTGTAATATCGTTCTACAAATGCACAAAGTGTACTTGTGACCACAAAAGTTAGCTAGGGTGACCATATTGTATTTCACTGAAAAGAGGACACACTTCCAACTCGCGTGCGAAATATTTTTTTTTTGAGTTTTTTCTCCCATTTTTAAGGGTTTTACATGGGTCGGGGGCTTACTGTGCTTCTGAATTCCCCAGAAAAGAACACTTTACCTGGATATACTCACAAACAGTTGCTTTATAAATAATATATTTATTAATATAAGCAATCTTAAGGCTGACACTTACACCTTAGTTAAGAAAAAAGAAAAAAACAAAAAGAAACAGAGAGTTAGCCTATTCTTCAATGTTCAGTAAGCCCATTCTTCAAAATAATGTGTCTAATGGCTAATGAAAAAAAATATACAAATAATGCCTCAAGTCAACAGTCCTTTTTTCCTTATTTTTCCTTTTCTTCAGTCTTCCTTGCCTTCCTCCTCTCCCTGGTCATTCTGCCTCCCACTTGTCACGCCCCGGGCGAAAACAGGGGAACTTTTTTTTGCAATTCATCCGTGAAACTGCATTTGCGTTTTGGCATTTTCTGTGTCTTTGCAGTGCGCCTGTCAGCCTGCGAGTGTGTGTGTGTGTGTGTGTGTGTGTGTGTGTGTGTGTGTGTGTGTGTGTGTGTGTGTGTGTGTGTGTGTGTGTGTGTGTGTGTAGCGCGCCTGTTTGTAAATGAATGAATACACGTTCCGGGGTTCGACTAGAACTCCGCCTCTCAGAGCGCGTTTCCAACGGAATCAAAAACCCGGACATTTGAAGGATTTTATAAACTCCGGCCGGACAGCCTCTGAAAAGAGGACATGTCCGGGCAAAAGAGGACGTATGGTCACCCTAACGTTAGCTACCTTGCTAATAGTTTGCTAGTCGATAGCTAACTCGAAACTGGCTCCTACAAATGAATCAAGACAAAGAAATGACTCATATTCACACATAACATGACTGAAGCAGGACATTTAGGGTCTGTCAGTATCAAAGCGTTAATATTAGCGATCTTACCTGTAAATGTTTCTTGAGATTGGAAGTAGAATCCTTGGACATTGACAGGTGTTTAACTGCTGGAAGGCACAATTTGCACTGCACTGTGATGTTGTTCCCTTTGTCTTCTTTAAAAATAAAATCCTCCCTAAATTTCCACCCATTTTAAATGCGTTTTTTGAAACCATGCCCGCTGCAAGTTTAGTCCATAGTGCGCGACCTGCGTGAAGTTCAGTGCGAGCCGCTGCAAGTGTATTCCACAGCGCGCGCCACTGCAAGTTTGTTTCACAGAGCGCGCGCGGCGCGAGTCTGTACGTTGTTTTCCCTACATATGACTCCGGCTTTAAATGAAAAAATGAAATAACATAAAATGCTTTCAAATTGTAATCCTGCTAAGTAATCCCCATTTTCACTAAATGTACCTGTAATCTGATTACGTCTTTTTCTTTGTAACTGTAGGGGAATACAGTTACCTTTTTTTTGTATCCTTTTACTTAACGCCGTTCCATGTAATCCGTTACTCCCCAAGCCTGTTAATATATTGTAATGAAAATCTACAAAAGTTTGAGTGTTTAAACAAGAGAAAAATGTTAATACCAGTCTCAGAAAGGTGTATAATGTGTCTGGTGAAGCGTTTTCAGCCTTAAAACATGTAGAATAATTGTAAAATATAAAATTGTCCTACTTCGCGGATTTCACTTATTGCGGGCTATTTCTGGAACCTAACCCCCGCGATAAACGAGGGTTCACTGTAATGTAATTATTCTCAGTTTTGAGTACCCAATTTAATGGCAGCTGATTTTCACTTAGAGTGCATCACAACATCTCACATAAGCCCTGTTTTGACCCTTGTCTATCGAATCATCTCTCCTGCAGCACCACAAAAATGCATTTACACAGGAATGTCTCCTCCTGTGTTTGACAATCGTCAAAAGTCTCACAATAATATTGTGGGTCATCACAATTTACCGAATTACAAGTTTGTCTAAATTTATTGTTATGATGCAGCAACGGCTAAAAACAGAACTACATATACCATGATCCTTTGCTCTGTTTAAGTCCAAGCTACATGATGAAACAACTGTTATTAAGAAGAAGAAGACAGACTTTATTCATCCCCGGGGGCCATCTCCATGATCTTACTGCTTCGGTTTGGTCAGGACCTAAGCTGGAGCACGGCTCAATATAGCGCCGAACGTGCGATGGGAGCGGAGACACAACAACACATCATCAGTATGGTAAAACTCACCTGTCTCACGACGGTCTAAACCCAGCTCACGTTCTCTATTAGTGTGTGAACAATCCAACGCTTGGTGAATTCTGCTTCACAATGATAGGAAGAGCCGACATCGAAGGATCAAAAAGCGACGTCCATACGGCGCAAGGCCGCGCTACACCGGGGCTGCGGGATGGAGCCGCAGTGCCTTCTCCTCGGGGCCGAGCACGGGGTGATTTAATCCTGGTCCGGTCCTGGTTTAGTCCAGGTCCAGTTCAGGTTTAGACCTGGTTTAGTTCTGCTCTAGACCTGGAAGTCACATAGAAGCAGAGCCCGCCCCGAGCGAGACCCCGCGGTCTCGCCCGTCGATAGAGCACCTTTCTCGGCCTGTTAGCTCACAGTGTCAGCCCCCCGGCCCTGGAGGTCAGATAGAACCAGAGCCCGCCCCGCCCCGCTCTCCCGCTGTGAAAGAGCGTCTTTCTCGGCCTCTTAGCCCTAGCGTGGAACGCGCAAGGTGAGCAGACACGAGCAACGAGCAACGCGCTCATCCAACGGCACTGCCATGTTATAATAATAACAGGTCCAATCCAGGTTTAGTTCTGGCCAGACCTGGTTTATTCCACGTTCTTTTAGTCGTGGTCTAGTCTCTTAGCCCGTCAGGAACACAACGTTACACTATAAAAAAAAGTTACACTATAAAAAAAAACAACCTTGGAACGGATCAGGCTTTTTCCATTGAAATAGCTACTCAACTTACGAATTTTTCACGTTACGAAACCACTTCTGGAACGAATTAATTACGTAAGGTGAGGTACCACTGTATTAAAGGTGCCTTGTGTGACTTTTCCAGTGGAGGGTCTGCCAAATGCTTTTCTCCATGGAGATGTTATTTGTTTGTCTGTAATGTTTCTCAGTATGGTATTAAACCTTTCTATCTTCATGGAGACTAAACCAAGCGTGTCAGAGCGTGTAGTTCTGGCTGGTCAGGTAAGAAGCTTGTAGATCTCAGAGGGCTGTGAGGTGCTGTGGTCAGAATGCGTCTGTGCTGGCCCCCTCTGTGCACAGAATCTGCTACATCTTTGGACTGTGTGTGGAACTGAACCGTCAGCACTTTGGGTGTGTTTGTGCTCTCCATCCTGTCCCTCCCACTGGCTCCAATATGTCACAGTCAGGTGAGGAGTCTGCGTAAGTGGTGGTGTTTTTAAATAAAGAAATGATGGTGTAAGACAGAATCACGGTTTATATCTGAACTATTTGATATTTTGCGAAGAAAAGTTAATTTATGAATTGAATTCAGAATGTAGTAGAAATTAGATTTAAGCGGTAAGTGAAAATAAAGTAAAAAAGAAAAAGTACTGTACTTGGCGTCTACTCAAAAATTTACTTAACTTTACTTAGTGCATTGTGTAACTTTTCTGGTGGAGGGTTTTGAGCTTTGGAGATGTAGACAGACTAATAATAAAGCATTACTCAAACATGTGTGAATGAAACAAAACACAACTCCAGGTGTGTTTTTGATAGGCTAACAACACTAAACAAGGCTTAAAGCTCAAAAGAGTCAATTTAGTGTAAAATAGAACCTTTAAGATCAGATACAGGTCTTTTATTCAGTTCACAAGAAGCACTTTTGTATAACTATTCTGCATTTTTCTGATCTTATAAACAGAACCTGGCCTTGTGTTATTTCATGGTTTGTGTATCTGAACTCACACTCTATTCCAACCACAATCATCCATTCCACTTTTCTAAACACTGCAGTAAAAACACAGGAAGTTCAGGTATAGTGAGAGGGTGAATACCTGCGAGAGCCCCTGAAAAGCTTTGGGATCTTTAATAGAAGCAACGCAACCCTAGAATAACACAAGGGCCTCAGACACTCCAGATGTGAGCTTTCTGTAGTAGCTATAAAGGTGCTGTATCTGATTTTTAGTGTCTGAAAAAATACAAAACAAAACAAGTTCATTTTAGACTGTTTGCAGTGGTCCAAGGTTATTCCTCACTTACATGGGCTGGGAATCACAAGGTCTCTCACAGTTTCAAACAATACTTGATACATAACTTGTGATATATTATTATATGGCGATACATGTGATAATCGATATATTGCACATGGTCATTTATTGCTGTTTTTTAAGCACCAAATTTTAGCAACAATATGTCTTTGTTAAAGATGCACTATGTAACTTTTTGGTGGAAAGTCCGTCACCTGCTTGTTGCTATGGATATGTGATATGATATGATATATTGCTCTGCTTGGAATGTTCCAAAGTATGACATTAAACAGTTCTACTTTACATTTATTCATTTACAGGTGGTTTTATAGCTCAAATCTACCAAGAAGTATAGGCATTCTGACTGAGCGGGCTCGCCTCTCCACAGATCTGACCTGTAACGTGATCTGGTTTGGTCTCTATGAAGATTTAATGAACAAAGGTTTAATGTCATATTGTGAAACATTTCAGACAAAGCCTAAACACTACATCAGAAAAGTTACACAATGCACCTTTAAAGTTCAGAAGAAAACATCAGGTGTAATACAGGACCTTTACGTGTGATTAACCGGCTGCTTTATGGTTATCACTATTATCAGTTACATTTTCTGTAGCATGATATCACACTTCAGAATTTGTTATCGTGACAGGCCTAATTTTGACCACTCTGTATAATTTGAAACGCCACTCTGCTCCAACATAATTGGTCACAAGTGGGTGTTTTTAGCCTGTTAAAGAAAATTGTATATAGTGCCTTTAATGAATTATCAAAGTGTTGGTTAGGTTTTTGTTTGACTAACCTTGTAAAAACGACTACATCACCAGAAAAAACATGCTCATCACCATTCTAATTATGTTAATGTTTATTCCAATCCCATGGCTGTGTCTGAAAGGCCAAATCTTCGAGAACATTAACATGGCTAAACGAACTACAGATGATCCATACCGTGACCACCATAAACTGATGTGAGAATTTAGAAGTAAAACTTTGATAAACAGGGGAAATATGTTAAAGATCCCATGACATGGTACTTCTTGATGCTTTTATATGGCTCCTTAATGGTTCCCTAATACTGTAAATGAATCCTTCTTCAAAATCAACACTCAGTGCATGAGAAAGAGAGATAAGATGAGAAAGTCATAAATGTCACTCTGAAACACTCCATTATGGGCGTTGTTGCTTGAATGCAAATGAGGAGGACAGAGGTGGCCTATAGTAGGGGGTGGGGGCGTGGCCAAGCTCTCCGCTCCGCTCTGTGACCCACTTCCGTGTTTTTGCACGGGGGGAGAGATGAGAAGCCTTCCATTGAAAAATAAACACATTTCCACAGAAAATAAAATTAAACCACTGCTATTTCAGATATCCACAGGCTCAGATAAAGGACTTCCGAGCCTAGAAACACTCGCAAGTTCCTCCAGGCAAATAAAAAAACGCATTTCGCATTGCGTAGCTCCTCCGCAGTCCAAACTCTCTGGGCGTGATTTACAGAGACGCTGAGTACAGACAGACGGGGGTGGAACTGCATTTGCATTTCTTTTTTCGAGCTGACGTCAATAAGGTGCCTTGTTCAAAATCGCCTGTTTGAGCTCTGATTTTTTCTAACACAGAAAAGGATCGCAAATGCTCAGTTTAGACATTTCGCAACTTTTAACCATGGGGGGGTAGTGCCTTTAATGAATTATCAAAGTGTTATATTCTTCCTTGTTCCGATTCATCTTGTATGGTGCAACCTTAGAATGTGATAGGACTGTGACTGATTGACTGTAGACTGAGCCTTGGGAACTACTGATCTATGACTCTGTGGTGGCATCAGCCATCCTGTACGCCATCCTTCCTTTACGCCTATGTGTTTTACAATAAAAGAGGCTGCGAGGAGGTGTTCTTTGATAAGTGAGTGTGTGCCCTGGAAAGAGGCAGAGGAATTCTGGTGCAAACATTGGCCACCTGAGTGCGCCAGTTGAGATCATTGTCCATCTGTACTCCCAGATACCTAAAGGTTTTCACCTGGTCAATGGCTTGTCCATGAATGGCCACTGTGCCCTGACCACTGACAGATCTGGGATCCACCACCATCTCTACTGTTTTTATTGTGTTGATGTGTAATAAGTGTGAGTCGCACCAGTTGACAAACCTGTCAACTGCCTCTTGGTGTATGTTTGGGTTGTTTTCCTTAGTGAGTAGGCTAAGAATAACAGTATCGTCTGAGAATTTTATTATGTGCTGGTTTGGCTCACGGCTCACGCAGTCATTGGTGTACAGTGTGAATAAAAACGGTGAACTGACACATCCCTGGGGAGCCCCAGTACTGCTTATCGTCCAATCCGAGAGTGCTGCATTGAACCTGACCTACAACCCAACTAAAAAAGAGTTTACATTCATCTGTACTAATTTCTCCAGAAGAATGTGTGGCTGGATAAGATTAAAAGCAGAGCTAAAATCAACAAAGAGGAGCCTGGCATATCCAGTCGGATTCTCTGTGTTTAAGAACCAGGTGCATTATAGTCGCTATAGCATCACTTGTGCTGCGATTCCTGGCATAAGCAAACTGATATTTGTCAAGCACCGGTTCCACTTGTGCACGCAATTTCCCAATCATTATTTTCTGTAGTGATTTAAAAACATTAGAAGGCCACAGGATGGTAATCATTGTCCACCTGGGGACTGACCTTATTTGGTATGGGCAATATAATGGATGTTTTCCAGAGATTTGGCACACTGTAAGAGTCTATAGAAATCTGAAATAGTAGAGTAATAGTAGAGGAAAAGCAGGAGACAGCTCTTCCGCAAACAACTTCAAGACGTAGGCAGACACACCGTCTGGTCCTGTCGCCTTTTTAGTGTTGATAGCTTTAAAAGTCTTTGTAATCGTTTCCAAGTCAATTTCAATCCTGTCCAAAAAAAATCACAAATCACTTTATCCAAGACATCAGCACATTTTGCATTGCTATCAACATTAAAACGCATATAAAAATTATTCAGTTCATTTGCCCTAGCAGTTTCATTGTGGGCGGACAGAGGCTTTCTTTTAGTGCTCATATTAGTAGCTAGGTCCTGTTCTGTGCGTTCATTGTGTAGCCGCCGCGCTGCCGCTATCTTAAAGTTTTAGGTCCTTTTGGGCCGCTCGGACTGCCACCTTATCCCCCAATTTAAAAGATGTCTTTTTTTCTTTTGATGCACTCCTTAACGTCACTATTAAAAAATGGTTTGTTGTTCGGATACCGTTTAATAGTTTTCTGGGGTATGACAGCATCAATGCAAAAGTTAATGTAGTCTGTCTAAATCTGCATCCCTAAGAAAGACATCCCAGTCCGTGCACAGAAAGCATCCCTTCAGCTCCTCTGATTTATCATCTGTCTATAATTTCACAGTCTTTATTTGCGGTTTTGTAGATTTATAGACAGACCGATATGTGGGAAGCAACTGAACTGCATTGCATTATGATCGGAGTCTTTAAGTGGGGGTCTAGCTCTGGCAGTGCAAGCGTCCTTAATATTACTGTAACATTTGCCTAATATGTTATCATTTCTGGTATTGCACTTCACGTATTGGTCGAAGTCCGGCAGGGTTTTGTTAAGAGTGCAGTGATTAAAATCGCCAAATATAAACATTGGGGCATCGGGCTTGGTTTGTAAATGACGATGTATGCAGTCAGCGATTAATTTTGCGGCTCTGCCAGTATTCCCACTAGGAGGGACGTACACGACGCAGACAAACAAATTGCTAAATTCTCTGGGGAGGTAGTGTGGCCGCAGAGTGACGCACAAAAGTTCCACATCGGGTGTGCATATTTTGTCACCAACTGTCTTTGATGTATATGCACACACCCCCACCCCGGACTTTGCCCGAGTTAATGTCTTTGTCCAAACGCATATATGTGAGAAACCCTCAATTTCAATGAAGTTATCCGGGATATCGTCTGTACAACAAGTCTCAGTAAAAGCCATAATACCAGACTCCCGGTACTCATAGCATGCTCCCACCTGTTGACGCAGGTCATCTAGCTTGTTTTTAAGGGAACGGGGATTATAGAAGAGCATAGGCGGTAACGGTAGCTTGGTGGCTGACCGAATTCTCCGCCTAATAATAATTCATAGCATTTACATAGCGCCTTTCATGACACCCAAAGCGCTTTACAGTTCATTGTTCATTCACTCCACACTTGGTGGTGGTGGTGTAGCCACAGCTGCCCTGGGGCAGACTGACGTAAGCGAGGCCGCCAATCTGCACCATAGGCCCCTCCGACTACCTCCAACACTCACGCACACTCCACTTTCATACGAGGCAATGTGGGTGAAGTGTCTTGCCTAAGGACATAACGGCAGTTTTTGCAACTGGCGCCCCACTGTGGCACCTGGAATTCCCAGTGGTCTTCCATCCAAGTACTAACCAGGCCCTGCCTTGCTGAGCTTCTTACATCTGACGGGATCGGGCTTTGACAGGCAGGTATGGCCACAAAGCCGCCGCTCCTACCTCGCTTCCTGACTCTGCGTTGCCAGTGTTTCTCCCCGCGAGGTCGTCGCAGTTCATTGGGCACATCCCGCAGTAGATCAGGTGCTGGTAATATTCCACTGTTCCACAGGCCTAAAAGCTCCAGACAGCTATAAGTTCTCAGGCCGCTGTTGTTGCTCCGGCCGATCGCCGTGCACTGGGTGACTAGGCCAGCTAAGGATCAGCCACGCCACAGCCACTGCTCCCACTCTCCTCCGATTTACCCCACATACACGCAGAATAATCCACAGGGCGCCAATAGTAACCCCCAATAAATCCATGCTGTATATCCACCAAAGAAAGACATTTAGTGGAAATATTCCACACAAACACAAAACATGCAACCAGAGCCCTTTTCCATGTCGCCAGCAGAGCAGCACCATGTCGCCCACCCTCAGTCGTCGTTATATCCACTTCAGGCATGTTTTAACAATGTGTACAGCTCAAAAAGTTGATTTTGTATAATGCCTCCTCTTTTAAGGTTATATATTACACAAAATAGATTTTTGTGAGCTTTAATCAAAAACATACCTGCAGTTGTGTTTTGTTTGTTTTGTTTGAGTAACCATTTACTATTAGTCTGTCTACATCTCCAAAGCTCAAAATGCTCTGCTTGCTTCCACCTTATGTCATGAAGCAGTAGTTTAAGACGACAGCTAACCTTTTCTTTTAGTTCAGTAGAAATTAGCAATAAATAATGAAATTATCCAAATAATTCTAGTAAAAGGTGTTTGGAGTTTAAAAACACAGTGAAGCACTTCCTGTATTACCACATGACATCACAAGGTGAAACAGAGCGTTTTTGAGAGAATAACTCGTCCTAAATATGCAGGATTTGTATGTCAAACACGTGTGAATGAAACAAAACATTCCAGGTATGTTTTTGTTGAGGGACATTATAACATATAGAAATGGTGCAATATAGGACCTTTAAAGGTCCCATGGCATGAAATTTTCACTTTCTGAGGCTTCTGAACGTTAATGTGAGCTCCCCTACCCTGTTTAGCCCCCCCCCCCATGGCTAAAAGTTGCGAAATGTCATGTCTAAACTGAGCATTTGTGCTCTTTTTCTGCGTTAGAAAAAAACACAGCTCAAACGCGCGATTCTCAACAAGGCACCTTATTGACGTCAGATCGAAAAATGCACCTCCACCCCCGTCTGTCTCTACTCAGCGTCTCTGTAAATCACGCCCAGAGAGTTTGGACCGCGAATGAGCTACGCAATGCGAAATGCGTTTTTTTATTTGCCTGGAGGCACGTCCAAGTGTTTCTAGGCTCGGAAGTCCTTTATCTGAGCCTCTGGACCTTTGAACAGCAGTGGTTTAATTTTATTTTCTGTGGAAATGTGTTTATTTTTCAATGGAACGCTTCTCATCTCTCCCTCCGCGCAAAAACGCGGAAGTGGGTGACAGCGCACAGCGCACAGATGAAAAGGAAAGAGCGGAGAGTTTGGCCACGCCCCCACCCTCTACTATAGGCCATCTCTGTCCTCCTCATTTGCATTCAAGCAACAACGCCCATAATGGAGTGTTCCAGAGAGAAATTTATGACTCTTTCTCATCTTATCTCTCTTTCTCATGCACTGAGTCTTGATTTTGAAGAAGGATTAATTTACAGTATTAGGGAACCATTAAGGAGCCATATAAAAGCATCAAGAAGTACCATGTCATGGGATCTTTAATACATATCTGCTTCTCAGTCTTTATAGCCTCCATGCTAGCTGCCACACACTCACACAGTCCAGTATTGCAGAGCAGTTGGTGGTGATGACATGTGTGCACAGACTGGCATTACTACAGTGTGTGGTTGGAAGGCTCAGTTCCTTTTAATGGGTGTTTGTGTCTTCACCCTCTGTCATTTGTGCCCCTCCCACTTGAGTTAAGAGTTAATGAGAGCTCCCACCTCTGTTCCAACAGTATGCCCATAGACGCTAACACCAGCCTCTTTAAAAAGCTCCTGTGAGATTATAGGCCACAGTGGCATGAGGTGGAGTCTGGCTGGCTGCTGTCTGGATTACTGTGGTAGAGCTGTGTGTGGAAAAGGCTCAGAGATAGATACAAACAGATTACTCAATAAACAAGTCCACACTGGACTGGAGTTCTTCAATCCATATGTGACCAGCCATGGCAAAACTAGACACAAGTCGTCCCAGAGGCGTTTTGAGTTATTCACAGATTCTGAAAGTGTAGATTCTAAGCTTTCCAACAATGCCTTACACATGGAAATCTGAGAACATTTGAAGAATTTGTGGCCATTTGAAAGCAGCACATCTAAAAAGAACGAGCTGAGAAAGATTCTCTAACTCCAGGCCTTCGGACCCCATCAGTGACTATCAGTGTGGAATTAGAAGGTACTTTGTTAAGGAAATGTGTTTATAACAAAAAGTCCATACAATCATTCAATAAATCAATAATACACAGGATATGTGAAGTAAAAAATCACCTGTATTGTCAATTTAATACAATACAAACACACACACTCTGGACACACACACACCTTAGTCCTGGTTTAGTCCCGGTTTAGTCCTGTACACACACATGTACGTACAAACACACTACATTACACATACACTCACGCTAATGGCCCCTGCTTTCACCTAATATTTCCATTTGATGCAGAAATAATATGATAATAATATGACTCACCCTGTGTTGCTGTGTTGTCCGATAATTTGCGTATCTCCACATGTGCATATCACGTATATCCACGGACTTTTGGCAGCTAAATTCACCAGCCGCACTCTGTACATGAGCGCCAGAGAAACGGACGTGTCCAGAATGTGTCCCATGTCCCATCAAAGTAGTATAGTGCATTTTCACTGTCCTTATTCGCTCGAAATGCAGCATAAATATTCACAAGCTCCTCACAGCTGATAGGCGAACAGGGGAAAACACAACAACGCTACTTGGAATATGATTGGCGGGAGCGCGAGTGTATGCAATTATGGTGATTTATGCACGCCCTGTTCATGATCCTTTTCAAGACTCACCCCACAAACCTAGTACGTCACCCATGCTCCTGTACAGCAATTTTCCACAACTTCACAAACCTGATGCGAGGTGCAGTCATTTCATTAGCGGTATGCACACTGTGTTGTGATTGTGCTCTAAAGGAGGAGAGATTTAAGATGAGGAGGAAAGGGAGAGGAGACACGGAGCGTGAAGAACTAAACTGAAAGCATTGTTTTAGCATACTAACATCTGATATCATGTGTTAGCAGTTAATACCCCACAGAAGTAAAATACTTCCTCTTTAAGTATTTAATATTGTGTTAATTGTGACAAATGAGGGGTTAAATCGATAATTGCAAGTTTGTTGGTCCAAATATGTATTTTAAAAGTCATCCTGAAATCATGTGTCCTGTGAAAAACACGGAGACTGAAAGACAAAAAAATCATGTGTCTAAATATCATTGTTAGAATAGAGATTATTTTGTTGATTAAACTATTCTTGGCGTGGACAGTAATTAAGTTTGTAGAAAGTTCACTGACTTGGTGGAAAATGATCAAAATCTGCACTATATAAGACAATGGCGGCTCTGGTCAAGATCGACCAATATGTTTTCACTTATCCTTGCTTGAATAAGTGAAAATTTGTCTAATTTTAGTACTGATAGAGAAGTCGAAGAACAATGTTCCAAACCAGGGCTGTTTTTCTGTAAATCAGACCAGTAATTACAGACTTGTATTGTTATTACCAGAATATAACTAAAAACGTTAGTCATACACATCTTTTTATGACAGTTTTATGACTGAAACAGTAACACAGCAGGACTCTTGGGTCACACAAGGTTATGGTATGATGAAGGCTTAGGTGCAGACTCCATTTGTTTTTACAGGATTATCTGATCATAAGACAGAGACAGGACTCATCCTCTAATCCCTAAATTACCTGTTAAAGGGCATATGCCGGGTTACAGTACTATTTCACAAAGACATGGTTAAAGAAATTATATTTTACAAAAAAAAAAGAAGATCTAGTCAAGTCTAGTTTTAAATTCTGGTGACTTTTATAAAGTTACTTCCTGATTGGATACAGGAAACTGATAAAGTTATAATAGTGATACTAAACAAATAAAAATAGATGACAACATGATAAAAGGAGAAGTTCAATTTGTCAACTGGACAAAGTTTGTTTGGTTGAAAACGTTTCGCCGCTCATCCGAGAGGCTTCGTCAGCTCTGGTTATTGTACTGGTTAGACACTGCTTATATCTAGCTGCCGGGAGGAGGACAGAGATGGCCTATAGTAGAGGGTGGGGGCGTGGCCAAACTCTCCGCTCTCAGCTCTGATCCATTTCCGTGTTTTAAGAGCGGAGGAAGAAAGGAGAGCCGTTTTAATGAAAAAAACACATTTTCACAGAAAATAAAATTAAACCACTGCTGTTCAAAGGTCCAGAGGCTCAGATAAAGGACTTCCGAGCCTAGAAACACTCGGACGTGCCTCCAGGCAAATAAAAAAAAACGCATTTCACATTGCCTAGCGCATTTGCGGTCCAAACTCTCTGGGCATGATTTACAGAGACGCTGAGTAGACACAGACGGGGGTGGAGCTGCATTTTTCGAGCTGACGTCAATAAGGTGCCTTGTTGAGAATCACCCGTTTGAGCTCTGTTTTTTTCTAACGCAGAAAAGGATCGCAAATGCTCAGTTTAGACATTTCGCAACTTTTAGCCATGGAGGGGGCCCTAAACAGGGTAGGGGAGCTCACATTAACGTTCAAAAACCTCAGAAAGTGAAAATTTCATGCCATGGGACCTTTAAATCAATGCTGAATCTGTCTGGAAAAAAATTGTTTCATGCACGGAAAATTTTGTCCCCGCATTTTGTATGGAATTTTCTGTGAATGACATAAGTAGAGGGATTCTGTTTTACAACCCAGTGCTACTTCCTGTATTTTTGTACTTTTCTTAACTTTTCCACAAACTGCCACTTAACAGATGTAAAACTATTACAAATATTTACCTTAGACAAACTTTATTGATCCACAATGGAAATTGTTTTTAAAAAAGTAAAGTAAGTAAAAATAAAATTAAATCATAAAGTGTTAACAAACAATATTAACTAGTTTAGAAACTAGTAGTTTAGAAAAAAAATTAAGAGCCACCGTACCCAGCTGCCACTCTCTCAGGCGCTCGGGTGTGAAAGATACCATAGATATTACAGTAATCCCTCGTTTATCGCGAGGGTTAGGTTCCAGAAATAACCCGCAATAAGAGAAATCCGAAGTAGGACAACTTAATATTTTACAATTATTATACATGTTTTAAGGCTGTAAATGCCTCACCACACACATTCTACACTTTTCTCAGGCTGGAATTAACCTTTTCTCACATTTATCTCTCGTTTAAACACTCAAACTTTCATAGATTTTCAACAAAATGTATTAATAGTGAAGCTGGGGGGAGACACGGCTCCGGAAGCCCCGCCAGACTCGCGAGGAACACCGCCGCGTTGCGTCCTGGGACGTGGCAGTGCTCCTCGCGCTCCTTGCCCGCACCAACCCCTTGGAGAAGTGCGTGACACGTGCACCCCTCATCGTGGACAAATCCGTAACAGAGAAATGTGACCAGCGCAAGCGTACACCGGGGCTGCGAGCACGAGATAGAACCGCGGCGCCCGGTACGTGTGCTCTCAGCCCAAGGCACAAACCGAACACGCACAAACGAACGCAAGAGCCGCACGAAATCAGCAAAGAGCTGCACGGAGTGATTTAATCCTGGTTCAGACCTGGTCTAGTCCAGGTCTAGACCTGGTCCAGTCCTGGTTTAGTCCAGGACCAGTTCAGGTTTAGACCTGGTCTAGACCTGGTTTAGTTCTGGTCTAGACCTGGTTTAGACCACGTTTAGTCCTGGTCTAGTCTCTTAGCCAATCAGGACGCAGAACACATTGTTACACTATAAAAAAAATGTTTGAAAAGTTTGGGGAAAAAAAAGAAAAAAAAAAGGAAATTGAAAAAAAAAATCTGCGAAACAGCGAGGGCGCGAACAGTGAACCGCGATAGAGTGAGGGACCACTGTATCCAACAAAATTGTATGGTTTATATTATTTGCACAGGGACAGTGCACAACATTTCATTGACTTTTGAAATAAACAAAAGAAAGATGCATGGTGCCAGTTTATAGCAAAAATGCTCATTTCCACCTGTAGCCCTGGGACAGTTGTATGAAAAAGTTTGGGCACCCTAGACAATTGCCATTATTTTAATTTATAAATCATTGGGTGTTTGGGTCCACAGAGCCATTTTGATCTATAAAAAAATAATGGACACAGTAATATTTCAGCAGTGAAATTATTAATATTAATAATATTATTATTATTATTATTATTATTAATATTATTATCATTATTATATACAGAAAATGTGCAATATGCATCAAAACAAAATTAGACCGTTGCATAAATCTGGCCACCTTTTGCAAAAATAGATAGACGCTTCTTATAGCCACTAATGAGTGTCTGGATCCTGGATGAAGGTATATTGAACCATTCCTTCTTACAAAACATCTAGTTCAGTGAGGTTTGATGGTTGCCGAGCATGGACAGCCTGCTTCAAATCATCCCACAGATTTTCAATTGTATGGGGACTGGGATGGCCATTCCAGAACATTGTACTTGTTCTTCTGAATTACGGATGGCATTGGGCGGTATACCGGTTCATACCAAATACTGGTGTGTTTTTTTTTTAGTGATATGAATTTTTCATTTACCGCAATACCGGTGAGTGTGTGCGTACAAAACGTCGGGAACACAAAGCGGCGGAACATCGTGCCGGGGGACTGTTTTGCAGTGGCATGAGACCGGTGGAAGCGCAAGCCGTGTCCCAATTCGAGGGCTGCTTTTTTGGCTGCTTTTTCGGCCACTCTGAAGGCAGCAAAAAGTGCAGCCCTCGAACTACCCTCTGCGGACCGCAAGGCCATTGCCAAAATGGGACAGGTCCAGTCCACGGACCTGTCCCACTAATGCTAATAACACGCACCACGCAAATTCGTACATTCTGTACTGTTGTCAGGCTAAAGTTGTAGTGACTCAAATGTCACTCAAAGACGCGTTTGCTAAGGGGACTGCCTACGACAAGAAAAGCAAAAGGTGGAACGATATTACCGCTATTACTGTCCACTTAGCCAAAGACATGGTACCACTTAGTCCTGTGGAGAAAGGAGCTTCAAGGAGATGATTAAAGCTCTGGACCCAGATATGTTTTACCAAGTCCAATTTACTGCAGTATTTTTTCTCTAAATTATTAGGAAATAGGGTTAACACCTAGTCATGCATGAAAAAAAAAAAAAAAAAAAAACGTCAAATACCGTGACACTGATATAATTTTGAAAAATACCGTGATAGCAATTTTTAATCATACCGCCCAGCTCTACTCTGAATGAATGCCTGAGTAGATTTTGAGCAGTGTTTTGGGTCATTGTCTTGTTGAAATATCCAGCCCCGTCGTAACTTCAACTTTGTGACAGATTGTTGAACATTATTCTCAAGAATCCGCTGATATTGAGTGGAATCCATGCGACCCTCAACTTTAACAAGATTCCCAGTCCCGGCACTGGCCACACAGCCCCACAGCATGATGGAACCTCGACCAAATCTTACTGTGGGTAGCAAGTGTTTTTCTTGGAATACTGTGTTCTTTTGCTGCCATGCAAATCGCCTCTTGTTATGACCAAATAACTTTTTTTTTGTTTCATCAGTCCACAGCACCTTATTCCAAAATGAAGCTGGCTTGTCCATATGTGCTTTTGCATACCTCAAGCGACTCAGTTTGTAGCATCTGCGAAGAAAAGTCTTCTTCTGCATCTCTCTCCCGTACAGCCTTTCCTTGTGCAAATTGCGCTGTATTGTTGATCTATGTACAGTGACACCATCTGCAGCAAGATGACCTTGCAGGTGTTTGGAGATGGTCTCCGGGTTGTTTTTGGCCATTCTGATCATCCTTCGTCTCTGCCTCTCTAATATTTTTCTAGGCCTGCCACTTCTGGTCTTAACAAGAACTGTGCCTTCTATTTCCTCACGATGTTCCTCACAGTGGACACTGACAGCTGAAATCTTTGAGAGAGCTTTTTGTAGCCTTCCCCTAAACCAGGGGTTGGCAACCCGCGGCTCCGGAGCCACATTCGGCTCTTTGATCCATCTGATGTGGCTCAGTACAGCGGTCCCTCGTTTATCATGGGGGTTACATTCTAAAAATAACCCATGAAAACCGAAATCTGCAAAGTAGTCAGCTTTATATTTTACAATTATTCTCCATGTTTTAAGGCTGTAAACGCCTCACCACACACATTATACGCACACACATTCTACACTTTTCTCAGACTGGAATTAACGTTTTCTCACATTTCTCTCTTGTTTAAACACTCAAACTTTTGTAGATTTTCAACAAAAAAACACAGTATTAGAGAACGAAACCAAAGTGTATTTCGTGCATATTTCACAGTTCTTATGACCGAGCCTCTTCGTCCTGGCACCTCTTCGCTGTGGCGGGTTTTGTCAGGAGCAATCTCGCAAACATACAGCACTTCAGAGTCACACTGCGACCGAACATTTATATAAATCTGGCAAACTGAACTCATTTTGTACAGGAGACATGGAGGAGAATGACTGACGAATCGGCAAAGGTCTACAGTCCCTTAGCCAATCAGGACGCAGAAATGCGCATTGATACACTATAAAAAAAATTGGAATAAAAAAAATCTGCGAAACAGCGAGGCCACGAAAAGTGAACCACTATATAGCGAGGGACCACTATATTTAATTAAAACGTATTTTATTTTAGTTCATTCATTTTCAAAATGTAATTCTATGGCACAAAGGCAAAAAGGCCGTTATATGCAGTGTTATTTCATTTTAAATTTCAAAAGGGTTTTGTGGCTCCCAGTGTTTTCTTTACTGTGTGAAACGGCTCCAAATGGCTCTTTGAGTGGTAAAGGTTGCCGACCTCTGCCATAAACCATGATGCTGAACAATCTTTGTTTTCAGGTCATTTGAGAGTTGTTTTGAGGCCCCCATGTTGCTACTCTTCAGAGGAAAGTCAAAGAGAAGAACAACTTGCATTTGGCCACCTTAAAAGGGATATGCCACCCCCAGGTCAAACTTGGGCATCTCCCCACAGTCCAGAGACTAAAATAAGTGGTGGAAAGCGTTTTCCTGCTCACCCAGCCATTGTCCAGGTCTGTCAGCACTGACCGCCGCGGTATCTGCAGCTACTCCGCCTTAGACTGGAGTCTAACGTCGCCAGAGAAAGATTTCGGCCAAAAGGAATTAATTTGCTCGATGCGTTTCCCAATTACTTTCTGTATAGTGTGCATTCATATCGAGTGCAAATAAATGAGCAAATCAACATGGAGAGCTTGAATTGGTCATTTTGGGTGGGAACTATTTTTCAGTGCGGAAAAACACAGCCGAAGCACACACCACGCTGACAGGGGAATCCCTGCTACGCACCAGGAAGGGAGTTCCCCTGTTACGCAGCGTGGTGTGTAATTAGGGAAAAGCATCGAGCAAATTAATTCCTTTTGGCCGAAATCTTTCTCTGGCGACGTTAGACTCCAGTCTAACGCGGAGTAGCTGCAGATACCGCGGCGGTCAGTGCTGACAGACCTGGACAATGGCTGCGTCACCAGAAAAACGCTTTCCACCACTTATTTTAGTCTCTGGACTGTGGGGAGATGCCCAAGTTTGACCTGGGGGTGGCATATCCCTTTAAATACCTTTTGTCATGATTGGATGCAATTACTCTGTGTTGATTAGTTACAGGTATTCAAAGCAACAAAATGACAAGGGTGTCCACATTTTTGCACAGCCCATACAAATGAATATTACTACACTTAAAATCTGTGTCTGGAAAACCAACCAGTCTTCAGCTTTTATGGGAAACTGAATGACATGCCACTGTGATCATTTTCTGTGAAGACAGAGTGAATTATTATGCAACCTCAGAAGGGTGCTCAAACTTTTTCATACAACTGTAATACTTAGAAAAAAAACAATTGTATGCAGTTTACATACAACGGTATTTTCTCATCTATGTTACGATGTTGTTTCCTCATCACAAACATACCTTAAAGGAATATTAACGTTTTTTACAATCTGAACCTTATTTCGGTAATAAAACATGTTGTTTTACTCACCCATAGCACTTTGGTGTAATTTAGAGCAGTTTCATAGATGATGTAGTTTAGCGATATCCGTTAACGTGAGTGCCCAGGGCAGGCGATTGCAGTCACTAAATAACACAAACTTTATCACTTTTCAAATTACAGAAGCTCAATGTCTTAATCTACACTTTTGTTTGAGTCAAAAGTGGCCTCTAAGATTTAGCCATAGTTTCGAGTAGATGACAAGGACAGTGTGCATGCGCGCATTCACAGCTGATTTCATTCTCGAGACCCAAACATGAAAGGCAAAGCTGTAAGACGTTTGGACCATCGTGTTTGCAGTACCCACTTCAGTCAGGACGATTTTTTACCAACAAAGGAAAAGAAAGGCCAGCGGATTAAACGCACAATTCTGAGAAGTAATGTGATACCGGTGTTCTCTGGTGCGCTGCTCCTAAAACTGTCTCCGCTTCCTTCTTTCCGTATCCATTCTGTCTCCTCATCCGTATACTCAGACTCAAAACGATAGGGACGGCCATCATACTCAAATAAGTCCTCTTCAGCCTCAAAGTCCGAATCTTCTGCCATGTGTCGCTCGCAACAGAAAAGTTATTAGCGTCTTCTTATCTGCAAATCAGCTGTGAATGCGCGCATCCGCACTGTCCTGTCATCTACTCGAAACTATGGCTAAATCTCGGATTAGAGACCACTTTTGACTAGGGATGCAAATTATCGATTAATTCATTAATCTATAGTTGACTGACCTTATCGATCGACTTACGATTAATTGATAAGCTGCGTTTTTCACCTGAATTTTAGTGTTTCAATAGGGTCTTTAAGAATATAAGCTATAGTAACATAACACTGAGTCAAAAATATAGTATTATTATATTGTATATTCCCCAATTAATTATTCCTTAGTAAAAAGCAGACAAATGTATTGATGCTGAATAACAAAATACATTCTTTATTGAAAATAAATTGAGGACGTTTTTTGTAAAAGCTCCGTAATATGAAATGATAAAAAAAATGAATTGATCGGGGAAAACATTTCCCTCACACACACACACTGGTACACGGGCCGGACAGCGGGCTGCTTCCACGTGGAGCCTGTTACGGCCCGGAGCAGAGGAGCACGTGCAGCGCGCCGCGCACGTGTTCACGCAGACAGCGCGACGCGGAGCGAACCAAGCCGCAAAAATTGGGTTCGCAGGAGAACATTTTGCACTGCTTCTAGATCCGGCCGCGGATGTAACGCTATGGTCCTTCTCGCGAGTGGGTTTGCATCTCGTGTTCACATTCCAGAGTAGCGCCCTCTCCTCTAGCGATTAGTTACAATTAATGCATTTTAATCGACCAACGTCTTGATCGACAATTAATCGTAAGTGGATTAATTGTTGACATCCCTACTTTTGACTCAAACGAAAGTGTAGACTAAGACATTGAGCCTCTGTAATTTGAAAAGTGACAAAGATTGTGTTATTTGGTGACTGTAATCGCCTGCCCCAAGCACTTGTTAACGGATATCGCTAAACTACATGCTCCAAATGACACCAAAGTGCTATGGGTGAGTAAAACAACTTATTTTATTACCGAAATAAGGTTCAGATTGTAAAAAATGTTAATATTCCTTTAAGTTGTCAACAGAATGTAGTCCTTACTGTAAAATGTAGAAATGGGCAAGGTATAATCCCGAGGCACACTGACTGAATATAATATATTAAAAGTCCATTATTACATGGAAAGATGCCAACACGTTTCAACCAGCAAGATGGTCTTCGTCAGGGCAGAAGGGTGATCAGAATGCAATAGAATTCTATTTAATGACACCTGTGCAATCATGTGGCAACGTCACATATCATATAGTCTGTGTGCCTCGGGTGTGTACCCATTTCTACATTTTACAGTAAGGGCAACATTCTGTTAAAGGTCCCATGGCATGAAATTTTCACTTTCAGAGGTTTTTGAACGTTAATGTGAGCTCCCCTACCCTGTTTAGGCCCCCCCATGGTTAAAAGTTGCAAATGCAGTTCCACCCCCGTCTGTCTGTACTCAGCGTCTGTGTAAATCACGCCCAGAGAGTTTGGACTGCGGAGGAGCTACGCAATGCGAAATACATTTTTTTTATTTGTCTGGAGGAACTTGCGAGTGTTTCTAGGCTCGGAAGTCCTTTATCTGAGCCTGTGGATATCTGAAACAGCAGTGGTTTGATTTTATTTTCTGTGGAAATGTGTTTATTTTTCAATGGAAGGCTTCTCATCTCTCCCCCCGTGCAAAAACACGGAAGTGGGTCACGGAGCGGAGAGCTTGGCCACGCCCCCACCCCCTACTATAGGCCATCTCTGTCCTCCTCATTTGCATTCAAGCAACAACGCCCATAATGGAGTGTTCCAGAGTGACATTTATGACTCTCTCATCTTATCTCTCTTTCTCATGCACTGAGTGTTGATTTTGAAGAAGGATTCACTTACAGTATTAGGGAACCATTAAGGAGCCATATAAAAGCATCAAGAAGTACCATGTCATGTGACCGTTAAGAATTCAAAATTTAACCCTCGTAGAGCACCTGTACTGCCATTTCTTTAAACTTAAAAAAAATAAATAATTAACTTTTTTATGACCCAGTGATGAGCACCTTTTCTCTTCATCTGTTACCTGGAGTTGTGTTTTGTTTCATTCACACGTTTAACACACAAACTTATTTAGACTGTGTTCTCTCAATCTCAAAACATTTTGTTCCACCTCATCATGTCATGTTTAAAACTACAGTATATTCTTTAGTGCTCACCTGCAGAGCGCTGTTCAGGAAGCAGCTGTTCTGTCCTGGTTCATTGCTCAGGCCTTTACTCGGAGCGATGGACGTCATGGTTCTCGGAGTCAAAATTTCCTGCATCCCTCCGCTGGGGCTCAGTCCGGCTCCGATCGCACTACTCCCTCCTCCTCCTCCGCCACCACTGCCTGATGCAAAGTAGTTCCTCTTCCACGACATAGCACTTTCCTCGTTCTCTTCTTGGAATTAGCTTACTAAAGTCCGTTCAGGTGTGGTAAAAGATGGGTCCATTTCCACCAAGCGTAAAGAGGATAGTGAAATATTGTAGACTGAAAAAAAAAAAATTTTTTCACAAAGTTCTGGAACTGAAAGCCAAATACATTCCAACAAACTTGTCAAATTTTTTTCCCAACTACTTAAATCTCCTTGCAGTTATAATCCCACCATTGACTTTTGCAAGGCGACACCTGCTAATGAGATGTCTGTGTGTCCAGTTCGGCTTCAGCTCCGCAGCAGTGGTACAGAAGAGTAGAAACAAGGGTTCAAAGGTCACAGCGCCAGATCTGCGGAGGGGAGGGAGAGGTGTTAAGAGAGAATAGAAAACAAAATGAAATAAATAAAACTTATATTATCCCTGAAGGGAAATTTGTCCTCTGCATTTGACCCATTTTCAAAGTTGCTGGGGCATATATAAAGATGACTTGACGAATGATCAGATGAAGTTAAGATGAGGTGTTGATTATAAAAGCAACACAGAAGCAAATATTATAATTTAAACCATTTAACTCCACTTAAAGAGTTATAGGTAATACTGTTTTCCAAAATGGAGACTAGAATTTAATTACATACAAATATATTCTTAAAAACTATACTTAAAATAACACATGAGTAAAAAACAAATAAGAGCTAAAAGTCATTAAATAAAATGCGTACTTTAGGACAATTCAAGAAAAACTTATATTAAATGTAAATTACAATATATGAAGGCAAGTATCTTGAGCTTTTTTCTGCTACCATTTATATTTTTTACTCTTTGTTATTATAATAAACAGTAAGTGATGTGTGAGTTAGTGTGTTCAAGTCATTTCCCTTGTGGATCAAAACGTTTGTCTAAATCGAAGTCCAAGTAAGCCATTCTTAACTGATCAAAATCAACTGACTTATTTGCTTGACAAAAACACTTTTAGTCTTCTCATATGCATTTTTCAACTTGAACTTATATCCTTTTAAGTGTATCGTCTATCGGGTATCAATCTAAAGCAGAGGCCAATATTTTGTTTGGTCCAACCAGCAGCTTAAACATGCATGAAAAATATATGGATTAATCTTTATTTGAACAGTTTAAAATAAACTGTGTACTAAATTTTAATTTGATAATTTGGGGAAAATACCTTAGTTGCTCTACCTAAATCTCCTCGGCTCTACATATTTGCCCAAAAATATCAGCAGAGGTCATGAAAACTTACATTTTGGTCAACCTCTTAAAGCATGCTCATATTTTGATTACAATAATTTCACATCAAAATTGTTGTCTATAAACACCACTGAATGAAGTGCAAAGAAAACCATGACATCGTATTTGCCTTATTTTGACACTCTCGTAACTGTGTGTGTGTGTGTGTGTGTGTGTGTGTGTGTGTGTGTGTGTGTGTGTGTGTGTGTGTGTGTGTGTGCGTGCGTGCGTGTGTGTAGATAAGGCTTGGGTCAGAGCTGAGGGAGATTAGCCTGATCACTGTGTCTGTGTGGATTAGGCCCTGTGTACGCGCCACGTCTGCGGAGAAAAGCACGTCCTCATTCATCACCGAAACACCTTTAAAGTTTCACTAAGAAAAATATATTACATTAAAGGGGCCATATTATATCATTTTCTGATCTGTGTTATAATGTTGTTTTCTCATCACAAAAATACCTGGAGTTGTGTTTTGTTTCATTCACGAGTTTAACACACAAACCCTGCATATTGAGGCTGAGTTCCTCTCTCAAACAGAAAACACTCTTCCACATTGTGATGTCATGTGGGAATACAGGAAGTGCTCCGCTGTGTTTTTAAACTCAATACAATTTCAGTAGGCAAAAAGTAGCTGTTAATTTGAAAACTTCCGCTACATGACATCACAAGATGCATCAGAGCATTGTGAGCTTTGGAAATGTCGACAGACTAATAATAGAATTACTCAGAGTCAGACATGTGTGAATGAAACAAAACAACTCCAGGTGTGTTTTTGATGAGCTAACAACATTATAAAAAGACTTAAAGCTCACAAGAGTCAATTTTTTGTGTGTAATATCGGTAAAAATCTAGATATAAATTCAGTTCAAAGTTTGTGGGATGAATAAGTACTATTGGTGTCATTTGTGAGTTTTACAAAAGACAACTGGCTGCATATTTTTCTTTGCAGGCTTAATAGTCTACATTAGGGAGGCACAGTGGGGTTCGCTTATTTCCAAGTTAATAAGTAGATTAATAAGTATTTTGTATAAATGAGCTTTTCAACAATCAGACTGTATAAAGAAGCGGACTAAGCGAGTGTGACGTCACCCATAGCATAATGCAAATGAAGATTGTGACGCTAGCAGTTACAGGGAGCAAATTATGAATAGGATTTTTTTAATGGACTAAATAGTGGGGAAAAACCCAGGATTATGTAGAGCGGGTTAATACGAACATTTTAAGACCAAAATGACGAGAGTCACAGCAGCAGTTACAGACAGAGGGGACACAATATTCTAATGTAAATCAGTAAGAGCCAGGGTCAGAAGGAGCCGGAAGAGCTCATGTGAACGCAGCGCGTAGCACGTTAGCTATGTCCAGTTGTATATACAGTCTATGACAACAATAATAAGCCATAATCAAAACAGTAGAGAATCATAACTTTTGAGGAAACAGTTGTCAAATTCACTGTTTGACGGTAACTCTTATTTTATTGTTCATTATTATTGAAATTGGTATTAAATATTGTACCAGTACTGAAAAAAATGCTAAAACATTTCTAGATTAGGTTGGATCTTTAATTGGATAATAAATAAGACTATTTGTGCAGGCTCATTTTGGCCTATAACTAGACTTTGGTAGACCAAATCAGATCAGAGCTACTGTATCAGAACTGAAAAAGTTGGATTAGTGCATCCCTAACAGATATGCTGATAAGGATGATTCACTATAGACATTAACTACTTAATGATAAACATCGATGATAAAATACAAAAAAAAGACTAAACTGAGCATTTGCGGTCCTTTTCTGCATTAGAAAAAAACACAGCTCAAACGGGCGATTCTGAATAAGGCAACTATGTGACGTCACATCAAAAAAAGAAATGCAAATGCAGTTCCACCCCCGTCTGGATGTCCACCCCCTGTCTCTGGAAATCACGCCCAGAGAGTTTGGACCGCGAAGGAGCTACGCAATGCGAAATGCGTTTTTTTATTTGCCTGGAGGCACGTGCGAGTGTTTCTAGGCTCGGAAGTCCTTTACCCGACCCTCTGGACCTCTGAAACAGCAGTGGTTTAATTTTATTTTCTGTGAAAATGTCTCTCTTTTCTTCCTCCGCGCTTAAAACGCGGAAGTGGGAGACAGCGCACCTAACCAGCGGCGCATTTGCCCCCCGCTCCTCTAACCTATCTGTGTCCTTCTCATTTGCATTCAAGCAACAAGGCCCAGAATGAGTTGTTCAGAGATATTCTGACTCTGACTGTGTACATGTGTTTTTCTCATGCACTGTGAGTGAGTGTTAATTTTGAAGAAGGATTCATTTACAGTATTAGGGAACCATTAAGGAGCCATATAAAAGCATCAAGAAGTACCATGTCATGGGACCTTTAAGATCATTATTTTGCATTAATTAAAATCCTCAGGACCTAGATTTTCGGGTTTTGCAGCATGTATGGGAGTACATACTGGCAGGACCTGATCTGACAGAAATATTCACACGCTGAAATCCAAACTGCACCTGACACTTCAGAGAGGCACAGCCAATCAATTGGTGTGTTAAGCTTTGGAGCTTTCTTTTCCTGGTGATGCTCTCAAGTTGTTTTGGTGTAAATTATATTATATAACAAGCCGGCAGTATGTCGCAGTGGCCCATGCACGCGTGCGTGCACACACACACACACACACACACACACACCGAGTTGTAATCACCTCTAATTCTCAGAGCTGGCTGGCTGCCGGCTCCATGCTGGCGCTGTGTTGTGATGGCGCCGAGGGCACTGGTGGGAGCACTGGGAGGAGAGAGATCATGCCCGGGGGGGGTACGGGCACGGAGCGGAGAATGTGTTGTGGCAGTGGGCACATGGAGGGGCTGGCACGAGGTATACCACCAATTTATATATAAACTACACACTTTTGAGACTGTAAACAGTATACATCTGCGCAGTATGAATTTTAATGGAGCTCATGTTTTGGTGCAATTAAGCAAATCATATGTTCCAAAAGGCAGGCCCTAACTGACAGTCAACAATGAAGTCATGACTACCAATAGAAGGAGAACAATAGGTTGCACAATAGGCCTTATATCGCATTTAAATCAAACTTGTAATGTGAGTTGGTACAATTATCAAATACCAGGCTGCAATTATTTAGATAATAGAATGTCCTCTAGTTAATCTTGTACAGCAAGAAGGATTCCCACGATATCTATGAGCTCACAAACTCACGAGAATCACCTCAGCTTTGCTGGTGTGATAAGGCCCAGCAGGTGTGTTAGGGCCCAACAGGTGGTGGGAAACCAATCACGTCACAGCACTGAGGTTTATGTGGAAGCCAGACTATCCTTTAGTCTGCAATAACAAAATATCTCATGTTTTTTATAAAAAATATTGCAACTGTAGTTTAAACAAACATTCTGAAATGCATGGGATTCTTGTATTAGTTCATCAGTTCATACACTATATTGCCAATAGTATTCACTCACCCATCCAAATAACAGAAATAAGGTGTTCCAATCACTTCCATGGTCACAGATATATAAAATCAAGCACCTAGGGATGCAGACCATTTCAACATTTGTAAAAGAATGGGCTGCTCTTAGGACCTCAGTGAATTCCAGCATGGTACTGTGACCGGATGCTACCTGTACAACAAGTCAATATTTCACAGTCAACTGTCAGAGGTATTATAATAAAATGGAAGTGATTGGAAACAACAGCAACTCAGCCACAAAGTGGTAGGCCACGTAAACTGATGGGGCGGGGTCAGCAGATGCTGAGGGGCATAGTGAGCAGAGGTCGCCAACATTCTGCAGAGTCAATCACTACAGACCTCCAAACTTCATGTGGCCTTCAGATTAGCTCAAGAACAGTGTAGAGAGTTTTGTGGAATCAGAGTCTATAGCCAAGCAGCTGCATCCAAGCCATACATCACCAAGTGCAATGCAAAGCGCCAGATGCAGTGGTGTAAAGCATGCCGCCACTGGACTTTAGAGCAGTGGAGACGTGTTCTCTGCATTGACAAACTGCACTTCTCCATCTGGCAGTCTGGGTTTGGCGGTTGCCAGGAGAACGGTACTTGTCTGACTGAACTGTAACAAGTGTAGAGTTTGATGGAGGGGGGACTGAAGAAGTAACTTTATTGATCTCACACAGGAGAAATTCTTCTCTGCATTTAACCCATCCTGTTATTAGGAGCAGTGGGCAGCACATTACTGCGCCCGGGGACAATCTCCATGATCTTCTTGCTTCGGTTTGGTAGCTGGAGGATTTTACCCATGGTGCATGTTTTGGGTTGATTTGGTTTGGGATTATGGTGTGGGGTTGTTTTTTTAGGAGCTGGGCTTGGCCCCTTAGTTCCAGGAACTCTGAAAGCTTCAGCATACCAAGAGATTTTGGACAATTCCATGCTCCCAACTTTGTAGGAACAGTTTGGAGATGGCCCCTTCCTCTTCAACATGACTGTGCACCAAAGCAGAAATCAAGGTCCATAAAGAAATGGATGAGAGAGTTTGGTTAGGATGAACTTGACTGGCCTGCACAGAGTCCTGACCTTAAAGGGATATGCCACCCCCAGGTCAAATTTGGGCATCTCCCCACAGTCCAGAGACTAAAATAAGTGGTGGAAAGCGTTTTCCTGCTCACCCAGCCATTGTCCGAGTCTGTCGCCACTGACCGCCGCGGTATCTGGTGCTCCTCCGCCTTAGACTGGAGTCTAACGTCGCCAGAGAAAGATTTCGGCCAAAAGGAATTAATTTGCTCGATGCGTTTCCCAATTACTTTGTGTGTAGTGCGCATTCATATCGAGTGCAAATAAATGTGCAAATCAACACGGAGAGCTTGCCTTGGTCATTTTGGGTGGGAACTATTTTCCAGTGCGTAAGAATACAGCCGTATCACGCAGTACGCTACCAGGGGAATCCCAGTTACACACCGGGAAGGGAGTTCCCCTGTTGCACAACGTGGTGCGTGATACGACTGTATTCTTACGCACTGGAAAATAGTTCCCACCCAAAATGACCAAGTCAAGTTCTCCGTGTTGATTTGCACATTTATTTGCACTCGATATGAATGCGCACTACACACAAAGTAATTGGGAAACGCATCGAGCAAATTAATTCCTTTTGGCCGAAATCTTTCTCTGGCTACGTTAGACTCCAGTCTAAGGCGGAGGAGCACCAGTTACCGCGGCGGTCAGTGGCGACAGACTCGGACAATGGCTGGGTGAGCAGGAAAACGCTTTCCACCACTTATTTTAGTCTCTGGACTGTGGGGAGATGCCCAAATTTGACCTGGGGGTGGCATATCCCTTTAACCCGATAAAACACTTTTGGGATGAATTAGAGCGGAGACTGAGAGCCAGGCCTTCTTGTCCAACACCCGTGTGTGACCTCACAAATGCGCTTCTGGAAAAGTGGTAAAAAAAATTCCCATAAACACATTCCTAAACCTTGTGGACAGCCTTCCCAAAACACTCCAAACATAATTTATTTTTTGGTCAAATTTATCAGAGATCTAATCACAATTCTTGTCAAAAAAAATGTTTTCCAAAACTGTACAGTCTATTTTACATGAAAGTACATCTGTTGTCTGGTCTATCTGGTCAAAATATCAGCATTGTGGACATGACAATCCAAGAATAACGTTGAGTGCAGTTTATTTATCCACATTTTTGCCGCTTCCCCTAAACTCTGCACTCTCGCCGATAGAGAAAAATCTAGTTTCCAAAGCTGCAGCCCAGGCACTAGAACTGAAGCTGCAGAAATGGCTGACCTCATTGGCAGCCTGACGGTGTAAGATTTGGGCCCTAATGACTAAAAGAGCTCATGAATATACAGCGCCCTTCACCAAAATAACTCCAGAGAATTTGGTCATGTGGAGCACTTGACTGGATTGGCGGCAGTGAATAAAGGAATTAGCAGCTCGTCAGCTCCCTTCGAGATCCTGAGACCGGCCATTTCTGGAGTCAAGGGCGAAGTGAGACAGTAGCAGGTACCGTCTGACCTCCAGAACAGCAAGAGATGTAATTAAAGAGGAGGTATTATGCAAAATGTACTTTTGCAGTTTTCTACCATATTGTTCTCTTTTTTTTTTTAAATGCCTGACGTGGTTTCAGACATCATCCATGCATGTTTGAGTAATCCAGCAATCTCTCCTGGGCCCTAGTTGAACCCTCCTTACGGTTAGCAGTAAGATTCTGTCCAATACTCATGCCCACAAGCCTAAGTCACCCATGCTCCCACACAAAAATTTTCCATAAATATACAAAGGCGTGATTAAAAAAAAAAAACAGTACAACTTTACAAGCCTGTGATGTGCAGTACTTTCACTACTGAGTGACTTGGCAAAAGACTAAACTAAAACCAATTACACATTTTGTTATGTTGTTTTCAGCAAATATAGTATTTTAAAAGGATAAATCTAAATATGTTATGTTAGCAATTCCCCATAATACCCATTCTTTAAATAGAAGCATAAATAAGTCTCCTCATGAGGCTGTATGCATGAATTATACAGTTGAATCATAATTTTCTCTGAGTTAAAAATGCACTGAATCTTGGCACGTACTAAAGATGATATAACTACGGTAAACTGAAATCGATGGTCACTCAGGAAGTGTAATATCAACCGCGAAAAGATCAAACTTATTTTCAAATCTTGGTAGCTCTACAATAAAGTGGTTTTGGAAGAGCTAAGCACTAAAATCCATCAGAAAACTCATAACTTTTAGAGCTCGGAGATTATTCAAAATTCAAGACGTGAACTGTACTAATACATTTGATGAAATTCCATTAATAGCCCTAACCCTGAAGTTCAGACATTAGAGGTTTTTCTGTAGTAGGGTTGTCAAAAATATAAAAAATCTGATACTAATCAATACTGAAAACTAGTATCGAAACTAGATACTCATTTGAGCAGGTATTGATATTAAAAAGTTCACAGCACAGAAATGAACCTTTCCTGAATAGTTTTAGAATGATCTTGAGCTGCATCAGAAGTACAAGAGCACATAGACTAGTATATGTCCATGGACCACCTGGATGACTGAAGATATAAGGCCATATGGTAATATAAAAGAAAGCACTATTATTTAAAGGTCATGACATTTTCACTTTCTGGAGGTTTTTGAACGTTAATGTGAGCTCCCCTACCCTGTTTAGCCCCCCCCCCCATGGCTAAAAGTTGCAAAATGTGTAAACTGAGCATTTGCGATCCTTTTCTGCATTTGAAAAAAAGACAGCCCAAACGGGCGATTCTGAACAAGGGAACTTTCTGACGTCACACTCGGGGAAAGGTTTCCACCCTCCATCTGGATGTCTACCCACCGTCTCTGAAAATCACGCCCAGAGAATCTGGACCGAGAACGAGCTACGCAATGCGAGATGCGTTTTTTTATTTGCCTGGAGGCACGTGAGAGTGTTTCCAGGCTCGGATGTCCTTTATCCGAGCCTCCGAACCTCTGAAACAGCAGTGGTTTAATTTATTTTCTGTGGAAATGTGTTTTTTTCTAAAGGAAAGAGTCTCATATCTTCCTCCGTGCTTAAAAGCGGAAGTGGGGCCAGCACACATCACACTGCTAATCCAGGAAAGAGCGGCGTTTGGCCACACCCCCACCCGCTGCACTGGCCTGTCTCTGTCCTCCTCATTTGCATTCAAGCAACAATGCCCATAAAAGTGTTTCAGAGAGATATTTAGCCTCATGAAGACAGTCAAAGTCATATCTCATGCACTGAGGCTTGATTTTGAAGGATTCATTTACAGTATTAGGGAACCATTAAGGCACCATATAAAAGCATCAAGAAGTACCATGTCATGGGATCTTTAATATTGAACATCCCATTATTACATCTAAAGAAAGTGTTTTTATCATTGTGGAATCAGAACTGAGAATCAAGTTGATTCCTTAGTAGTGAAATCAAGAAATGTTTGTATTGTGACAGCTTTATTCTGTTGACATTCTTCAGTTTAGCAGTTCATGTCTTTTTTTCAAATGTTAACACTCCTTACTCCTTAATAATTTTTATGTTTCAAATATACAATGTGGTCTCGAATCCTGATTTTGAAAAGATTAACTACAAATCTAGCCAAAAGGCCACTACAGTAGTCACAAAACTCACTTTGTAATCTTTTTTTCACCAATACTGTGTCAAGGCAACACTAAAACTTTTGTGGAATTTGCAGCTACACTATGAATCATCCCCAAATCCAATCTGATCCCAACTTTTTAAATACCATTCTCGATTTATGAGTCACCCATTATAGCTGGCTGCACTATATTATTGCTGTGTGCCTCTGTAGCACTTCCACATTCGATACAGACATTTAAGACAACGCATTGTACCCTGTGTAAAGTGAGATTTGTGTATGTTATCACTGCTATAAAGTTAGTCACTGAAGTTGGTGATTAATCTTGTTAAAATGTTTCCTTTGGCTCTTATTGTAAAGGGAGTAGAGAGTGGTTTTGTTCTGTAATTCACGCTCCTTTTGAGAGATGAGGTTTGAAAACACTTGAGGGCGCATTTCTTATTTTCCATCCGTCATACTTGGGAGACACTGGCCGCTCATTCAAAAGAGTCTAGAGTGGTCTTGGCTGGCTACGGCGGTCGCCACGGTGACTCACGGACCATAGAGCGCTGTGCCAGGCCAGCTTGTGTTTAGAGAAGAGCCAAACTTGTGCTGCCGTATATGCTCCATTCAAGCAAACGAATATAAACAACACCTGCTATTATGTGTGATGCTACACAATCTATAAGCTGGAGATCTGCAGTTCAAATTAAGGGCTGGGACCCTCATGGTTTGATACTCAATACATGGCTCACGATACCATATCAGCAACAATATTTCTTTGTTAAACTACTGTCAAGCGTATTGCATACCATTAAGTCTACTGTGATCTATTGTATCCTAAGTAATGTAACTTACCATTTTCAATAGTTTGTCTAAGTGTAAATTAAGTGTCTTATGGAATAGACTCAATACTCGATACCAATTCCGATACCACGAATAAAATAAAAATCACTCTTAAGACAACGGAATGTGATTTTCAAGATTTAAATACGTTCTTTTATATTACCATGTGGTCTTATATCTGTGTAATCCCTCAATTGTCCAGGAAGGTTCCATAGAGGTCAATGGGCTTAAGTCTATGTAGATCATTCTAAAGCTATTCGGGAAAGGTTCATATCTGTATACAGCAGCCCACAAGAACTATACTGTATCACCAAATTTAGTATTACCATATATTGTTATTTCAGTATTTTAGCTAGGAGTCACGGGATAACAAAGCCTTTCTAGTGTCAATGACCTGATGATTAATCTGCCAAGGGTTAATCAAGTAGGTCAGATAGTGTCAAGAGAGTCAACAGGGGACTCTGAAGTGTACAATACTTTTCCACGCATTAAGATTTTATTACAAAAATGTCTAGATTTGTCTATTTACTTTTATTCTGGTGAAGTAGCGGATATATCAGCTTTCAATCTCCAGCATGGGTTGATATTTTGTATGGACCAACCAGCTGCATAAAGAATACACACAGCTTTATTTGAACACTTCAGTGCTGAAAGGGCAATGCAAAAAATGACTACACTGTTCTCTTATAGGTCTGTGGTAAAAAGGGTTGAGGGTGAGTTTGTAGTAAATTTAAATGACATAATTAGGGGTACATAATCAAAATTGGCCAAAACCTTATTGGTATAATAGGTATCAGTCATAAAAAATAAAAATAAAAGGTAAATCTTTAGATATGACATATGTGGAGGTAATTCCAGTTCTGTTACAGAGCAATCATAATGCATAACGTTGACAAGAGCCAAAACATGTCTAAACTACACACTGTACTTATACTGTACTTATGGAATATCTAATGACACTTTTGATTAGTTAAAGAAGAATTAACGTTTTTTACAATCTGAGCCTTATTTCGGTAATAAAACAAGTTGTTTTACTCACCCATAGCACTTTGGTGTCATATGGAGCACTTCCAGAGATGTTTTAGTTTAGCGATATCCGTAATGTGAGTTCTCGGGGCATATGTTTGTGGTCTTCAAATAACACAAACTTTAGCACTTTTCAAATCATAGAAGCTCAATATCTTAGTCTACACTTTCGTTTGAGTCAAAAGTGGCCTGTAATCCGAGATTTATCCATAATTTACAGCTTTGCGTTTCATGTTTGGGTCCCGGGAGCTGAGAGTGAAATAGAGCTGTGACTCCGCACATGCGCACTGGCCTCCTCATCTACTCGAAACTATGAATAAATCTCGGATTACAGGCCACTTTTGACTGATTTGAAAACTGCTCAAGTTTGTGTTATTTGGAGACCGCAAACATATGCTCCGAGAACTCACATTACGGAGATCGCAAATGTAAAACATCTCCGGAAGTGCTCCATATGACACCAAAGTGCTATGGGTGAGGAAAACTTGTTTTATTACCGAAATAAGGCTCAGATTGTAAAAAAAAATGTTAATTCTCCTTTAAATTAATGTTCAGTCTGTCATAAAAATTGTGTTCCTTGTGCATAAATTGTCATTGCATTTTGGATGGAATTTTCCGTTTTGATGACATAGATTTTTCACAACTTTAATTAAACTGTTTAGCACATTGATTAATAATCAAGTAAGAATTATTAAAAAATGAAAATCTGCCATATGAAATTTAAAGGTACATTGTGTAACTGTCTGGTGAGAGGTCATTATTTTGTCTGGAATGTTTCACAGTATGGTATTAAACCTTTCTGTCTTCATGGAGACCAAACCAGACCAAGTTACAGGTCAGATCTTTGGAGAGGCGACCCCACTCACAGTCAGAATGTCTGTTTTTCTAGGTATTTTGGAGCTATAAAACCACCTGTAATTGAATAAATGTAAGGCAGAGCTGTTTAATGTCATAGTTGAACATTCCAAGCAGAGTAATGACATCTCCATAGAAACAAGCAGGTGAAACACCCCCAACCAAAAACGTACATAGTCATCTTTAAAGGGATATGCCACCCCCAGGTCAAATTTGGGCATCTCCCCACAGTCCAGAGACTAAAACAAGTGATGAAAAGCGTTTTCCTGGTCACCCAGCCATTGTCCGAGTCTGTTAGCACTGACCGCTGCGCGCAGCTGCTGCTCCTCCGCCTTAAACTGGAGGCAACGGCGCCAGAGAAAGATTTCGGCCAAAAGGAATTAATTTGCTCGATGCTTTTCCCAATTACTTTCTGTGTAGTGCGCATTCATATCGAGTGCAAATAAATGTACAAATCAACACGGAGAGCTTGCCTTGGTCATTTTGGGTGGGAACTATTTTTCAGTGCGGAAAAAGACAGACGAAGCACGCACCACGCGGACAGGGGAATCCCTGTTTACGCACCAGAAAGGGAGTTCCCCCAGTGCGTGCTTCGTCTTTCTTTTTCCGCACTGAAAAATAGTTCCCACCCAAAATGACAAAGTCAAGCTCTCCGTGTTGATTTGCACATTTATTTGCACTCGATATGAATGCGCAATACACAGAAAGTAATTGGGAAAAGCATCGAGCAAATTAATTCCTTTTGGCCGAAATCTTTCTCTGGCGACGTTAGCCTCCAGTCTAACGCGGAGGAGCAGCAGCTCGCGCGGCGGTCAGTGCTAACAGACTCGGACAATGGCTGGGTGACCAAGAAAACGCTTTTCATCACTTGTTTTAGTCTCTGGACTGTGGGGAGATGCCCAAATTTGACCTGGGGGTGGCATATCCCTTTAAGGAATGGGAAAGAACAAGATATGTAGCCTGGTTTTATCTGTTAGCGCTACATGTTAACAACACACCCTATTATACTGTCAATTGATGGGCCAAACCAAAGCTGCTGGATGCTTGGGATTTGGAACTGTTCTATACCAAAGGAAATACATCCAAACATCCCATAAACCGCCCAGAGAGACAGTTAAGCTGCCTTGTCAATAACTGCTAAAACTGGCAGCAAAAACAAATGAAATGTCAAAGTGAGATCAATAGAGCATGTGCAGGCTCCAGGGCAGCCCAAGCTATGTGAAGGTTAGCACTTGTTAGCATTCTTGCGCTATCACTGCTAATAGTAAGCAGCACAGCAGCCACAACACCGGAGTAACTGAATGCAAAAACGTAGATAAATTTGTTATCCCAATGAAGAAATGTAAAGAGCCTATATTACACTAAACTGACTGTTAAGAGCTTTCAGCCATGTTGTTACCTCCTCAAATACATACCTGGAGTTGTGTATTGTTTCATTCACACATGTCTGATCCTTTATTATTAGTCTGACTATGTCTCCAAAGCTCAAACTGCTCTGTTCCACCTTGTGATGTCATGCAGTGGTAGCTTTCAATTTGACAGCTACATTTTACCTTTATTTCAGTGGAGATTGGCAATTCCATGGCTGAAATCATCAAAATGATTCTAGTGGTGTTTGGAGTTTAAAAACACTATGAAGCACTTCCTGTGTGACCACATGACATCACAAAGTGGGGCAGTGTGTTTTCTGTTTGAGAGAAGAACTCAGCCTAAATATACAGGGTTTGTGTGTTAACATGTATGAAAGAAATAAAAAACAAATCCAGGTATGTTTGTGATGGGGAAACAACATTATAACATAGATCGTAATACAGGGGCTTTAACCATGACAGACTACAAGAGTTTGAGGTTACAAAACTGATTCAAAGTAGGAGCAATTTGGGGAAAATATTAGAATTTTTCTGACAAGCACTGTGGTTCACATTCTAAACGTGTCCAGAGCAACTGACAAAAAGACTGAAATATGAACTGACAAACTAATACAAACTACACAATACAAGAATCAAATTTCAGAACATGTCTGTTTGTACTGATAAAGTTGTTTTTTTTTAAATACAGAATAAGATAATTTTGTTGTTTGTGGAGGAAATCATGGAAACTTCAAAAACTGCCAACTTTGGATTTGCAAACTGCATCCATTCAAATTGTGATTTTGATTCCACTGTGATGAATCTTCTCTAACTTGTGTAACTGAAATGCAAATTCCTTTTTTTTTTTTATCCCTGTGAAGAAACTTGACCATGACAGACACCCATTTGTCATTACAAAAGTGATTCAAAGTTTAAGAACGATTTGAGAAAAATATTATTAAATATTTTTTATACACAAGATCATTTTGTTGTTTGTAGAGGAAATTAGGGTACTTCAACAATTGCCGTCTTTGCAATTTGCTAATTGCGTCCATTCAAATTACGATTTTGATACGATTGTGGTTAATCTTGCAATCCAAGCTTGAGTAACTGACATGCAAACCAATTTTTTTATTCCTGTGAAGAAACTTGACCATGACAGTCTCCAGTGTCATTACAAAAGTGATTCAAAAGCTGTACTCTCTGCTACTGCAACTGAACATCAGACCACCAACGTGTACTGAAACTATTACAACTATCAAGTTTACAGCCCTAACAAACTTCCTTAAAGGTTTTCAATACGGCATTATCATAAAAATGTCATAGCCTGACTGACAACTACTTCTGTAATCCAATTTTCTAGATAACTTTTTATGACGGTCAACAGTGATCAACATTCTCTGGGGGTCTGATGCAAACTGAAGTCTCTGCAGTCTGTGGCTTTATAAGACTTTAATCTAAGCTTCATTTCAAAACAATCTGATGATAAAGAAATGACTTAGCTGGAACTACCACAGGTGAGCTGATTTGTGCTCATATACTAGACTCCCACACATAAAATTACAGACGCAGTTTTTCAGTTATTCACACTCAATTTTGTTGAAAATCAAACTCCCGTATTAATCACAGGAGTTTTCAAAGAATCTTAAAACTAACTTTTAACTTCAACTTTAACCCTAGTCCACTCCAAATACTGGTTTACCCAAAAGGAAGGACATACAGTGTAAATATATGCTAAATCCACAAGTGATTCTAGCCTTATTTATTGCTAGACAGCCATCCCTAAAAACTTAAAAGATCCCATGACATGGTACTTCTTGATGCTTTTATATGGCTCCTTAATGGTTCCCTAATACTGTAAATGAATCCTTCTTCAAAATCAACACTCAGTGCAAGAGAAAGAGTCATAAATGTCACTCTGGAACACTCCATTATGGGTGTTGTTGCTTGAATGCAAATGAGGAGGACAGAGAGAGCCTATAGTAGGGGGTGGGGGCGTGGCCAACCTCTCCGCTCTGTGACCCACTTCCGTGTTTTTGCACGGGGGGAGAGATGAGAAGCTTTTCATTGAAAAATAAACACATTTCCACAGAAAATAAAATTAAACCACTGCTGTTTCAGATATCCACAGGCTCAGATAAAGGACTTCCGAGCCTAGAAACACTCGCAAGTTCCTCCAGGCAAATAAAAAAACGCATTTCGCATTGCGTAGCTCCTCCGCAGTCCAAACTCTCTGGGCGTGATTTACAGAGATGCTGAGTACAGACAGACGGGGGTGGAACTGCATTTGCATTTCTTTTTTCAATCTGACGTCAATAAGTTTCCTTGTTCAAAATCGCCCGTTTGAGCTCTGATTTTTTCTACAACTTTTAACCATGGGGGGTTTTGATAGTGCTTGCAAACGTATGCACTGTGGCATCATGACAATCCTTCTTCATTCCTATCACAGAGGAAGGGCATCCAGTGTAAAAATCTGTGAAATCCACAAGTGGTTATTGTTCTAGTCTTATTTATAGCAAGACAGCCATTGCTTAAAGGTGCATTGCTTAACTTTTCTGGTGGCGGGTTCGTCAAATGCTTCCTGGAGAAGTCATGGCTTTGTCTGGAATGTTTCACAGTATGGCATTAAGCCTTTCTATCTTCATGAAGACCAAACCAGACCAAGTTACAAGTCAGATCTGGGGAGAGGCGGCCCATTCACAGTTAGAATGCCTGTTTTTCTAGGCATTTTTGAGCTATAAAACCACCTGTAATTGAAAAAATGCAAGCTAGAGCTAAATACACATAGTGCATCTTTGAAACTTACCTGTCAATTTCTTGGATTTTGTGGCACCATATTGCATCCTCTCAAACTTTTTCTAAATCTAATCATGTTTAATTTCAGGACATTTTGCATTGCTTCCTGATGGGACACCCCTGACAAGACTTCATGGGCTGCTGGTTTCACGTCATCAGCATCTCTTCATATTATTTCAGTTTCCATGTTCCCCCTCATTATGTCCCCTGCTGTGGATGCATTGTTCTAATTTTCTCTCTCTCACATTCCTGGGGAGTAGCAGCTTCCATCGGCCCAGTGAATAAACAGTAAATCATCCAGGGTGTGTGTGTGTGGGGGGGGGGTGATGGGGCACCTCCTCCTCTTCTTTCTTTGCATTATTTTCCCATGAATACAAATAATCTTCCTTAAAGCCCGTATAAAATGCTTTTTTCTGAGCTATGTTAGAATGTCGTTTCCTCATCACAAATATACTTGGGAATTGTATTTCTACTACAGACTAATAATAAAGGGTTACCAAAACATGTGTGAATGAAACAAAACTCCACGTATGTTTGTGAGGAGGTAACATTATAACATGGCTTAAAGCTCATAAGAGTCAATTTAGTGTAATATAGGTATAATAAATTATGCACCTTCTTAAAAAAATTTAGTTGTGTTTATAGTTTCATTCACACCTTTCAATAATCCTGCATTATTAGTCTGTCTACATCTCCAAAGTCACAAATGCTTTGTTCCCCCTTGTGATGTCCTTAAAGAAAAAGTAACGTTTTTTTACAATCTGAGCCTTCTTTCGGCAATAAAACAAGTAGTTTTACTCACCCTTAGCAGTTTGGTGTCAATTGGAGCAGTATCGCAGAAGTTATGTTGGAGCCGTTCTGTTCTACTAATGATCCCATATCCGTTAGCATGAGTGCTCGGGCCATTACTTTGCGGTCTCCAAATAACACAAACTTTAGCACTTTTCAAATCACAGAAGATCGCTGTGTCAGGGTAGACTTTTAGTGGATTCCAAAACGGCCTGAAACCCGATATGCAGCTATAGTTTCATTTGATGATGTCATCAGAGAGGACAGTGCGCATGCGTGAACTCAGCTGTTTTGTAAACACCGCTAGTCCGAAAGAAGCTAACACCGCTCTGAACTTTACTTTTCTGTTGCGATATCGGGTTTCAGGCCGTTTTGGAATCTACTAAAAGTCTACCCTGACACAGCGATCTTCTGTGATTTGAAAAGTGCTAAAGTTTGAGTAAAACTACTTGTTTTATTGCCGAAAGAAGGCTCAGATTGTAAAAAAAAAAAAAAACATTACTTTTCCTTTAAGTGGTAGTTTTAAAGTTAACAGCCAATTTTAGCCTAACTGAACTGCTTTACTTTATAATACACCAGAGTAGCCCTTAGTTGTTGCCATTTTGTTGTTTTGTTGTATTACCCTGTTGTTGTCCAGTTGACATTGCCACAGAAAGTCTTCAGTACAGTGAACCCTCGCTGTATCGCGGTTCACTCTTCGCGGCCTCGCTGTTTCGCGGATTTTTTTTTCCAATTTTTTTTTTTTTTCAATTTTTTTTATAGTGTAACTTTTTTTTTACAGTGTAACATTCTGTCCTGCGCCCTGATTAGCTAAGAGACTAGACCAGGACTAAACCAGGTCTAAAGCAGGTCTAAACCAGGACTAAACCAGGTCTAAACCAGGACTAAACCAGGTCTAGACCAGGGATGGTAGGGACAGAGTCTCAGATTTCCTTCACGAGAGCGCCTGGGTGACAGGAGGTGTGGCCTTTGTTTACTTGCACGAGCCATGGAAGAGAGTGCGAGCCGGACCATGGAAGAGCCAAGAATCAACATGGAGCGTCCGGGGGAGCCGCAGCGGGGAGAGGACACTCGCGCGCACAGAGGAGACAGTGGCTCTTCCCCGTGAGAGGACGAGAGAGCTGTGGAGTATTGGCAACGCATTGATAGCGGACTGATTTTGGAGCCGGGGTGAAATGCAACCAACTCTTGTGAGCGCAGGTTGGTCTTACCTGGTCTTGTGGTGCTCAGAGGCGTCTGTTAGCGGTTTTGCACTGTTAGCATTGGCTTGAGTCTTGCCCAAAATGATATCCAGTTGGCTTTCCACTCGACTTTCGCACATGGCATGGATATGTGGTACCAAAACAAACGCACGTGTCCGCGCGCACGTGCCCGCGCGCACGTGCCCGCGTGTCACGTGCCCCCGCCCCACTATTAATATATTTTAATGAAAATCTACAAAAGTTTGAGTGTTTAAACAAGAGAAAAATGTGAGAAAATGTTAATACCAGTCTCAGAAAGGTGTATAATGTGTCTGGTGAAGCGTTTTCAGCCTTAAAACATGTAGAATAATTGTAAAATATAAAATTGTCCTACTTCGCGGATTTCACTTATTGCGGGCTATTTCTGGAACCTAAACCCCGCGATAAACGAGGGTTCACTGTATCTCTTTACACTGACAAGTGAACAAGTTTCAATTACGTTAAAATGACATGGGTCCTTTAAAAAGTATGTCTCACTTTCACTAAATATCAACAGATTTATTGCAGCAAGTTCACTCTCCAGTTCTTCATCAGAAGTGACTCCCAAGTGCTCGAGGTTAGTTTTCTTTGTAATATTATCAGAGGATGTCTTCGCTGAGTGACTTTACCAGAAGCGATGATTCATGTTGGCTATTCAAACCCACAATTACAGGCAGCAGCAGGGACACTAGCTGCACACAAAAATCCATGAGAGACTTTATGTGGGAATGAGCTCAACTGTTGAAACCACCTGAGATGACGTCCAGTGCTGAGGTCAGTTCATACTTTGAGGAGCATGTAATTCCCAAACCAGTGAATCAGCATTTATCTGTGAGTGCTGAACAGGCTCCTCTCTCCCACTCTCTCAACATCTGTGAACAAGTGTGCGTGTCCTACCTGTCACAATTCAGACAAACTTCGCGCAAACAGAAGCCTTTCCGTTCCACCAGTGGGCTCCCACAAGTCCTCTTTGTAATGAAACAATATCTGACTGTTACAAATGTATCTGAATAAGACGGGACTCAAGAGAAAATACTCTTCAAAACACATTATTTGAAGAGTATTTTCATCTGTAAAACGGGTAATAGGACAGTTGTCCGTGGTTTATAAGACACTACGCAGCAGAGCGCAGTGCTCGCTTTGCTCACTACAAGAGGCTACATTACATCACTTCCAGCAAACTAAACGGGGAGCACTGGAGACAACACGGCGCTATAGGCGAATACTATTCATTATTACAATAAAGGCTCTTCCATAAAAATGGAAGAGCTGAGGAGATATTTCCCGTGGGTAGAGCTAGCACGTCGTTACTACGAGCACACGGCTGAGCCTGGTGTAGCCGGTGCAGACGTAGTAAGAGCTGACGCCGGTCAATGAGAGAAACGGTCGCTCCATCTGAACCAAGGAAAGAGCAGAGGGCAAGGGTGCTCCGAAAACGTACAAATACGAGAGGAGAGGGCTCACCTGCGGTCCGTGGAGCGGGCATAAGCCGCTGTAATGGCCGTGCTGCTCCGTGCTGGTCCGGGGATGAGGGGAGGCGGTGGGCATTGTGTGTTTTAAAGCGTGCTTTAAAGCGGCAGAATGAACGAAGCCAATGAAGCCAGCGGAGGGGGAGGAGCTACTACCTGCAGCAGGGCGCGCGAGCGGACAGAGGGTGTGCGCGCGCGTGTGTCTGCGAGTCACGTGCGTTTGTGTGTGCCTCGCGCATGTCACCCGTTTAGCCAAATGTGTGTACGAAAATGCGCTGTCTATGAATATTATTAATGTCATTACACTGGGTCGCCCTGCGTAGCGTTATCATTAACAGCAGAATAATAATGAGCTAATAATACAACAGATCTACGCCTACGGTCTAGCCAGCCTAATTGTATTGCAGACTTATGTGCTAAGATACATGTAATTAAGGTATTTGCACAACTAGCTATAACTCACTAACCTTGCACAGCAAGAAGGATTCTCACGATATTTGGGAGTTCACAAACTCGGTAAGGTTAAGCGGACGGACCAATCACAGAGCAGCATTGAGGTGTGCGCCTGAACGAACCAAAACAAACATGGCAACGCACTGACCTACTACAGCCTATTTGAGCAAAAATACAGACTTGAGGCTTAAGAATTCTTTGCGGTTTGTGCATTTGTGAACAGGGAAGATATCTGTGCTTTTCTCAACTGGAGTTTGATTTTTCTTTTTGTTCCACTGTTCTGATGTTTTGACCAATCAGATTCAAATAATCACCAGGAAGTTCCTTCCAAGTGTAGCTCTATTCAGAGCTACACATATCAATAACTCTGCGGCTTTAACTGCTCTTACAACATTCGGCCTCAGGCTTCTTCATCACCAGTATCCTAAAGTGATTTCTAATACACTTTCTACTTGTTTATACTGCTGAGTATAGGGCAGAGATGAAGGCTGAGCGCTGACAGTGCAGTGAGCATGCCTCCTCCCCATCTCCCTCTATTTCTCTCTCCCTCTCCTCATTTCTCTCCCCATCTCACTGTCATCCCTCATCTCCCCCTTTCTCTCCCTCTCTCCCCCTCTTTCCTGAGTGATTATTGATCTGCATATGGATCAGATCAGACACACAGCAGCACATGGCAGAGTCGATAGCTGGCAGAGCCCTCTGAATGAGCCCACGCAGAGGCCATAATAACAGCAATGATCCAAACTACACAATGTAAACTATTTAATTAAAACATGTTTACTTTAACTTTACAGTAGTCAATAAGCAACTGGACAGCTACATGTGCAATGGTGGTTGAATATGCTCTATGACTAATTGCGTGAAAAGTCCCTCAGTCGTCCAGGTAGAATCCATGATCATGGATTCTACCTGGACGACTGAGGGACTTTTCACGCATCTATGACTAATTGTTATTTCTACTTTCTTTCTAGCCACACAAGATGGCAAACAAAAGTTGGTTATACAATAGATATCTGTACTGGGGCAAGACAAAATTAACATGGAGAAAAATCAGTGTATAGTCTCTTTAAAACTGTGCCTGGAATTTCCTCAGAATGGGTTTAAATGCATCCATCTTGTGTTTATTCATTTAGTGTTTTTGCTGCAAAAAATTGTTTGCTTCTCTCACAGACTGTATACATAAATGGACATAGCTAACCTAGACGCTGTGTTCAGCGTGGGGGTGCTTTCGGCTCCATCAACTGTCTCCAATTCACTTTGTATTGAAAAAACATCACCTCTCTCTCTTTAACTGCTACTGTCAGACTCCTCATTTTGGTCTTAAAATGTCCGTTTTATCCCACTCTACATGATCCTGGGGTTTTTATTTCACCATTTTGTGGAACTCTGTTCCAAATTGGCCCCTATCACTGTTAGCCTCAGTGAGCTTTATTTGACTGGAGCTGAACCCTATGGGTTACAGTCCTCTCCATAGAGCTGACCTGTAACTTGGCCTGTATGTTGCCATCACCTGCACAATACACACAAAAATGCTCTCGCAACACATTTGTAGGAAAAACTATAAACATAATAATCATACAATTATCTTACTTTTATCTACAGCCCTGGGGAACAAGGCAAATCCAGGTAATTACAAAACAAGGTCAAAAGATTAAACTTATTTGTGGCTTAATATGAAATCTATACACACCCAAAGGCCATACCACTTTAAATAAACTGTTATGATTGGCCACATTGCACTGATCTTTGAGGATGGAAGCTTGGAGGGGATTTCACCCTCAAACAGTTCATTAAGAAACTTGGTCTGGACTTGTTTAACTTGTATGAAATGGCTTTGACTCTTAGATTACTTCACCCAATACTAAAACTACATTCAAGAAGAAATACAGAAGAAGAATTAATAGATTGCTAGCATAATATTTATCAGAGGTGGGCTGTACTTGGCTTCATTTTGTAAACTTGAGTAACTTTTTAATAACTACTTTTCACAGTAGTTTTCAGACACCATTTAACTCCTGCTTGAGAAATATACACTATTTAACAGTGTAATAGGCTTACTCTTACTGAAGTAGTTTTATGTTGACAGTATAAAATGATTTGAACATTTGGGTTTCTTGCTCTGGTCTTTCAGGTATGATTCAGTCTTATTTTTGTGTTTTATCTTCTGAAAAAAAGCAGATTTTGTGCATTTGTTGTTACGTACAGGCTGTTATCGCTCACTTAAGTAGTAGTAGTTTCTTGGACAACTACTAGGGTTGAACAAAGTCAAATTGAACTGAAGAAGTCTCTCGGATGAGTGGCGAAACGTCTTCAACCAAACAAACTTTGTCCAGTTGACAAATTAAACTTCTCCTTTTATCACAAAAATCACATTCTAATCAATAGTATCGGAACTAGATACACATTTGAGGAGGTATTGGTACTACAAAAAAAGTCACATTCACAGGACAGAAATTAACCTTGCTTGAATAGCTTTAGAATGATCTTGAGCTGTATCAGAACAAGTATAAGAGCACATAGACTAGTATACACCCATAGACCACTGTGCAACCTACCTGGACCCCTGAGGGATTACACAGATATAAAGCCACATGGGAACATAAAATAAAGTATGCGATTTAATGTTGAAAATCTAAAGAAAGTGTTTTACTATCATCGTGGTATCAGAATCAGTATCGAGTTTGAAATCTATTGTTTAGCATTGAAATAAAGCTTGAAATTTCAGCATCATGACAACACTACTTACTACTTGAGTAAAACTGTTCTGAAGTAACTGTACTTTAACTTGAGTACAATTTTCACTACTCTACCCCAACTCACACCTCGCATCTGTTTTACAATAACATACGTTTTTACCACTTCCAATACTATAACTGCATATTTGGTACTGCATTACTACATCAAATACTACTATTACGGACAGTGTATCCGCGTAAGCCAGGACAGCATCATAAGAGCATCTCAGTGTACACAAGAGTGTAAAAAATATGGGACACACTGAGCAAACAGTTGAAAATTAACTGATAAAAAACACACACACACACAGGGTTATTGAGGCTGCGTTGGTGGGTGTCCTGAAGAGATTTTTGGGTGGAGGAGAGATATGAACCACAGCTTGGCCTTCTAACATTCCTAGTGTGGAAACTCCCAAGAATGACTCCTATTAAACACAAGCAAACCCAGATTTAGACTACTTTATTTTGTCAGTTAAAATGCATTTTCCAGTGGCAGGGATTGACAAAGCTAACCATTTTACAGCAGTCCCAAAACTCAAGGCAAAACTGTTAGAGAAGTGTTGGATATTCAGTTGTCTAGACTAGTTACTTACAGTAAAAGCATCTGTTTGTGGATGTTGGAGCACTGAGCTACTAGTTTTTTGGTCGTTAGTTTGGACTGTGGGTATCGAAGTAACCATTCCTCCCACTTCCTGTTCATGTAACCCCTCTGCCTAGGATTACTGGAGTAGTAGCATTCTAACAGAGCCTTGTTCTCGCATCTCGCCCATTTCCGCCTTGTTCCAGTAGCCCATTTTTCATCAGGGTGCTCTGGTTCCCCAGCCTCTGACGCAGACCTTGTTTGGCCGGGCGACATCTGAGCCGGCATCTTGCGATTTTTCCTTTTGGATATTTTGCATAAGAAAGTAGATTGTAGAGTCCCACATATTTGAGTATGACATCACCACATTATAATCTGAAAATGGTAACTGTTTATACAAATAAGGTAATTCTGAACTTTGACCAGTATTCTCCGACAATAAAAATCTGTTCAGTCAAGAACAGAGGAAATGACTGCATTTGGTACAATAGCTGTTGGCTGATGGTCAATAGGAAAATGCCTTGAATACAGGGCACAAAAGATGTTTCCTTTGTCGTGTGACTGACTGGACCAGCCACTGTTGGACGTGTGATGTGGTCAGATTGTGGTTTTGTAATTTTCGGAGTATTGTTGCTTCATTTACCAAATTAAAATACCATATGCAGTTGTCATTTCGTCTTGGACACTTAAGACACATGTTTGGCAAATAGTGAAAGATTGATCATTCTATCTTTCTTTCTTTCCATCTTTCATTTATTTATATAAATATAAAAATACATAAAAAGTGTTGTAACGTTACATACACCAAGAGATGAGTCTGGTCCCCATGCCCTGTGTATAGTGACTACTGTAATGCAGTTTTGAGAGTTTAAAGGTGCATGGTGTACTGTTTTCTGGTGGGGTTTCTGGATATGTTGTTGCTCTCCCTCAAATGTTCCACAGTATGACATTAAACAACTCTACCATACATTTACCCAATTAGAGGTGGTTTTATAGCTAAAAAACAAAAATACCTAGAAAAACAGGCATTGCTTCTCCACAGTTCTGACCTGTAACTTGGTCTGGATAGAAAGGTTTAATACCATACTGTATAACATTCCAGACAAACCAATAACATTTCCATGGATTAAAGCATTTGACGGACTCTCCACCAGAAAAGTTACACAATGCACCTTTAAATGAAAACAAAAGTGCCTAAATTTATTGGTCTAACAATGTCAAGAAACTTTACTAAACCAAGAGCAAAACAAGGCTAAAGTAGGAAAATCTGGAAATGTCTGGAAACTGGACAGGACCCCCACACAAAAACAAGCCAATCTAATGCTAATCAGGTACTTGGCAAGGCTGAAGGTGAGAGCCAACAGACAATAGGGACATAAGGACCCATAATGAAGTTAGGAAGTAAGTCATGGCAGGTCAGGTTCACTCTAAAACTCCTCCCTTTGGGTTGGACTTGGTTAACTCAGAGTAGGGATGTAACAATAACTGAAATATCGTTATACATCATCAAAAGTCTCACAATAATATCACAGATCATCACAGTATATCAATAATATATCAAATTAGTCTCCTTGCTTAAATTCTCTTTGCTTAAATTCACAGTTTTGGTGCAGCAGTAGTTAAAAACAGAGGGAACTATATAGACCATTATTCTTTGCTCAGTTTCAGTGCACATTAGATGAAAAATGTTTAGCACTTTAAAACCTTAATTAGTTGGACTATGACAGAATCAAAGTCTTGTCAAGGTATTTTAAAAGGATATAACTGTGGCATATTCACAGTTTTGTTAGCGTTCACAAAATATCACAATAAGTATTGTACAGTGAGAAGTTTCATTCATTATATATGAAACTATTGTACAGAGGTTTGCTTACATCCCTAATTCAGAGTAATATGAAACCTCAAGTCAGTACCATCAAATAGAAATAGAAATGGCTTCTGGATGCACAAATGTCTTGATTGCAAAAAAAAAAAAGTGTCCAGATGATACTGTTGAAATGGTCAATGGTCAGATTTTTATATAGCGTTTTCCACCTTCAAGGCACTCAAAGCACTTTAAATCAAGGAACCACTTACCCATTCACACACCCATTCATACACCCGTTTACGCAGACACTGGGGGCGATGGGGGTTAAGTGTTTTGCCCACACAAGGACACAACAAGCGCATTAATCTGTGGGAGCTGGGATTGCACTGCCAACCACTCAAACAATGACGTTTATGTCGAGAGCGGGATTCGAACTGCCAACCTTCAGATCAGAGGACACTTTACTAACTGAGCTAGTTTCGCTCTCTACAGTCAGCCTCACTCACCGCTGTTCAATAAGATTTGTTTATTTCAGATGCATGCCAAACAAAGGAGCTCATTAGTCACCCATCATTTTGAATAAACTTGCATTTGTCTCACCTCAGATTAACAGTTTGGTGCTTTGCTCATTGATTCTGCAACTGTGACCAGACCTATGATCTAAGTATCGGTTACCTGACCAGCCAGAACCACAAGCTTTGACACAACCTTACAAAGACGAGAGTATCTGGAGCTAGCTGTGACTGACGGGCGGTTTAACCAATCAGAGAGATGCATTCACTGCATTAAAAAGGTGAAATATACTGCATACAGGACTGAGAAACAGCAGATTTTTACAGAATCAACAACTGAAGCACCAAACTATTATTTATCTCAGGTAAAAGAAGTTTATATATTTTGTTTTGCGTGAAGAGTCCCTCAGTCGTCCAGGTAGAATCCATGATAAAAGGAGAAATTCAATTTGTCAACTGGACAAAGTTTGTTTGGTCGAAAACGTTTCGCCGCTCATCCGAGAGGCTTCGTCAGCTCTGGTTCTAGTGCTGGTTAGACCCTGTTTATATCTAGTAGTGAGCGCTACATTGGGGAAACCAAACAGCCACTTCACAAGAGGATGTACCAACACAGACGGGCGTGCCAGAGTGGACCGTCATCTGCCGTACATCTTCACCTAGAAGCCACGGGCCATTCTTTTGAGGACAGTGAGGTTCAGATCTTAGCCAGGGAACAAAACTGGATGGAGAGGGGGGTTAAAGAGGCAATTTTTGTCAAAAAAGAGAATCCATCGTTAAACAGAAATGGGGGAGTTAGACATAATTTGTCTCCCATTTATAATTCGATTCTCAAACCAAGTCAAAAACAGACAAAGAAACATTAGGGCAGACAATCCAGGGCAGAGGGGTGGAGAGGGTCGTTAGGCTTGAATAGGGAGGCTAAACTAGTCGCCAGAGAAATTTGAAAAACAAAGAGACAGATTAGTTGAGATAGTTTCAGAGCTATTTCAATGTAGGGAGCTCCTCCCTGCAGCTAGATATAAACAGGGTCTAACCAGCACTAGAACCAGAGCTGACGAAGCCTCTCGGATGAGCGGCGAAACGTTTTCAACCAAACAAACTTTGTCCAGTTGACAAATTGAATTTCTCCTTTTATCATATATTTTGTTTTGTTTTGTTCTGAATGAATTCTGGAGAGGAGCTATCTACAAATTAATGGCTGAGGCTGGATCATTAAGTTAATTACTTCCTCTATTATTACATATTTTTATGATATTGTTTACTTCTTCCCTTGCACTTTTTGCAACACTTTTTACCATGTACTATTATTGCATGTTATTAGTACTTCTGACTATCTTAGCGAGTCAACTGTTCTTCTGATCCTAAACATTTCATTGCATTGTTGACCCCGTGTTGATTCTGCATATGACAAATAAACAATCTTGAATCTTGAATCTTGAATCTCTATTGTCCAGTCCCTTCTAGATTCAGACAGACTGTAGAAGAAGGAAGGACTGGCTGGTTAGTAAAAAGTATTGGAGAAGCGTGTATTCTGGATCCAAGGCAAGGGAGGTGATATTGATTTTTGCAATATTTTGTGATAAATTCAGCAGCCCCAATAAACACAAGCATAAGAAATAAATTGGCCATCAAACTCAATTTTAAAACTAAATATAATGTACAGCACTAAAAACACTGATGCCGTCTTGTCCAAATGTACAAACATCACTGGGGCAACTTGACCAAGAGCAAAAAAATGCTTTAAAAGATGCAAAGTGTTACTTTTCTGCTTCCTGTTTCTATGGAAATGTCATTGCTCTGCTTGAAATGTTCCACAGTATGACATTAAACAGCTCTACCTTAAATTTAATAAATTACAGGTGGTTTTATTGCTCAAAAATACCTAGAAATACAGGCATTCTGACATTGAGCTGGGTTCCAGTTGACCACTAACTTCGTCTGGTTTGGTCTCCATGAAGACAGAAAGGTTTAATGTCAAACTGAAATATCTCAGACAAAGCAGTCACATTTCCATGGAGAAAAACATTTGATGGACCCACCACCAGAAGAGTTACACAAAGCATCTTGAAACCAAAATAATAACTTTGGAAACTAGCTGATTTTAACTTGTGTTGGAAAAGCTGCAAAAACCCAGAGAGAAGGCCCCACCCTGCCCTGTGGTCACCCTAGGGAGTCCTCATGTAAACAGACCTCCAGAGCAGATAGGAATCCATTCTTTTTCCATCAAACACATTGTGGTGCACATGGCTCTATCTGAACATCTCTCTGAGGCCTGGAAACCTCTTTAGATTCTACCACAAGAGCTGTTGTGGTGAGATAGACTGAAACTAAGCAAGAAAAACACAGATGTAGATTGATAGATAGCTGGAGGTTGCCACACAATATTTCTTGCATTTCACAATCAGAAAAGTAGAAATAAGTTATGAAGCAACAATGAAAGGATTGATAATAATAAGTATATTTTTAGCCCAACATTTTGACAGTATGAACAAAATAAATAAAAAATTAATAGCTTAGAAGTCAGAGGGTCCAAATCTAAAAGTCTAAAAGACAATTTGGTTAAATGAAAGCGAATGAAAAAAACTTAACATTTTACCCCAAGTATAAGCAGTTCTGGAGGTCAAAATATGTCCCCCATGCTTTCTTCATCTTTATTTATTTATTCTTTTATTTAATAGGGAAAGTGCATACTAATGAACATCTACAACACTGCCGTGTAAATACACCATATTATAGCAAAAATGCAAATTTTCATCTGTACTCGCTGGGAAGATGACATCACAGCAAAAACAACAAAAACAATAACCAGTGACAATAGTAACATCCACTAAAAGTGTCCACAAGTCTGGTTTTTCTTTAGCTGCTGTTTCAAGTGTGATTTGAAAGTGGCCAGTGTTGGAGTCTCTCTTATTGATAGTTGTTGTTAGCTTAACTGTGAGGGCAAAATTCATTAAAATCTATACACCTCCACTAGAGGCGTTCAAGAAAATAAACCCCCGCAAAGCACCAGAACCCGGCGGCATCCCCGGACGGGTGCTGAGAGCTTGTGCTGATCAACTCGCCTGGGTGTTCACCAACATCTTCAACCTGTCTCTGAGCCAGTCTATCGTGCCCACCATCTTCAAGACCTACACTGTAGTCCCCATCCCAAAGACCCCCACAGCATCCTGTCCTAATGACTATCGGCCCACTCACATCTGTCATCATGAAGTGCTTTGAACGAATCATTAAGAGACACATCTGTGACTCCCTCCCCGACACCCTGCAGTTTGCATATAGAGCAAAGAGGTCTACAGATGACACCATTGCTCTAGCAGTCCACACCTCTCTCAGTCATCTGGAGAGAGGAAACACATATGTGAGAATGCTCTTCATTGACTACAGCTCGGCATTCAACACCATAATCCCCTCCAAACTGGTCTCTAAGCTCACCGGCCTGGGGACGTCCATCTGCTGCTGGATATGGGACTTCCTCACCAACAGGCCACAGGCGGTGAGGATCGGCAGCCACGTCTCCTCCACACGTCCTCAGCACTGGGGCACCCCAGGGCTGTGTTCTCAGCCCTCTCCTGTACTCCCTGTTCACCTATTACTGTACCGCCAGGCACAGCTCCAACATCATCCTCAAGTTTGCAGACGACAACGCCATCTTAGGCCTCATCACTAACAAGGACGAGAGCGCCTACAGAGACGAGGTGAAATCACTGACCAGCTGGTGTCAGGAAAATAACGTCTCTCTGAATGTCAGCAAAACTAAGAAAATGATCATGGACTTCAGGAGACAGCGTGTAGACCAGCATCCCCCCCCATCTTCATCAACAACGCTGAGGTGGAGCAGGTCAGCAGCTTTAAGTTCCTTGGGGTACACATCACTAAGGATCTGTCCTGGACACTACATACAGACACTGTGGTTAAGAAAGCCCGACAAAGACTCTACTTGAGGAAGTTTGGTATGAACACCAGCATCCTCACAAACTTCTACAGGTGCACCATCGAGACCCTGCTGACGGGCTGCATCACAGTGTGGTATGGGAACTGCACTGTTCAGAGCCGCAAAGCACTACAGAGGGTGAGGACATCACTGGCAGCAGTCTCCCCTCCATCCAGGACATTTACCACAGCAGGGGTCTGCGTAAGGCACGCAGCATCACTAAGGACCATACTCATCCGGCACAAGGACTCTTCCGTCTGCTACCCTCTGGTAGACGATACAGGAGCCTGCCAGCACGCACAAAAACACTCAAAGACAGCTATTACCCCCAAGCTATCAGATTGAATTCTGGGTAATACTCTAAATACACTGCACTAAACTACTTTTCATTATGCAGAATATGTTTACTGCTGCTGCTCTGTATGAATGTATCATGTTTGTCACTACCTCACTGTAAACCACTGTTACCTGTGCAATAATCTGTGCAATAACCCACATGCAATATTTATACCAGACTATGTGTAATACAAAATCCACATGCAACACTTATACTACACCATATTATGTGCAATCTGTGAAATACTCTACTTACACCTTATTTAATCCTACCTGCACCTTTGTACATTGTACTTTGTATTTTTATTACATTTTATTACATATTTTTATTATATTGTTTACTTCTTCCCCTGCACTTTTGCAACACTTTTTTTTACCATGTACTATTATTACATGTTATTAGTACTTCTGACCATCTTAGCGAGTCAATGGTTCTTCTGATCCTAAGCATTTCATTGCATTGTTGACCCTGTGTTGATTCTGCATATGACAAATAAACAATCTTGAATCTTGAATCTTGAACCGAGAGTGATTTGGATAATTTCAGCCCTGGAATTGCCTATCTCTAATAAACAAAAGGTAAAAACTTGGAACGGGGCCTTGGAACGAATCAGGCTTTTTCCATTGAAATAGCTACTCAACTTACGAAAAATTCACGTTACGAAACCACTTCTGGAACGAATTAATTTCGTAAGGTGAGGTACCACTGTACTTTGTTTTCTATTCCCATATGGCAGGGGTGTCAAACATGCGGCCCTCCAAGACCTTCAATCTGGCCCACTGTTGATTTTCTATTAAAATATTGGTAATTTTCTGCACAGTTTAGCATAGCAGCATCTCCAGCGCCTCTGTACGTGGCCCCTCCCACCAGAGCAGCACAAATGAAGACTTGCCTCTTTCCAAACACTCTTAAAGGACCATCGTTTTGACTGTTGACGTGACACCCTCATCAGTAAAATGTCAAAAATGAGAAAAGTGGACGCCGAGTGCAGGATTTTCCAAGAAAAATGGGCTAATCCCTATTTGTTCAAGGAGGTGAATGGGAAACCTGTATGCATGTGTTGAAACCGCATTTTTCCTAAAGTTTCAGGTTGTTCATAATATTATAATATTTAGTAAAAGAAAGAGTTCATCAATAAAAAGACTTCTGTAATAGATTTGCGTTTCTCTGCACAAATATTTGGACTTATTGCTAATTTTGATGTCTATTTACCATGAGTTTTCTGATCCGGCCCCTTTGGAATCAAAGTAGGTTGGATACGGCCCCCGGACCAAAATGAGTTTGACACCCCTGCCATATGGTCTTATATCTGTGCAATCCCTCAGTGGTCCAGGTAGGTTGCACAGTGGTCCATGTATGTATACTAGTCTATGTGCTCTTCTCTGCTTGTTCTGATACAGCTCAAGATCATTCTAAAGCTATTCATGAAAGGTTCATTTCTGTCCTATGAATGTGACCTTTTTAGTATACCTGCTCAAATGACTAGCTAGTTTTGATATGAGTTTTACTATTGATTAGTATCCGTTTTTTAATACTTCTACCTACCCTGCACAGATTTAGAAAACAACATAGGCCAAGAGTATGAGTATTACACAGAAGTTGCTGAGTCCTTGTTTTGCGGTTATATTTTCAAGGCTCCAGCTGTGGTCCGGGAACGCCTGTTTTTAAAGCTGCACACGCTCCAGAGGGGGCGGGGCTTATCAGTGTGAGGCTGTGGATGGAGGGCAAAGATAGTATCTAATGTAAACCCAGCAGTCAATTGGTGGAAAAAATATCTAGGGGGGGCCATGAAGGTGAGTGACTCCAGGATAAGGTGTGAATCCAGTATGATTGGATGCTATAATTGGATAATTATAAGAGAATATATGGGGACAGTTTTGAATACATTCTGAGACATTCTTTGATGTTATTACACATTTGACAACTGCCTTTCACTCGAATATTTGAATTAGGAATTAGGAAAAAGGAATTAGGTATTATATTGAGATTTGGGCCAATACATATAAGACAAATACAAAACCAAACCTAAACTTGCAAAAAGGCAATAAAAGCAATCACATTATCACCTTAAAATTAACTAGCCAATCCATTATTTATAAACTTTCAAACCCTGAAAATTTACAATTTAGTCGACTTGTACCCTTTATATTACAGAATGTTTAAAATCCAAAATAGCCAATACAGCCATTTTCATAAAAAAAACCAGAACAAATATTATGAAATGTTGTTTATCTGTTAAAGGGGTGGAACTCTGGAACAATCGTACAGAAGACCTAAAATTGTGCACCACTCTCTTCCACTTTCAAAACTACTTTAAATGTTTAACTCTGGGCAGATACATGAATTATGCTACTCAGGTAGTGCTATACTTTGCTATGCTAGTAAGCTTAAGCATCAGCCTACACCATTTATGTCTTTGTGTATGTTAAATATTATTGTTTCTGGAATAATATCAGAATATACCTGCGTAGAGCGGTAGGACCAAAAATTATATCAGTGTCACGGTATATAACAGTTTGTTTTTTTTCATGCATGACTAGGTGTTAACCCCATTTCCTAATAATTTAGAGAATAATTACTGCAGTAAATTCGACTTGGTAAAAAATATCTGGGATCCAGTGCTTTAATCATCTCCTTGAAGTTCCCTTCTCAACAGTACTAAGTGGTACCATGTCTTTGGCGAAGTGGATAGTAATAGCGTTGGTAATATCGTTCCACCATTTGCTTTTCTCGTCATAGGCAGTCACCTTAGCAAACGCGTCTTTGAGTGACGTCTGAGTCACGTTTTCTGTTGCAGTGCCAACTTGAATGTTCCCTGCAGACATGGAAGAGGATGCAGATCTTAGTTTCATGCATTCTTCATATTCCAGGACATGTTTGTGACTGAGGTGGTGAAGCAAATTGCTTGTGTTGCCTCTTGCGGCTACAACTTTAGCCCGACAACATTTACAGAATACAGTTGTTTGATCAACGCCAGATTTTTTTTAAAGCCGAAGTACTTCCACACAACTTACACGGCTCCTCTTTTCAGTATAAGTTCCTCTGTTTCTAACAACAATGTCCACGTTGTTCATCGCTCAACACACACTGTAGCCGTTTCCCAATTCGAGGGTTATTGATCTGTGTGTGTAATATGCATGGTGCGTATTGTTAAGCATTAGCATTAGCCGCTTGTCTCGGCTCTGTGGGCTGGACCTGTCCCATTTTGGCAATGGCCTTGCGGTCCGTGGAGGCTAGTTCGAGGGCTGCAGCTTTTGCAGCCTTCAGAGTGGCCGAAAAAGCCCTCAAATTGGGACACAGCTTATGCTTCCACCGCTCTCATGCGACTGCAAAACAGTCCCCCGGTGCGACATTCCGCTGCTCTGTGTTCCCGACGTTTTGTACACACACACTCACTGGTATTGCGGCATATGAAAAATTCATAGCATTTAAAAAAAAAAAAAATAATGTATTTGGTATAAACCAGTATACCGCCCAGCCCTATACCTGTGAATAAAATAAACCAATCAATCAAGATTTCTGATTGCTCTGACAATGCAGAAAAAAGTGAAATATTAAATATGGTGCTTAAAAGGTACAGCATATAACTTTCTGGAGATGGCCCATGACCTGCATGATTCCATGGAAACAGAAAGAAAAGAAAGTCATACTTCGGAACATCACTGTGGAGTAAGATACATTTTTTGCATACTGTGGGAAGAATATAGCCAAAGGAACAACAATTCCATGAAAACAAGCAGAAGAAGAGCCCTTCTCCAGGCCAAATAAGGTTTGTGGAGATACAAGCCTGTCCAGAGTAATGATGCTTTTTAGTGCAAGAAACAAGAAACAAAAAAACAAATACATGCTTTTTTTAATCTAGTTTTGGACTAAAAAGGTACACACTGTGGCTTTAAATTATAGTCCAGCAGATATGTGATAAAATTGTGACTTTAGTGATACAAGCATGAAATTTGGCACACTGTTAGGGCAGTGTCTTACAAAGATCTTTGGATATAGGGACATTCCAGATTCTTCCCAGAGCCAAAATAGCGGCCATTTTACAAAATAGCCGATTTTGTGTTGTACACGACATAGGGTACATGTCGATATATAACTAGATTTACTTATTGAAGAAGCATACCAGTGGATTTATTTAACTAAATATAGATTCTAGCAAATAAAAAACAACAAATAGAGGTGACAAAGCATGAATAAACCATTTATTTGGTCATTTTTTGCTGCATTTTTGTACTTTTGGATATTTTTTTTCCAACAAACTCTTCAAAAAACTGTTATCAAGCACCATGGATGACTGTTGATCATTTGACACTCTTGAACTCAGAAGATGTGCTTCTGTTTGAACCTAACATCAACTTACATAGTCAAAATTACACAGTGGAACCTCTAGATCCAGGTAACAGAGTCTACTATGATGCATGGATACATGTTAACATAAATATCTGTGTCGCCCCAGTTCTACTCTATTGTACACTCCCCACCACAGTGACATAGAGCTGTGCACTGGAGTGCAGCCTTGACACACTTGCACTGTCCTCTGCATCCCTTTTTGCAGCCACACCTTAGTAGTTGCCGACATGCCTCAGTTGCCTCTGGGAGGGTTGTCCAGTATATATCCCAGCCATTATCGGTGTGAACCCACCCCCAGTCACTGGGCGATGGGAGCTCTGGTGTGGACACCAACATCAACAACAAAACGCTCCAGTGCATCCATGTGGTCATCTATGGCTGAAAGAGTTGACGTGGCAGCCAAGGCATAGAATGCTGCAGTGACATCAGTGACCTCATCACAGGCTTTCCAAGTTTCCCATGCTGTTTTCTTCCCCCTGCTTCCAAAACTTGAAACAATGACTTGTTTGTCTGTGTCTGTTGTTGCCACCAGCTCCATCTTGTTCTCATCTGTGTGAAGAAAGGTCTGGAACTAGATGGCTCGACTCGTCTCCTGATGCCTTTGCCTCGCTTCTTCCTAGTATCTGCTTTCAAACTGTCTGTGAGGTATTCATCCCAGATAATATCCACTCCGCTCATATACTGCAGCTGAGATGTGATGTATGGCAAGAATACCTGTGATGCATACTCGTGGGAGGTCTTTGCTGTGCCAGGTGGCAGCATATTGATGATGGCTGCACCATCAAGGATGATGACTTCAACTGCTGGACTAGCAGCATTCTCCTGTGGAGGGACCAGATCTTCTAAGCAGCCAACTGTAAATTCAATTATTCTTTCTCAGCTGTCGTACTGCACTACTGTTTGGTCTCAAACCAACCCGACCACTCTAAAGCCTCTCGAACGACTTTATAACCGTGTTTATAAAATTTTAGACAAAAAACCAATCAGATTTCATCACTGTCTAATTTTATCCAAATATAAGTTATTAAATTTTACAAATTTTTGCAATTTTAGCTATGTAAAGCTTGTTTTTAAATGTTTGAATAGACTTGCACCTGAACCTCTCAGCAGATGTGTAAACAGACTCTCCACAAGGTCCACAAGAGCCACCACACATGGGGACTGCACAGTTCCCTTTTGCAAGACCTCATTTGCACAGACTGTATTTTCAGTGAAAGGAGCAAACCTTTGGAACTTTTTACCTGCTCATATAAAAACTATAACCAGACTCTCCACTTTTAAGAAACAGACTAAGTCCTGGTTTATTCACCAGCAGCAGTGTGATCATGTGTAACTGCATGTACTCGTATGTTTGTGTGTGTTTGTGAGGGGAATGACAGTGCAAGTGTGTTTTATGTGCCTATGTTTAGTGTGATATTGTTGTTTTAGCTTATCTTATCATTATCTTATCATCATTTTAACTTATTGTTGTTTTAGATTATCCATCTCTTTTATTCTTCATTATCAATACATTTTAACTTTTTTACTTACTGAAATCTGTTTAAAAGCCCTCCTAGGGACTGGTGTTGCGAATTAGCCATTGGCTAAAACACTGTGGTACCTGCATCAGATGTTAATCTATGTTTGTTGTATCTGTCCCTATCAAATAAACAATAAAGTAAAGTAAAGTAACTAGATCAGACTTTGATCCAAGTCTCATCTTGCCAATGTGTGACAGTGCAGGGGGACATGCTTGGTTCTCATGTGCGAAGAACTCATCGAGATCTCCATCACATATCTGGGACACAATGAACAACCTGGAGAACAGGGAGCAGTTGTTTTTCTGAGATGACACCTGCAGCTGTGTTCTTGACTTCTCTCTGACTGGAGGTCGGCTGAAGAGCGGGAGGTTGTTTCTCTTTATTGGGTTTGATTTTTGATCTATTTATATTTCCAGAAACAATATTCAGGTAACAGTCACATGCATGATCATATTGCAGAGCTCTTGTTCCAGCCGTGCATTATTGCTATGGTAAACTGTTATCTGTGTCCCTCATGCATGTTTCAGTCAAATATGAAGTAGATAAATGCATACTAGTTGATAATAATGATATTGTACTCACTGCATTGTGTTTCGCACCAAACACATATGACTTTGCTGACCTTGTTGGCGGAATTTGTTATTCGTGGCAGCCATTTTGTAAAATGGCCACCATTTTGACCCTAGGGGTTATCCGGAATGTCCCTATATCCAAAATGCTTCCTAAGGGTACGCTATAACTGTGTACCAAATTTCATGCTTGTATCATTAAAGTCCAGGGCTCTCAAGGCTCACGCTTGAGTGTGTGACACACGCAATTCGACGTATTCACACGCTCAAACGCCACACATGGCATTTCTCACGTTGATTTTTTTTTTTTTTTTTTGTGCCCAGAAAATCGGTCTGTGTGGCTTAGTTTATGCAGGCTCTGCGCGTTTTCAGCGCCGCCCCCTCCCCCTGCTCCCCCTGCTCCGGGGGAGCAGGGGGAGGGGGGGACGGCGCCTCAGTCCCGGTGCCATGTCTCCTCTGAGACGCACCGACTCCGGTCCCGGTGTCTCTGTCTGTGCGTAACGTGTCCCCCCCAACGGCTTACGCGCGGAATACGCGCGGCCCAGAGCCGAACTGCCCGCGGTGAGACGCGGTGAGCCGCGGGCCCGGTGCATTAACCAGACTAAAAATGTCCCGCTCCCCCCGCCCCGGTCCCTCCTCCCCGCCCCTCTCAGCGCGCACTGACAAAGTGCGGTGATGATAAAACAAACTGAGAACCATCAGGTAATAACTTCATTTATATAACTCTCATTAGTTGCTTTGTAGTTTAAGTTTGCTCTTTAGACAAACAGGGCTCTCAACACGCAATTCGACGCTCACACGCTCACACGGCATTTCTCACGCAATTCAAGCCCCAAAAATTGTTCACCCCCCCCCCCCAGAGCCCTGTTAAAGTCACAAAACTACCAGAATATTTCACATATCTGCTGGACTACTCCACAAAACTGCTCACAAAACAAACCCAGAACAATTGTAGTCTACAGAACAGGGGTGGGCAAACTTTTTGACTCATGGGCCACAAAAGGTTCTAAAATTTGTCAGAAGAGCCGGACCAGGAGCAGCCTGATTTAGTGTTTTGGTAAAAACACTAAAAATAACATGGGATATGTAGAAAACATTTGCTTTATTTCAATTAAAAATAAAGAAAAAGCATTACAACAAAATGTCCATCTTTCAAGTTCCACAGTATTTAGCTACAGTATTTATTGAAATGTTAATAAAATACAGCTTTTTTTTATTACCAACAGTTACTATTTTAAAGCACTGAAAGTTCTGTTCTCCTTCAGGTTCTTTCGTTCTTTCGTTGACTGTTTGCTAGCATAGTTAGCATGTTTTGTGGCAAAGTGACGGCTGATATTATATTCTTTAAAAAACGCTACAGTCTCTTGGCATATCAGGAAAAAAATATTTACTTGTCCACTCCTTATTAAACACTCGACATTCTCTGTCCACTTTTCTTTTCTTAGCTCCGCTCATCTTTACAGGAGGCTGAGGGGTTAAAGAGTAAAGCACAAACGTGGAGCAAAACGCCGCACCTCAACAAAGGTCAATGTATGTAGTGCGCCAGCTATTGGAAAACGCCAGAATTACAGGGAAATTAAAACATTAACAAGGTTTATTAATATAATTTCTTCAAGTTCGGCCGGCCGGATTGAGAAGCTTAACGGGCCGCATTTGGCCCCCAGGCCATAGTTTGCCCATGCCTGCTATAGAAAGTCTCTAAGTGTTAGTTTAAAGTTCCATCTGAAAGGATATTTGGCACATTATTTGTAAATGTATTGAAAATTCATATTGCCGACCTAAAGGCGTACTATGTAACCTTTTGGTTGGTATGTCTGGATATGCTGCTGCTGCTGCTGGATATGTCATTTCTCTGTCTGGAATGTTCCACAGTGTGACTTAAATCAGCTCCACCTTACATTTATTGAATTACAGGTGGTTTTATTGCTCAAAACTACCTAGAAGAAACAGCCATTCTGACTTGTTCTCCACAGATCTAACCTGTAACTTGATCTGATTTGGTCTCCATGAAGATATGATCGATAACGAAGGTTTATTACCATACTGGGACACCCCACGGTGGCTGAGTGACTAGCACTCACGCCTCACAGGGTTCGATCCCTGGGTCGCCCGGGCCTTTCTGTGTGTCATGTGCTGCCCACTGCTCCTGAATAAAGGATGGGTCAAATGCAGAGGACAAATTTCCCTTCAGGGACAAACAAGTGATATAAATTAAATAAATAAATAACAAATGTAGCAATTATGTCTATGGAGAAAAGCATTTGACCCGCCCTCCACCAGAAAAGTTACACAATGCACTTTTAGGAAATACATAAAATCCAGTGCAATAGGCACTTTTTTGCTCTAATTTTCTTTTGCACTAATCTGCCTGGAGCTAATGTGACAAGTGAATTTAGAATAAATTCTTAAGTTTGCAATTTATTAATATTTGTGATTGAGATTAAATGTATTGATTTGAAATTCTCACCTGCTCACCCCCTGCACCAGACTTTGGTATTGTACATCTTATTTGATATTGTATTTTATATTTGACTACTACTTTTCTATTTAAATCTGATTTGTACATATATATTTTATTATCATTATTTTAAGTATATAATTCTGTCTCATCTGACACAGGTCTATTGCTCTTTGGTTGCTATTCCATCTATTTTTTTTTTCTTTTACCCTCTGTTATATGTTATATTTCATATATTATATATTATATTTGATGAGTGAGCTACTGTACCCAAAATAAATTCCCTTGTGGATCAGTAAAGTTTGTCTAAGTCAGGGGGGTGTGATCTGGGGCAGATAACATAAGATTATGCTTCTTTATGCTCCTTTTCATTTATTGTATGTTTGTGCACTGTTTATGTATTTTTGTATTTTATGAATGAAATAAACAAATACAAAAAATAAAAATAAAATCTCACTATAACCCTTCAGCGCCAGTCTGAGCTTTAGTACGTGCTTGTATGTGTACTGTGTGGCTGCACAAGGCCATAGTTGTCACAACTCTACACACACTGGTCTGTTTGATGCTACTGTCCCGGCGCATCCTGTTTTGGAGAGACAGTAAGACAAAAGGAGCAGTGGCGTGAGGAGAGGGCCCCGTCTCGCTCGGCTCGGACTCTCATTTGAATACAAAGAGTGGTTGGACTCATTAGTGTGGAGCAGTGCGCTGGGTCAGGCGTGTTCAGATGAGGTCATAGCTAAAATAACTGATGCTATTTACACGCTCAGATGGGAACAGAGAAGCAAAGGTTCTGGCAGGACAATAGAGAATACTGATGAAGTTGGAGGAATTTAACTAGAATTTTTTGTGTATTTTGAAAAGTTACAGAGCTTGTTTAGGCATGCGACTAAACCACATAAGCCACACAATTGCTTTAACAATGGCTTAAGAGGTTTCCTTTTGTACACTTTTTTGGACTTTCTTTTGGACACTCAATATATTTCTTTTTGGATGCTTTAAATGACATTGTTCACTCATTCCACACCTGGTTTTGGAGTAGACTGGAGTCAGGAACTTCCAATCTGCGTCACCAGCCCCTCTAACTACTGATCACACACTGACACAGTGTTTTAATGTCTTGCCCAAGGATACAACAGTAATATGTACTGGACCAAGCCGGGATCAAAATCAAGACTTAAACAGGATGGTGGCTGAGTTGCTAGTACTTTGCTCAAGAAGTCTCCAGCAAGAAGATTGTGAGTTTGACTCCTGGGTCAGCCAAGTCTTTCTGTTTGAAGTTTGCATGTTTCTCTGTGTGTCTGTGTTTTGCTAAAGTCATTTACCAAAACACAAATCCAAACTGTCCCTTGTCATCAAGCAGGCAAACAAAATCCCTGGTACAGTCCAAATCCCTCTGTCTGAACTTCAGTGACTCAGAGCTGAGAAAGGCCACGCACTGAGGATTCCGCTCACATGCCCCATAACTCCTCCACACTGTTACCTTCAGGCAAGCACAAAGTCCCACTGGCTAAAAAACTAAATATAACACACAAACACAAAATATATAAAATCCTTCCAAATTCCATTGCTTTTCTGAACTCCAGATGAGCTCAGGCCACTGCTGTAATCTTTTAATGTGCTGTGTTTTTAAATGTGTCGCACCTGCTGCAACAGACAATAAAGACGATCACATCTGTTATCTGATCAAGACTCGCCGAAGCTCTGGAGATACTCCTGACAGGTTGCCCCAGTGGTATTGAACGATGGGTCAGAAGCCATATGGGTATACCACTTTAAACTAGGGCTTAATCAAGGGCAAAACCAGGGCTAAAGCATGGAAGAAGAAGAAGACAGACTTTATTCATCCCCGTGGGGAAATTATTTCTCTGCATTTGACCCATCCTTCAGGAGCAGTGGGCAGCTCGTCTTTCAGGCGCCCGGGGACCCGTCTCCATGGTCTTATTGCTCGGCTTGGTCAGGACCTAAGCTGGAGGATTTTACCTGGAGCATGTTTTTTGGCTAAACCATGGTTAAACTATGGCTAAACTAGGACTAAATCAGGGCTAAACCAGGACTAAACAAGAACTTAACCAGGTCTACGTTCAACATGCCATTTGTGTTAGGGACTGAACTACACAGACTGAAAAAAATCCACATTAGATCTACATCATTGCCACAAAACCTCATATGTATTTTGTGCATATATATTTCTCATCAATGCCATAAAAATGTAAAACTAGGGAAATACAGTGATATATACCTGAATAATAAACAAATCATTAAGCACAGCCGCAGACAGACAATGACTAATGTGTCTTTATCAGGAGTCCAAACTAAACAGAATGAGCTGTAGAATAAACAAAGTCACATGACACCAGCACAGAACAGTTACTTCCTGTATGACATCACCTCTGTGCGTGTAATATTTACTATAGTCATCATGCGGAGCTAGAAACACAGTAACCAAACCCTGCTACTGTTTACTGCGACACCTGTCACACCTGTTGCACCTGCCCACACAAGACCAAATGAGAATGCAGCAAAGTTAAAGGCGCTGTATCTGATTTTTAACAGTCTTCAAAATGTGAAAAACAGAACTAGTTCATTGAAAACAGTTTGCAGTGGTCCAAAGTTATTCCTCAATTACCTTATGCATTACAACCTAGTTATTAGTAATTATTCACCACAATGAGTTGATAAGTACTTTTCAGTTTCAGAGAGAAATAGCAATTTTAATGGATGATAAAACAGTGTGAAGTAAATGTGAAAAGATATAAGAATTTCTATTATAGCTCAAGAATGCACTGAGATGGTATGAATACGAGCTGAACAATTAAGTAAATTCTAATTAAAATTGCTATTTGAAATGTTAATGCCAGGACCAATCATGATCTTCCAATCAAATCCTTTTTTCCCCTCATAAGCAGCTGAAATAGTAACAGACAGACCATACGTGTCCCTGTTTGGCCAGTCCACCTGTCAATCACACCCATCTGAACTCAGGGAGATTCACCGGTGACCAGACTCACATCTTCGTAAAGTATTATAGAAGTGCGTATTCTGGATCTCACCTCTCGAGGTCAAAACTTCACCTTGTGATGTCATGTGGTAATACAGGAAGTGATCCACTGTGTTTTTAAACTCCATACACCTTCACTAGAATCATTTGGATTTCATCCCTGGAATTGCCAATCTCTACTGAACAAAGGGTAAAACATAGCTGTGAACTTGAAAACTACCGCTTCATGACATCACAAGGTGTGTTGTAGAAGTTATCAGCTTGTCCATGAAAGGGTGGAAGTAAAGAGAAATGACTTTATTGAGAAATTCTTCTCTGCATTTAACCCATCCTGTTATTAGGAGCAGTGAGCAGCACATTACTGCACCCAGGGACCATCTCCATGATCTTCTTGCTTCGGTTTGGTCAGGACCACAGCTGGAGGATTTTACATGGATGTTTTGGGTTTTGGGTTGATGGGGGAAACCGGAGTGCCCGGAGGAAACCCACCCAGACATGAGGAGAACATGCAAACTCCACACAGAAAGGCTCGGGCGATCCAAATCTTACGGCCATACCAACGTGCCACACGGGGATCGAACCCAGAGCCTTCTTGCTGTGAAGCATGAGTGCTAGCCACTCAGCCACCGTGTCGCCATCAACATAGTATGATTTCAAAAGTCCCCCCGGGCCAGTATTATTGATGGTAAATAAACTTCTCCCACTTAAGACATTCAGTTGGTCTCCAGCCTTTTACGTCCAGCCTCTCTTGGACAAGCTAAAAACATGTACAACAAGGTGGAACTGAGCATTTTGAGCTTTGAAAATGTAGACAGACTAATAATAAAGGATTACTCAAACATGTGTGAATGAAACAAAACACAACTCCACATATGTTTTTGAGGAAGTAACCAGTACTCGAGTTGAGGGGGGATGGGGATTAAACCAAGACTAAACCAGGACTAAAATCAGGTCTGAACCAGGACTAAACCAGGACTAAACCAGGGCTAAACCAAGACTAAACTGGGACTAAACCGGGACTAAACCGGGACTAAACCGGGACTAAACCAGGTCTAAACCAGGTCTGAACCAGGACTAAGGTGTGTGTATATGTGTGTGATAACATATATCCTGTGTATTATTGAATTATTGAATGATTATATGGACTTTTTGTTGTAAAAGTATTTCCATAAGTACGTTCTAATTCTGCCCTGCCCTGAAATACCACAGTGATGTCAGTGATGGGGGAGGGCTTAGCTTAATGTCAGGCAAATGAGTTCCTTTCTGTTCCACAAGCAGATCTTTAACGGGGAATTATTCAGATTGTTGCCTTCAAAATGTGCTGCTTTCACCAGGGGGTTTGTTTCTTAGTATTGTCTTGTGCAGGCCATGCAACTGAGAATGCAAGTTATCAATCAGATGGGATTTAGGAGGAAGTCACCCTAAAATGGACTAGAATGCAGGAAATTGCATCTAAGAAATCCAAAATTTTCTGGGGGAGGACCCTCACACCCCCCGCTGGAAAATATGTCACATAAATGAAAAATGTCACCATCCCCCTTGGTTTCATTTTACAACTCGACTACTGGAAGTAACACCATTCAAACATGCCTCACAAGAGTCAATTTTACATAATATAGGACCTTTAAAATGAAATGGTTGTGTTTTTAAGTAAAAATCAGGTAGCCTACAGAAATAAACACAAACACATGAGGTTATAGCAACATTTTCAAACAGTGCATATTACGGCTACTACCCCTTATCACAACTGGCCAATCCTGCAATCCAAATATATCAACCATTAAGAAACATTTAAAGGTTTTGTATTACACAAACTTGATTCTTATGAGCTTTTAGCCATGTTATAATGTTGTTACATTAATCAAAAACATACCCGAGTTGTGTTTTGTGTCATTTACGCATGTTTGAGTAATTCTTTATTATCAGTCTATGTCTGTCTCCAAAGCTCAAAATGCTCTGTTCCAACTTGCGACATCATGTAGCAGTAGTTTTCAAGTTAACAGCTCCTTTTCCCTTTTATTCAGTAGAGATTGTCAATTTCTGGGCTGAAATTGTCCAAAGGAGTTTAGTGAAGGTATATGGAATTTAAAAACACAGTGGAGCAGAGTATTTTCTGTTTGAGCGAAGAACTGTGTGTTAAACTTGTGTGAATGAAACAAAACAAAACTCCAGGTACTTTTGATAAGGAAACAACATAGACATAGATCCAAAATAGTATAATAAGGGCCCTTTAAAATACCCTTTGACTACTGAATACTGTGGTACAAAGTGAGTATTAAAAACTGTTCTAGGTTTTTGATGGACACTTTTGGAACGCAAATAGCTACTAGCATTAAAATACACTTACATAACCACTGTTGTATAAGCAAACTGCACCACTGGCCTTCTGCTGCGCTTTTCAAATTGATGTCTCCTCAACAGTCAATCGATAAATTTCCTTCAATATAATCTGGGCTATAGGCATACAAAGAGTTAATAATACAAGAGACGTAATGACATAATGTGCATAAAGGGGAGTAGCTGTGAAGGGTTGTGCCTACTACTTCCTAACGGAGTGCACAAGTGAAATGAAAACAATGCAAAATGGTGATTAGAGTGGCAAAAATAGTACTCAAGTAACATTGCTCAAGTAGAACTACAAAGTAGTGGTCTAAGTAAAAGTAAAAAAGTATTTGTAGAAACTACTACTCAAGTAAGAGTTACTTAAAGAGTAACTGTAGAAAAATCTGATTTATAATTTGAAGTCAATGTAACTGGAAGGGCAAAACATTAAAGATCCCATGACATGGTACTTCTTAGTGCTTTTATATGGCTCCTTAATGGTTCCCTAATACTGTAAATGAATCCTCCTTCAAAATCAACACTCAGTGCATGAGAAAGAGAGATAAGATGAGAAAGAGTCATAAATGTCACTCTGGAACACTCCATTATGGGCGTAGTTGCTTGAATGCAAATGAGGAGGACAGAGGTGGCCTATAGTAGGGGGTGGGGGCGTGGCCAAGCTCTCCGCTCCGCTCTGTGACCCACTTCCGTGTTTTTGCACCGGGGGAGAGATGAGAAGCCTTCCATTGAAAAATAAACACATTTCCACAGAAAATAAAATTAAACCACTGCTGTTTCAGATATCCACAGGCTCAGATAAAGGACTTCCGAGCCTAGAAACACTCGCAAGTTCCTCCAGGCAAATAAAAAACGTATTTCGCATTGCGTAGCTCCTCCGCAGTCCAAACTCTCTGGGCGTGATTTACAGAGACGCTGAGTACAGACAGACGGGGGTGGAACTGCATTTGCATTTCTTTTTTCGATCTGACGTCAATAAGATGCCTTGTTCAAAATCGCCCGTTTGAGCTCTGATTTTTTCTAACGCAGAAAAGGATCGCAAATGCTCAGTTTAGACATTTCGCAACTTTTAACCATGGGGGGGGGCCTAAACAGGGTAGGGGAGCTCACATTAACGTTCAAAAACCTCAGAAAGTGAAAATTTCATGCCATGGGACCTTTAAATAAGGAAAAAAATCTGGTATTTACAAAGGACACCCATAAAAATGAGAAAAATAATCAGATTTAAAGGAACGGTGCAACACAAATGTTCAAATTATGTCTAAAACTCAATGTGTGAAGAATCCCTCAGTCGTCCAGGTAGAATCCATGATAAAAGGAGAAATTAAATTTGTCAGCTGGACAGCTTTATTTGGTCGAAAACCTTTCGCAGCTCATCCGAGGTGCTTTGTCAGTTCTGGTTAGAGATGTGGGATAGTTTCAGAATAATCAGTGTAGTTAGCTCCTCCCTGCAGCGAGATATAAGCAGTGTCTCTCAGCACTCTAAGCAGAACTGACGAAGCCACTCGGATGAGTTGCGAAACGTTTGGCCAAATAAACTTTGTCCAGTTGACAAATTGAATTTCTCCTTTTATCACTAAAACTCAATATTATGATATGACATTTTAACTGCATGGTTTTAAAGGTACAGTATGCAACTTTCTGGAAGTGGCAGACTCAATGGAAATAAAAAACTTTACTTTTACTTTCTTCATGGAATTAGAGGAGCTTTAGGCCAAATTAACAACATTTCCTTGGAAACGTGCAGGATGAGGCACTCCTGCTGATCAACATTTTTTTCCCTGGAAATTAAACTTGCTTGTCTGGAAAATTGAGGCTGATATCTCTCTATTTTTCTACGGATTTATATCAGTGTGGTCATCATGTCCTCTCATGTCTGAAGCCCGAACAAACGTGATTGTCCAATCAGATGTTTGTTTGTTTTTCAGTGCCACACATGAAACAATGGAGGTCATTGGTCAAGTATAATTTATAAATAAAATCAAACTTGTCTGAGCTCAGATTAACAGATCTTAGTGCTTCTCTCTTTGATTCTACAGAAATCCTTCATGTTTCTCAGCCATGTGATATTTTTTTCCTTTCCTTTTTCAGATACGGACAGACCATGCCTGACTCCAGTTGGCTAATCCACCTGTCAATCACGCCCATTTGAAGATAAATAAATTCACATCTTTGTAAAGTATTGAAGAAGTGTGTATTCTGGATCCCAGGCAATAAAAGTGCCCATCTTTAATGGATTGGTTATTATTATCGATTGAAAAACCCTTATTTAAAAATTCTTACTGAGCAGGACCTCTTCACAGATCTCACCTATAACCTGGCCTGGAGGCATCACCCGCTTGTCTCCATGGAAACGCATATGAAACTTTTTAATACCATTATGTGGAGCCCTCCAGGTAAATCAATGACATCTCCATGGAGAGGAGCAAGAGACACTAATAGAAAAGTTACATGGTGCATCTTTAAACAAATTCACAAATAAAGTCACTTGCACTGTTTTTAAATGAACCATTTGTGACATTTTGACAGCTGTTGCATTGACAATTGAACATATTCAGATATGTATTTTAAATCAATAAGTAGCCTACATTTATTAAGAGTAGCAATGTATAGAGCTCACCATAAGCTTTCATTGTCACATGGGCTTCAACTGTACTAAAACATTACTGTCATTATTTATTCTCTGCCTTTGCTATAGTACAGTACATGTATTCATTCTCTCACCTTGACAGTACAGGGGCTGTGTTTAAATCCTGCGTCTACTCCTCCTCTTCATCACAGAATGGAGTGATGAAGGATCTACGCTGCATCTCTGCTCTTCTCCGTCTCACCCTCTCTCCTTCCTCTAGCTCCGCAGCCGTCTCCCAGGTGACTCGGACTCACAATGACATCATCTCTGTTTGCACAGACACCTGTTTCCTCCGGTGACTCCTCCCACCGAGCAGACAAGCCCCTCTCACACCCCCCGGCGCTCACTTCCGGGTTGTCTTAAAGGGGAAGCGCCGTCTGTCAGCGCAGGAGCAAAACACTGGGAGGGAAGTCGGGCTGCAACAAAAGAAGAGAAGAATGTGTGGCGAATAAGTTGTTTATGTGGTAATTGTTTTTTTAAAGAATAGTCTATTCAGGGAGACAAAAATCTAAATAAAGCTAGATAGACCAATATATTAGAATCACAAGATCACAAATACTTAATGATGGATACCAAATGCAAGTTACAATACTACAATTTCCAAGTCACTTAGACTTGATACTCATTACAGGAAAAAAATATACTACTATCAGCACCTGTACATCCCTTCTAATGGGGTGCCTATGGCAAAAGAAAACTGTAATTGTGTCCTTTGGCAAAGTACTTCACCCACATTGCCTAGTATGAGGGTGTGCAGACTGGTCAAAAAGTGCTATCTAAATCTGATCTATTCTTCTAGTAAGTGACAGTGACGACAACACACAAGCCCAGCGCAGATATTCTGAAAGTATTATTTTATAAACTGGGCTGCCAGACTAGCAAATCAAAATTAAATTGCAAAGACAAATGATTTAGGTAAAAGATGTTGTTTAAAAATGTACATCGTAAAGTGAATCTTGGTAGGAAGCTCAAAAATTTAAAAAAAATATTATGCTATTTTCTGATGTCTGTTATGTTGTTTCTTTATCCTTATCAAGAAACCTAGCTGGAGTTGTGTTTTGTTCCACCTTGTGATGTCATGTGGTAATACAGGAAGTGCTCCACTGTGTTACACTCCATACACCTTCATTAGAATCATCTGGATCATTCCAGCCCTAGAATTGCCAATCTCTACTGAACAAAAGGTAAAAGGAGTTGTCAACTTGAAAATTATCACTACATGACATCACAAGGTGGAACAGAGCATTTTGAGCTTTGGAGATGTAAACAGACTAATACTAAGGTATTACTCAAACGTGCAAATGAAACAAAACACAACTCCAGGTATGTTTTTGATCATTTAACAACATTATAACATGTCTTAAAGCTCACAAGAGTCATTTTTGTGTAATAAACTTTAAACTCTCTTAAATACTAAAAACTGTCTTTGTAATTATTGACACTGCACAAGTATTTTGCCCGGGCATTTTGACCTGTGACTCCTCTGTTGTGGTTGTCTAATCCAAACTTTTCACCCAACACAACAAGCCAATTAAGGCCCCAGCAGACTGCCACATTAGGCCCATCAGAAGCTGCTCCACAGGGGACTTCCACTTGAGCTGGCCCAGCTCTGAGCCTCTCATATGGGTGTGTGCGGAAGCCAGTGTCAGGCCCAATCTGTGCACTAGATAAATGACGATTGGAGCAGCAGATGTGCCTCAGCGGGAGATACAGGAGATTCAATATTCAGTGCTAGTTTCGATGCCATGTGCTAAGGGAAAGGGTATGGTGCATTGGACTGCTATCAGGTCTGATCCAAATGGGGATCTGTGCAGGGCTGTGTCAGATTACAGCAGAGTGGACAGATTAAAGGGCACTACACAGGAGATTGCGATTGGCTAGAAAAAGTTTGGACTATGACTGAGAAGGGGGGAAAAAATGTTATGAAATCTGATCTGCGAAGTGGGAACTACTAGTGTGTGGATCATAGACTGTATATAAATGAACATGGCTCACCCTCTAGTCATCGCGTTAAAGATCCCATGACATGGTACTTCTTGATGCTTTTATATGGAGTCTTAAAGGTTCCCTAATACTGTAAATGAATCCTTCTTCAAAATCAACACTCAGTGCATGAGAAAGACACATGTACACAGTCAGAGTCAGAAAGTCTCTCTGAACAACTCTTTCTGGGCCTTGTTGCTTGAATGCAAATGAGAAGGACACAGATAGGTTAGAGGAGCGGGTGGGGGGGGCAAATATGCCGCTGGTTCCTTGTTTTAGGAAGTGTGTGCTGTCCCCACTTCCGCGTTTTAAGTGCGGAGGAAGAAAGGAGAGGAATTTCAATGAAAAAAACACATTTTCACAGAAAGTAAAATTAAACCACTGCTGATTCAGAGGTCCAGAGGGTCGGGTAAAGGACTTCCGAGCCTAGAAACACTCGCACGTGCCTCCAGGCAAATAAAAAAAACACATTTCGCATTGCGTAGCTCATTCGCGGTCCAAACTCTCTGGGCGTGATTTCCAGAGACAGGGGGTGGACATCCAGACGGGGGTGGAACTGCATTTGCATTTCTTTTTTCGATGTGATGTCACATAGTTGCCTTGTTCAGAATCGCCCGTTTGAGCTGGGGGCCTAAACAGGGTAGGGGAGCTCACATTAACGTTCAAAAACCTCAGAAAGTGAAAATTTCATGCCATGGGACCTTTAAAAGAAGCATGGGGGTGCTTCTGGCTCCATCAGCTCCAGCTCCAATTGATTTTGCATTGGAAAAACAGTCAACTCTCTCTCCGTAACTGCTGCAGTGAGCCTCCTTATTTTGAGTTTAAAATGTTCTTATTAAACCCAGGTGTACACTGCAATTTTTGAGCCGATTTTTCACTTGTGCGACTGTTTTTGGGATCGGGACAACTTTTGTCTTAATCATGTGTCATGTTTCGTGTATTATACATGGGGTTATGAGAACCGATCACCTGGTTTCCTACGTTATATTTCCGAACAAGAACTCCCCATGTCATGATGTGGACGTACAGTGTGCGCAGGCAAGTTGCATCCAAGCATCGGATTGTATAGTGTGAGAGCTGTGAATCGTGAGCTGTAAGCTTTTAAAATCTGCAATTTAGTTGTACAGTTTGAGCTGGGGCAGAGTGAAACAAACGAAAATATTGCACAGTGTACACCCACTCTACATGAGGGGAAAAAGTTGGGTTAGGATTAAGAAAGGGAGAAAAATTTTATTTAATCTGTTCTAAGAAGGGGAGAAAATTGTTATGTGATTTGATCTGAGAAGTGGGAACTACTAGTGTGGGTTCATGTTCTGAAGATTCAAATACACTGAAACACTGAAACTTCAAGATGCTGAACCTGATTTTATTCTCTTAAAAACGTGAAAAACAGTGGTCCAAAGTTATTCTTCACTTACTTATTCTCACTTATGCATTCAAAGCATCCTAATTAGTCATCATGATGAGTTTACAAGCCCTTTTCACAACTTTCAGAGAGCAGAGTTTTATTGTGACAGTAAAGCTAACAACAACTAGCATGTAAACGGCAAACTTCCTTATTATCAGACAATAATGCACTTATTATATGCACTAATAATAGACTTATTCTGACCTCGAGAGCTGCTGATACAATGTGTCTGTACTGGGGCAAATTTATCTCAAATGCAAAGGGGAAAAATCTGGTAATCACCATGAATGTGGTGTTCTGAAAACAAGCAATAAGTTTATAGTGGAAAATAGTTTCGTAAAATTAGATTAGAATCCAATGAATCAGTTCTGGTTAGCATCATAGCATAATTACCCAAGTATTTTTTTAAGATTTTGGGGGGAAAATGATGACTTGACAGTTTACGTTTTTTGGCTGTAAAAGTCTTTCTGATTGGCTGAGGAATGAGCCAGTGACACACACAGGTGCAACAGGGTCTGGGGAGTGAAACAGAGACATCTATTTGGCATAACTTTTTTTTTTTTTTGCTAATCTCAACAGAACAAAAAGTAAAGGTATAGGCATTAACTTAAAAACTACATGACATCACAAGGTGGAACAGAGCATTCTGAGCTTTGGAGATGTAGACAGACTAATAATAAAGGATTATTCAAACATGCGTGAATGAAACAAAACACAACTCTAAGAATGTTGTTACATCAACAGAAACATACCAACATGTCTTAAAGGTCACAAGAGTCCAGTTTGTGTAATACAGGACCTTTAAAGGGATATGCCACCACCAGGTCAAACTTGGACATCTCCCCACAGTCCAGAGACTAAAATAAGTGGTGGGAAGCGTTTTCCTGGTGACGCAGCCATTGTCCAGGTCTGTCAGCACTGACCGCCGCGGTATCTGCAGCTACTCCGCGTTAGACTGGAGTCCAATGTCGCCAGAGAAAGATTTCGGCCAAAAGGAATTAATTTGCTCGATGCTTTTCCCAATTACTTTCTGTGTAGTGCGCATTCATATCGAGTGCAAATAAATTAGCAAATCAACACGGAGAGCTTGACTTGGTCATTTTGGGTGGGAACTATTTTTCAGTGCGGAAAAACACAGCTGAAGCACACACCACGCTGTGTAACAGGGGAACTGCCTTCCTGGTGCGTAACAGGGATTCCCCTGTCAGCATTGATTTGCAGGGGCCGTGACTTTCCGCTTTTTTCATGATTGGCCACTTTCATCCCTGACTGTTGTTTACTACTGTTATTGCACTAGAATTACTGCACATTTTGATGCACACTGCACATTTTTGGACATCTGTATATAGGTATTTATTTATCATGTTGCACTGCTTTCAGATTTTAGATCTTAGACTTTTAGACTTCTGTCTTAGTCTTTGTTGTGTTTTGTCTTTATATTGTATTTTGTACACTGTCTTTTTTTGCACTACCTGGCCAGAGAGAAACGAAATTTCGATTCACTGTATGTTGAACACATATGGCAGAATTGACAATAAAGCTGACTTTGATCTTGATCTATAACTGAGATTTTACTTATTTATTTTCCATTTTATTTTGACTTGTACTTTTACATTTATATAATTATGCCTTATTGACCCCAGTCTCTTGCTGTCATTTTTGCTACTTATTTAGAATGTATTATTACCATTTATATTTTTTAGTTATTTATATTTTTACTCTTTGTTATTTTTTACTCTGTCCAAATAACTTCCCTTGTGGATCAGTAAAGTTTGTTTAAGTCTAAGTCATTACGGCACAGTTACTTTTTCATTTGGTGGCATTTTATTTATTTACAAAACATATACAAACATTTAAAACAGTTCATACAATTCTATGGACGTCCTGTAAAGGGAACTCCCCAGAAGCTACCTTCATTTATAGAAGGGACTCGATATATACACAAAACAAAATACATAGATAAATTTCAATTTTTATATTTGTATTATGCAAGTCAGGATTCAAACTCCACAGAATCTGTGAGAGTAAGATAAATCACTGCTCTTGTGGTCAGTCTATGTGTAATTTTTCCTTCTCCAATTTTTGTGACAAGAAATGCTACACAAAGCAAGCTCTTTTTAATCCTGTTGCAGGTTTATAGTATCATTTAAAGAACGCAATATGTCACTTTTTGGTTGGGGGTCCATAACCTGCTTGTTTCTATAGATGTGTCATTTATCTGCTTGAAATGTTCCACAGTATGACATTAAACAGCTCTGCCTTACATTTAGGTCGTATTCACACCAGGAAAGTCTGATACTTGCTTTGGTCCGGACCAAATTTTTTTAATTTTTATTTTATTTTGGTGCGGTTCGCTTTCACACTGTACTTTTTTGTAAGTGGACCAACATCTGTAAACAAAACCACGTGTGCTGAGGTCGCTCAGCCATTGGACAGAAATGAACCGTGTCAAAGCGCAGTGTCCAAACGCGTGAAGGAGGAGAATCATGTCGTTATGTGCTGTTTTCAATCTAGCCTTAGCGATATGGTTTGCTCAGTTTTTACAGTTCGCACAAATGTTTGAGCAGCATCGTGAGGTTTACGCTATTTTACAATCAATTTACAAACAACGAAGACACAGGGCAAGACGACTACAGAGGACAGAGCTCATGTGAGCATCAAGTTCTGACTCTTGCTCTTCACACAAAACTTAAAGGGACAGTGTGTAAGATTTTTACCCATTAATTACTGAAATTGAAGATACCCATTCAAAAATACATTGTTTTCCAAGCCTTTTCACTTCCATCATGAAATCAAAATATTCTTTTGGACTTAGATATAGTCACATAAAAGGGGGATCTTCCCCATATTAGAGGCAGCCATTTTGAATACGAGAGCCGCAGAAGGACATTTGGGCTCATCCTTCGCCTAGGCTCCTGCTAGCAGCTGCTCAGCCGCTGCTAGCAGGAGCCTAGAAGCGGCTCCCGCTCCCTCAGGCAGCGCGCCTGAGGGAGCGGAGGAGAGGAGAGAAGGGGAAGGGGAGGGGGGGAGGGGGGAGCCTCGTGGTTTTGACAAGCATGCTGCTGTATCACACGTCGTAATGGATCTAACACATGTTTTGGACTAAATTGTTTTACTGGATTTTATTCGCTGGATCCTTACGGACAGATTGAGGCCAAGTTTATGGTGAAATACAGAGTTTGACCTGTCCAGAGCCTTCAAAGGTAAGCTAAGTAACAAACCTCGTTTTGTGCTTTTCTGTATAAAAGCCCCATGTGCTCGGGGAGTGATTGTTGTGCAGGGAAATGAATTGCATAGTCAAAAAGAGGAGACTGTAAGGTTTCATTTGATGTGTAGAGTGTCATGGTAGACAATCAGGAATGTGTGTTTTCATGCGAAAAGAAAAAAAAAAAGTGACCGCGGGGCTGCGTTTTATTTATACCGTAGTTCGCACAGCGCCGGGTGCGCGCAACAACGCGAGCTGTCTGCGTTACGGCGCGCCCGGGTGACCTTCGAGGTCTGCCGTAGCCAAAAGAGGAAGTGCAATAGCGACTATCCACCTATGCGCCACGAATCCTACACACTGTATCTTTAAGTAAGCCTCGTAAGTTTTGTTTCGTAGGCCTTGGTTTCCCATAATGCTCGACATAGGACGGGAGCTCGTTAAGTACAAAAAGCCAATTTGTGTCGGATCGAGTCCGGTCTGCATTCTCACCTCAAACGAACCGCACCAGGATTCGAATGGAACCGTGCCGAGACCGAGCTTTTTAGGTGGTCTCGATTCGCTTGTTTGCTCCGAATCGAGATTTTTGTTTTTTTTCCACACCAGCCCAAAAGGTCCAAATCAAGGAACAAACGAACTCCGGTTCATTTTAAACAAACCAAACAAGGCAGGTGTGAATACACCCTTATTCAATTACCAATGGTTTTAGAGCTCAAAAATACAGGTATGTACAGGTAGGTAAAAACAGGCATTCTGACTGTGAGCGGGGTTGCCTCTCCAAAGATCTGACTTGTGACTTGGTCTGTTTTGGCCTGCGTGAAGATAAAAGGTCTAATACCATTCTGTGAAACATTCCAGACAAAACAAGAACATCTCCATGGAGAAAAGCATTTGACGGACCATCCATCAGAAAAGCTACACAATGTACCTTTAAATGCAACTCTGCGTGGACCATGCTTGGACCATGTATCAGAATATGTTAGAAAATACATTTTAATTCACGTTTGTAGTATTCTGTATTCTGTAACTAAGCACATTTTCAAAGTATTCTTCCCATCACTGGTTATAGACCAAGGGCTGCTGTTATCCAGAAGAATGGAGGAGGAGGAGGAGGAGAGGAAAACTCAATAAGACTGGCTCTCTGTATTTGCATATTTGCAGTTGGTATAAAGTGCTGGTGCAGTGCCCGGCGGGGATTGCGTGTTCTGATACAGTGTTAGCGAGCATGCCCTCAGGATGAGATTATTAGATTGGAGCTGCACTATGGGCAGAAATATGTGCCACCAGAAACTGAATTTGAATCACATAATTTTAAATTGTATTTTTTAATTTGAATTATTGCATTGAAAAATTTAATCGGAATAGTATCATTTGAAATTGAATTTATTAGTTTGTAACAGGAATCTAATAAAATTTGAAAATTCACTCTTTTTATGCTCATGTTCAGATCTCGAAATTCAAATTCAGTTCTCAAAATTCAAATTCAGTTTACTGTGACAAACATCCGGGTAGTTTAAGGATGGAAGGAAGAGCAATCGAGCTCAGATATACAGGATTCCTCTGTCTGCTGCTGCTTTACAGACTCGTAAAAACTTCAGTACGGCCCAAGTCTGATCCCGAACGCGAAGAAGTTGCATCTCCGCGGCTTCAGCAGGACGTCTCCAAATGGTTAGTTTGAAATGTTTATATCTGGAAACAATACTTTCGTTAGCTTGTTAATGTATACTGTTAATGGTTAGCATGTAGCCAGCATCTAGCCTATGTTGTTAGCTTTTCATGTTGCTCTGATTGAATGACTTGACTATGTGACTATGTTTACATGCACTTAATATCGTGAATATAAGGCTTATCCCGGTTTTGATCAAATTTGGGACACAGTGTTTACATGAACACAGAGTAATGGGGTTATTGATATCTTGGTTTACATGGAAAACACGAGTATACTGATGTGTTGTTACATTAAAGCCCCAGTGTGTAGGATTCGTGGCGCATAGGTGGATGGTGCTATTGCATTTTCTGTTTTAGCTACTGCAGACCTCGAGGGTCACCCGCGCGGTCCTGTTTTTTTTTTGTTTTTTTTTTCTTTTCTCATGAAAACACACATTCCCGATCACGTACCATGACACTCTACACATCAAATGAAACCTTACAGTCTCCTCTTTTTGACTATGCAATTGATTTCCCGGCACAACAATCACTCCCCGAGCACATGGGGCTTTTATACGGAAAAGCACAAAACGAGGTTAGCTTACCTTAGAATGCTTTGCACAGGTCAAACTCTGTATTTCACCATAAACTTGCTCTCAATTTGTCCGTAAGGATCCAGCGAATAAAATCCAGAAAAACAATTTAGTCCAAAACACGTGTTAGATCCATTACGACGTCTGATCCGGCAGCATGCTTGTGTTGTTTACCCAAAATCACGAGCCTTGCCGAAGGCGAAGGCGGAGCCCAAATGTCCTTCTGCGGCTCTCGTATTCAAAATGGCTGCCTCTGCATGGGGAAGATCCCCCTTTTATGTGACTATATCTAAGTTTAAAAGAATACTTTGATTTCATGATGGAAGTGAAAAGGCTTGGAAAACAATGTATTTTTGAATGGGTATCTTCAGTTTCGGTAATTAACGGGTAAAAATCTTACACACTGTCCCTTTAAAGCATTCTCTGTACATGTGTAACCTGTTTACCAACAACAATGTTCAAACATGTGCACAAATACAAAGCCAGGATACTTAAGTGCATGAAAATAATATTTACATATTATACATATTATGTTGCACCTCAGAAATGTGCATCTACCCCCCTTTTGCTATCTTTTCTTGCACTATGTTATAAATGTATGTAAATAAAATGTATGTAAAATGTATGAATGCTAGCTAGCTAGCATTCATCACCCTGGCTGAAGTTACTGAGGTGGTTGGAAAGCTCCTCGGTGGCAAGGCCCCGGGGTTGGATGAGATCCGTCCTGAGTATCTTAAGTCTCTGGATGTTGTAGGGCTGTCTTGGCTGACACGTCTCTGCAACATCGCGTGGCGGTCGGGGACAGTACCTCTGGACTGGCAGACCGGGGTGGTGGTCCCTCTGTTTAAGAAGGGGGACCGGAGGGTGTGTTCCAACTATCGGGGAATCACACTCCTCAGCCTTCCTGGTTGCCTCTTTTAATTGAAGATGGCGGATGCTGGCGCACACTGGCTGCCGCTCCGTCCCTGAAAAGGTGTTTTTACTATGGATTTTAATGGATTTTAATGAGCATCCGCTTCTATAATTGCATCCACACAACATATTGCTTGGACACTTTTTATATCTTCTGTAAACATCAACGATCACCTCTTTTCTGGCCCTGTGACTCTGATCGGCGTTTTACCTGTACGGGGGTGTCCTGCTGTTGTGTCCCCGGCGTGCTTGTCTTCTCCAACTTTCCGAGCGGTGTTTTGTCGTTGCCACCTGGATGTGCAGCTGGGGCCCCACGAATTGTCCCTCCAGGATCCAACCGTCCTGGTGTGCTCAGTTCAGACGGGTACTTAGCCTGCGTGCTCTCCGCTGGCCTGCCTGCTAGTGCAGGAGATCTCCGCTCCGGTCCGCTCCTCGGCATTGACAGCACGACTGCGGGACCTTCGGCCTTTCTCCCGGACTTCGGATGTTCGCCCCTCTGTGGATTTTCCTGGGCTCCTCGTGCCTCGTCTCCGGGGCCGCCGGAACTGCTCCACTGCCGTTGCCCGGGGCTGACGCTGGCTTCTCACCGGTCCACCACAGCATGGCTCTCCGGTACTCTGCCTCCGCTCTTCACTGCCTCAACAGTTGCCGCCGCCGCCCATCCTGCACCGATACTCTCCAACAACTTGGACTACTCCGCAGCTGCCGACCTCCACACAGAGGCTCCGGTCGCATTTTTCACTACAACTTCTCATCTCCCAATGCCATCCCGTCCCTCTGGTCTCACCGCTCACCTGTTTCCTCGTTACGTCACCACAACAAACCCCACGTGAAACCAGCCAATCTCCGCCCTCTCCCTCCGTCCTCACAGCCAGACACCACACAGCGCCACCTAAAGCTGTCTCTCTTCAATACTCGCTCCCTCAACAATAAAAGCCTCATTTTAAACGAATATATTACTGACAATAACCTCGATTTTATCTGCCTAGTTGAAACCTGGCACAAACCCCTGGACTACTTCTCTCTCAACCAAACCACACCTCCCGGATACACTTACATTGAAACTCCGCGCACTGAGGGGCGGGGAGGGGGACCGCAGTCATTTACAGAAAGGACATTAAAATCACTCCCATCACATCCCTACAAAGTAATTCATTTGAACACACTGTTTTTAAATTGTCTGGTCCTACTCCCTTGGTCACTGCTGTCATTTATCGCCCCCAAGCCCAACCCCTCTTTCCTTTCTGATTTCACAGACTTTCTCACCCAGCTCTCTGCAATCTCATCTTCCCTCCTCATCCTTGGTGACTTCAACCTCCACATCGACAACCCTGATTCAAAACCCGCAGCTGATTTTTTGGACCTCTTAAAATGTTTTAACATAAACCAACATGTTAATTTCCCCACCCATACCCGTGGTCATATCCTGGACCTGGTCTGTACTACCTGTGTCAAAATCCCAAATCTCAGCAGCCATAACCTTCATATATCTGACCACCTGGCTATCACCTTAGACATTGACCTCGTTCTTCCCATCCCAAAACCAAACGTACAATCTCATTCCGGAACCTTAAATCCCTCTCCCCTTCTGCTCTTTCAAAGTCCCTTGCCACAAAACTGTCCACCTGCCCTCCCCACAGTCTGATGACTCCTCTGAACTTGTTAATCACTACAATAACACACTTTCCTCCTGCCTTGACCAACTTGCTCCCCTAATAACTAAATCTGTTTCTTTCACCCACACAGCACCCTGGTACACTCCTGAACTTCATAAAATGAAATCCCGAAAGCGCCAGCTTGAGAGACTGCTTAGAAAATCTGGTCTAACCATCCATCTCCAAGCCTACACAGATCACCTCCGTCAATATAAAGATGCCCTCAATGCAGCCCGGTCAAATTTCTATTCCAACCTCATTCACTCTGGTTCCAATAACCCCAAAGCTCTGTTCTCCACAATAAACACACTCCTCAAACCCAGTGACAACACCTCTTCATCTTTTACAGTAGACAAATGCAACACTTTCCTATCATATTTCAAATCCAAAATTGACACAATCTATAGCTCCCTCACTCTCTCTCCAGCCCTCCCTTCTGATTCCCCTCCCCCAAACTCGACTCCACAACTTTCCCATTTCTCCTCTATCTGTCCAGATGAACTTTCCAAACTTCTTTCCACCATGAAAACCCCCACCTGTTCACTCGACCCCATCCCCTCTGCACTGATCAAAGACTGCCTTCCAATCATCTCTCCTCTAATAACAACAATCATCAACTCCTCACTTACCACTGGTTCTGTCCCGCAGTCTCTCAAGCTGGCTGCCATCACCCCTATCCTAAAAAACCCGGCCTTGACCCCGACAACTTTGCAAATTTCCGCCCCATTTCAAACCTTCCATATCTGTCCAAAATCCTGGAACAAGTCATAGCCACCCAACTCAAAGCCCATCTCAAATCCAATAGTCTGTTTGAACCATTCCAGTCTGGTTTCCGTCCACAACACAGTACAGAAACAGCCCTTCTCAAAGTCACCAACGATCTCCTCCTCTCCTCTGACTCCGGCAAATTCAGTATCCTCATCCTCCTGGACCTTACAGCAGCATTTGACACTATCAGCCACTCCATCCTCCTCTCCCGTCTCAAGAACCATTTCAACATCACCGGCTCAGCACTATCCTGGATCAACTCCTACCTCACCAACCGTCAACAATTCATCCACATCAACAACTGCTCCTCCGCCACTGCTCCCCTACTGCAAGGCGTCCCCCAAGGTTCGGTGCTTGGTCCCCTCCTGTTCATCCTCTACCTCCTCCCCCTTGGTACCATCATTCGCCGCCACGGCCTCTATTTCCACTGCTATGCTGACGATATTCAACTTTACATAACCACCAAATCCATCAACTCCACAACTCACTCTTCCCTCACCCACTGCCTCTCTGAAATCAAAACTTGGATGCAACACAATTTCCTACAACTAAACTGTGACAAAACTGACTTAATCATTATTGGCCCCAAAAACATCACCAAATCCACTCAAGACTTCAGCCTGACCATAGACAACACAACCCTCACTCCATCCCCACTCATCCGAAACCTTGGCATTCTTTTGACACCACACTCTTATACCAACAACACATAAACTACATAACCCGGACTGCTTTCTTCCATCTCAAAAACATTGCACGACTCCGCCCATCCCTTTCTTTCTCTGCTGCCGAAACACTCATCCATGCATTCATCACCTCTCGAATCGACTACTGCAATAGCCTTTTCTATGGTCTACCCTCCAAAACTCTCAATAAACTCCAATACATTCAAAACTCTGCTGCCCGCCTCCTCACCCACACCCGCTCCCGAGACCACATCACTCCTGTCCTCCAAAACCTCCACTGGCTCCCCATCCCTCAGCGTATCCAATTCAAAGTCCTCCTCATGACCTACAAAGCCCTCCATAACCTGGCCCCATCATACCTCTCTGACCTTCTGCACCGCCACACCCCATCCCACTCCCTCCGTTCCTCCGACACCAACCTCCTGTCCCTCCCCTACAGGACCAAGCTCCGAACCTGGGGTGACAGAGCCTTCTCCATTGCTGCCCCCACCCTCTGGAACTCACTCCCACAACCTCTCCGTGACTGCTCTGACCTCCCCACCTTCAAAAAATTGCTCAAGACTCACCTTTTTAAAACTGCTTTTAATGTTTCTTAATGTTTAATGTTTTTCTGATTGTTTATTGTTTTGTTACTTGTTTTATTACTGATTTTACCTCTTGTACAGCGTCTTTGAGTGTCTTGAAAAGCGCTTTATAAATAAAATGTATTATTATTATTATTAATTCAGCGGGTGGGATGAGGATCAGCTCCTCCAAATCTGAGGCCGTGGTTCTCCACCGGAAAAAGGTGGCTTGCCCTCTCCGGGTGGGTGCCTCAAGTGGAGGAGTTCAACTATCTCGGGGTCTTGTTCACAAGTGAGGTGAGGACGGAGCATGAGATTAACAGGCGGATCGGTGCAGTGTTGGCAGTGATGTGGTCGCTGTTGTGGTGAAGAGGGAGCCGGTCAATCTACGTTCCTACCCTCACCTATGGTCATGAGCTTTGGGTAATGACCAAAAGGACAAGATCGCAGATACAAGTGACCAAAATGAGTTTCCTCCGCAAAGTGGCTGGGCGCACCCTTAGTGATAGGGTGAGGAGCTCAGTCACATGGGAGGGGCTCGGAATAGAGTCATGTGGTAATGCTGTTACCTCATCAAAAATGTATAGTGAGTGATATTATTTATTTATTGATTTATTTATTTAAAAAGGGGAGCTTTATGCAAAATCAAGTTTTTGGAGCTTACAGTATGTGGTAATAGAGAGCTTATGGTAGTTATGTTTGAGTATTCTTGCAATCTTGCAGTACAAGTCTGTACAAGGCTCTGCCCACAATCCAACGTCACCCATGCTCCTGCAGGACAATTTTAAAAAATATACAAAAGCAATATAGCGACACAAAAAGCAATACAAACACTGCACTACAACTTCACAAACTGGACACGTGCAGTTTAATTAGCGAGATGCATGCTGATTGTGCTGTGACATGCATTATGTTTGACTAATGACATTTGTCTTGATGGTCATGTTGTTGATGAATTGTATTTTAGATGATAATACTGATGAATTTGGTAAATGTACATTTTAGAGGATATTGATGACAATATATTTGAGTATTTTTAGAAGATAATGATGAATTTTAAATCTTGTATTTATGGAAATTAGAATGATTTTTTTTTTTTAAATGATGAATTGGATCGTGGTTATTTTAAGGAGACACTATTACTGATGAAATGTTGTTAAGAGTTGGTTTAATGTAAATAATTTCTTTAACGCATTTAGTACCTACCTTGTAGTTAATCTGGCACAGAGCATCTTTTCTCTATGTGATTAATGTTTTCTGTGCACTCTCCTTGTTTTAAATAAATATAAAAGAGGGTTAAAGTTCACATTTAACATGTTGTTTTGAGGGAATATAGCATTTCCAAGACAATACAACATAACATAGTGATCTAAATGTATTGTATTAGCAGTGAATACCCCATACAAGTGTAGTATCATCTTCAAATAGTGCATCTTAATGGGCATACACGAGAATATAGGATTGTAGCCATAATTCCCCATATTGACTTTCACAAACACACTCATTCATGCCATTTATACACAGTGTAGAAGAAGAAGAAGAAGACGACATGCTTTATTCATCCCCGTAGGGAAATTATTTCTCTGCATTTAACCCATCCATCAGGAGCAGTGGGCAGCTCGTCTTTCAGGCGCCCGGGGACCATCTCCATGATCTTATTGTTAGGCTTGGTCAAGACCTCAGCTGGAGGATTTTACCTGGAGCATGTTTTGGGTTGATGGGGGAAACTGGAGTGCCCGGAGGAAACCCATCCAGACACGGGGAGAAGATGCAAACTCCACACAGAAAGGCTCGGGCGACCCGGGGATCAAACCCAGACCATGCATGCAAGTGTACATCCACACTCTGAGCTAGCTTTAAACTGCTAACCTTCTGGTTTGTGGGCAAGCGCTCTAACCACTGAGCCACTGTTGCCCTCTCCCTTTTGGGTGTGTGGTACAATGGAAATACAATGCTTCCACATGTTTATTCCAAGCCAAATGCTCCCACATACCACCACTCTGCAGTCCAGCTCCAGCTCTCAGCTCAGTGCAGTCTAGACTCAGCCTCACACACTACATGATTATACAGAGGGACGAGCGCACACTCACACATGTCTAATGGCAGCTTATTTCTGGCCGTCTCCCATGACGACCAGACAGCACTCGGTCGTCAAGGCGATAGAGCTGCACCTCCAAAACCACAGCTGACGGCAGCAGGCAGAGAAGGGGACTGGACTGAAGACATGTGATATTTATGAACCCAGTGAACGTGAGGTCAGACTTAATTATGACATTACAGTAGAACAGGATTATTAAAGTTGCACTGTGTAACTTTTCAGTTGAGGGTCTGTCACCGGCTTGTTTCTATAGATAACTGCTCTGCCTGGAATGTTCCACAGTATGACATTAAACAGCTCTACCTTACATTTATTCAATTACAGGTGGTTTTATTGCTCAAAAATACCTAAAAAGATCTGACCTGTAACTTAGTCTAGTTTGGGCTCCATGAAGCATTTGATGGACTCTGCCCCTGCAGAGATTGTCAATTACAGGTTTGAAATCATCCAGATAATTCTAGAGAAGATTCTAGAGAGTGGAATTTAAAAACACAGTAGGGCACTTCCTGTATTAACACATGACATCACTATGACTCAGCCTAAATATGCAGGGTTTGTATGTTAAACATGTGTGAATGAAACAAAACAAAACCTTGTATGTTTGTGATGAAAAAACATTAGAACATAGATCAAAAAATAGAGTAGTATGGGCCCTTTAAAACATACATGTTCAGACCTAGTTTCAGCAACCAAAGAGTATAAAGATACAGTATGTATTCAGGATTCATATACAACGTCAGTAACAGCTCGGTCCCTAATGAGAAATACCAGACATTTATCACACTATTGTCACAAAACTGTCAAGTGAACGCTAACTTGAGTAGTTGGCATCTTAAAAAGCTACACTGGTTTATTCATAGTCTTACTGGAAATCTGTTAGGAGGAAGCAGGCATCTCCATCACTTGAAAACTATTGCTTCATGACATCACAAGGTGGAACAGAGCATTTTGAGCTTTGGCGATGTAGACAGACCATAAACATGGCCATAGCTAACCTGCTAGACGCCTCGTAAAAATATGCAGTCCAAAAAATAGTCAAAGAGGTACAGTTTTTTCAAAAAGTTACTTAAGTAAATGGAACTGAGTACTACCAGCCTCTGGTAATAATAATAGAGGACAAAAGAATAATTACATTTGAATTAACTATTGGATTTATATAGCACCTTCCAAGATATTCATTCCCTCCACACTCGGTGATGGTAAACTACTCTTATAGCCACAGCTGCCCTGGTGCAGACTGACAGAAATGAGGCTGCCAATCTGCACCATCGGCCCCTCTGGCACCTGATTTTTCCCTGTGTTTTCCATTTCAAGTACTAACCAGGCCCAGCCCTGCTTAGCTTCTGAGATCTGACCAGATCAGACTTTCACAAGGAGGTTTGGCTACCAATAAATACAGAAATAAGCAAGCAACTTCTGGTAAATCTCAGTCAGGACAACAGCCACTGGCTCTTGGTGTAATTTGTCAATACAACACAGCACATGAAATGGACAAAGCATAATAACAATGGTTGAGTCTGTAAGTCTAAAGTCATTAGTGAGTCATATGTCAGAGCTGGATCAGAAGGACAATATTGTGGAGCTCTTGTGACAATGTTGTGGGTTTAAACAGAAAAGTGCCTTTATTCTGTAGGAAACATCACAAAGAAAGCTCTGTCCACACACCGCCCACTGTCTCTGAGCCAGGACCACATAGGTCTTCAAGCTCTCTGCAAGAATCAAACAAGGCCAGACTCCTGCTTATGCTATTTCATCGTGGTAGGACTGTCAAGAGACTAGATACATGTTTGAACAGGTACTGATTCATACTAGAAAAAATCCCCAAATTGGACAGAATTAGACCTTTGCTGAGAAGTTTTACAATTATCTTGATCTAATCTACTTTATGATGTCAAGTGGTAATACAGGAAGCGTTCCACTGTGTTTTTAAACTCCATCCATACACCTTCACTAGAATTTGGATGATTTCAGTCCTGGATTTGCTCAACTTTTGTTACAGCTATTGTTTTAGCCTCATTGAAACTTCTCTTCTCAGTGTACCAGCAGATATTAGAGGGACAATCTCAACTATACAAAAGGTCAAATTGAAAGTGGAAAAAAAATGAAAATTGTAACTTTTCTGGTGGAGGCTCCGTCAAATGTTTTTTTTTCCGTGAAGATAGTATTGTTTTGTCTGTAATGTTTCACAGTATGGCATTTTTATCTTCGTGAAGACCAAACCAGACCAAGTTACAGGTCATATCTGTGGAGAGGCAACCCCGCTCAGATTTTTGAGTATTTTTGAGCTACAAAACCACCTGTAAATGAATAAATGTAAGGTAGCTCTGTTTAATGTCATACTGTGGAACATTCCAAGCAGAACAAGGATATATCTACAGAATCAAACAGGTGACAGGTTATTCCAGTATTGAAAAGTAAATCAGTTCAGCTGTGGCTAAAATAGCTGCCAAGAATATCTCAAAAATAGAAAACGAAGCATTTGGATCTTTGGGGATGCAGAGAGCCTTATAACATTACCTAGATTACTCAAAAATGTGTGAATGAAACAAGACACAAATCAGGAAGGAAGGATTTGCCTGAAACCTATTCTCTCCTAATAGTGTCAACAAACCTAGCCGTGGAGCTCAACAGTGACCACCCACACCTCAGTCCAGAACTACATTTCTCATTCATTTTCCTCACAGAAAACAGAAAAATATTAAAAGTTTGCAAGTCTGTGGTAACTATGACCACAAGATCTATAATTGTATTCGGTTTCTGAAAGTTTATAAAGGGCCAAATTAAATGCTTTAAATGTGCTGTCTTAAAACAATGACTTTATGGATATTAGTTAGCACGTAGCTGCTTAGTCGCCGTGATGTTGTCAAAATTGTAATATTTGAAATTTTTTAGAAAAAAAAAATGAGGAAAATGAATGGAAAATTTACTTCCGGAGCTCCATGGATTGAGCAGTGTATGTTACAGTGCCCCTAGTGGCCCTTGTACCCCCATTTGGGAATCTCCAATACAGACGCTAAATAAAGATCAGAAATAGTCACGTTTTGTACAGACTGTGAGGAGATATCGATTCACGCTATTTAAAGGGCCCATATTAAAGATCCCATGACATGGTACTTCTTGATGCTTTTATATGACGCCTTAATGGTTCCCTAATACTGTAAATGAATCCTTCTTCAAAATCAACACTCAGTGCATGAGAAAGCCTCGCGAACACAGTCAGAGTCATAAATATGTCTCTCAAACACTTTATTCTGGGCGTTGTTGCTTGAATGCAAATGAGGAGGACAGAGACAGGCCAGTGCAGCAGGTGGGGGGGGGCAAACTCTCCGCTCTTTCCTCTTTAGCCGTGCGCTGGCTCCACTTCCGCATTTATGCGCAGAGGAAGATATGAGACGATTTCCAATGAAAAACACATTTCCACAGAAAATAAAATTAAACCACTGCTGTTTCAGAGGTTCGGAGGCTCGGATAAAAGACATCCGAGCCTGGAAACACTCTCACGTGCCTCCAGGCAAATAAAAAAATGCATCTCGCATTGCGTAGCTCGTTTGCGGTCCAAACTCTCTGGGCATGAATTCCAGAGACGGTGGGTAGACATCCAGACGGGCGGTGGAACTGCATTTGCATTTTTCCCTGAGTGTGACGTCATTAATTTCCCTTGTTCAGAATCGCCCATTTGGGCTGCATTTTTTCAAAACGCAGAAAAGGATCGCAAATGCTCAGTTTACACATTTCGCAACTTTTAGCCATGGGGGGGTAAACAGGGTAGGGGAGCTCCCATTAATGTTCAAAAACCTGAGAAAGTGAAAATTTCATGCCATGGGACCTTTAAGTTATTTTATGATCTATTTTAGAATGTTGTTTTCTCATCAAAAACATTATTTATTATCCTTTATTTATCCCTGTAGGGAAATTATTTCACCCATCCTTTCAGGATGAGTGGGCCCATCTCCATGATCTTATTGCTTAGGCTTGGTCAGGAGGCTTGCTCTGGAGGATTTTACGTATGGAGCATGTTTTTGGGTTGATGGGGGAAACCAGAGTACCCGGAGGAAACCCACCCAGAAACGGGAAGAACATGCAAACTCCACACAGAAAGGCCCGGGGAACCCGGGGATCAAACCCGGAACCTTCACAGAACTCTCCATATTTAGGCAGAGTTCTTTTCTTAAACTGACAAACACTCTTTTCCACCTTGTGATGTCATGTGGTCATACAAGAAGTGCTCCACTGTGTTTTTAAACTCCATACACCTTCATTAGAGTAATTTGGATCATTGGGGCCAAGCACCGAAGGTGCGAGGCACCCATAGTGTTTCTACTGATTATTATTATAAAATATTCTTCCGCCTCTGGGAGTCTATGGCAACCCCTAGAACCGTCTGGTAAAAAGTTGTGAAATTTGGCATGCACATTCCAGCCAGTCTCCTCATTACCCACAGCGATTTATAGGCCCCCACCCCCAACCCTCTAGCGCCAGCAGCAGGTCAAAGTTGCAGGAATTTTCAGGTACATTTCTGCATTGCTAGGCAACGCCCTGCTCTTAATTGATTCTGATCTTTGATCTTTGATCTAGCCGAAGTGAGCTCATATCTCGGGAACCCTTCATAGGATTATTTTCAAACTTTTCACAGATGTTTGCGTCCTTCCCAGGATTCTCCACAAAAAAATACAGGGCCCCAGCTCGAACCCTCTAGCGCCACCAACAGGTCAAAATTTGAGGGACATTTCTGCTTGTAACTTTTGAACCGTAAGTCAGATTTTCAAAAATGCACGTCATCAAATTAGGCTGGGTCACTGCTTGGCCCCACATTGCTGCTTGCAGCTATATTTTCCATCCTGGAATTGCCCATTTTTCCTAAACAAAAGGTAAAAGGTAGCTGTTAACTTGAAAAATACTGCATCATGATATCATAAGTTGGAACAAAGCGTTTTGGGCTTTGGAGATGTGGGCAGACCAACAGTAAAGGGTTACTCAAACATTTGTGAATGTTACAAAACACTTCTCCAGTTCACGCATGTTTTTGATGAGGTAACAGCATTCTAACCTGGCTTAAAGCTCACAAGAATCAATTAAGACGTTTTATATATATAAATAACTCACTACACACCGTTTTTACGAATGTCATAAAGTGTCACTGATATAACACAGATGCTATTTTCATATTAAAGATCCCATGACATGGTACTTCTTGATGCTTTTATATGGCTCCTTAATGGTTCCCTAATACTGTAAATGAATCCTTCTTCAAAATCAACACTCAGTGCATGAAAAACAGAGATAAGATGAGAAAGAGTCATACATCTCACTCTGGAACACTCCATTATGGGCGTTGTTGCTTGAATGCAAATGAGGAGGACAGAGATGGCCTATAGTAGCGGGTGGGGGCGTGGCCAAACTCTCCACTCTCTCCTCTTCAGCTGTGCGCTGTGGCTGGCTCCCGCTTCTGCGTTTTTGCGCGGAGGAGGAGATGAGAAGCGTTCCATTGAAAAATAAACACATTTCCACAGAAAATAAAATTAAACCACTGCTGTTTCAGAGGTCCAGAGGGTCGGGTAAAGGACTTCCGAGCCTAGAAACACTCGCACGTGTCTCCAGGCAAATAAAAAAACGCATTTCGCATTGCGTAGCTCCTCCGCAGTCCAAACTCTCTGGGCGTGATTTACAGAGACGCTGAGTAGAGACACAGACGGGGGTGGAACTGCATTTTTCGAGCTGACGTCAATAAGGTGCCTTGTTCAAAATCGCCCGTTTGAGCTGTGTTTTTTTCTAACGCAGAAAAGGACCGCAAATGCTCAGTTTAGACATTTCGCAACTTTTAACCATGGGGGGGGGGTAGGGGAGCTGACATTAATGTTCAAAAACCTCAGAAAGTGAAAATTTCATGCCATGGGACCTTTAACAGGTGTGAAGAGCATACACCTCCCACTGCCTCCTTCACAGTCTTCATCGTCACAGAGTCTGCCGACCTTTGACCCTGATCCCTCCACACACATGCGCGCCCGTCTCAAATGTCCCCGCCACGATAGAGAAGCACGTCCATCTGTGCACGCAGCCATACAAAGCCCCAGGAGCGTGTGAACACAGCCCTGGGAACCGCTATGTCACTATGTAGCATTTATTCAGTTGCTAATTTTACACAACAATGCCACAATACACGCAGGCTCATTACGCATGCAGAGGACACACGGGAGGGAAGGGGGGCAATCAGAAGCAAGAATGAAGACGTACACAAACTTCATTTAAGCGCCACGTTTGTTTGTCCAAACTTGTAGCCAGAGGTGGGTAGAGTGGACAAAAACTGTACTAAAGCTAAGAGTATTGTTGCTTCAAAATACAACTGATTTTTATCATTTTAAAGGTGTTAAATTACACATAAAACTGACTCTTGTGAGTTTAAGCCATGTTATAATGTTTTCTCATCAAAAACATACCTGGAGTTGTGTTTTGTTTCATGCACACATGTTTGAGTAATCCTACATGTCTGTCATGTCTGTCTACATGTCCAAAGCTGAAAATGCTCTGTTCCACCTTGTGATGCCATGGTCGTTTAAGTTAACAATTACCTTTTACCTTTAGTTCAGTAGAAAGTGGCAATTCTAGAGCTGAAATTACCCAAATGATTCTAGTGCAGGTGTATGACATTGAAGAATACAGTGGAGAACTTCCTCTATTACCACATGACATCACAAAGTGGAAGGGAATGTTTTCTTGTTTGAGAGAAGAACACAATCTGCAGGGTTTGTGTGTTAAACATTATGTGAATGAAACAAAACACAACTCCAGGTATGTTTGTGACGAGGAAACATTATTACAGAGCTCAGAATATAGACTCATAGTGGGAAGAGGAACCAAAACTTTTACTCAAGAAGAGAAGAGAGTACTGCTACTTCTGTTATTCAAGTAGCCAATATACATGGGTTTCATCAAAACAAAACAATCTTATTTGAATGGTCATAAACCCCTGAAAATGTCGCCTATAACAGGAAGCCGAAACCCAAGAATAATGGGCAGTAGAGTTTTTTCCTTCAGAAATAGTCCTGTCAGATTAAGACCCCTTAATGTTTGTAGAGTACAGCTTAATGTCATACAAGAACATACTAAAGTGGCTACAGAAATGACCGCTACTATTGACTAGAGGCCTACTTCTCCCCATCAGCCGCTAGTGGCCATTAATGATGCGATTCATAAACGCACATTTTCCCCCAAACATAAGTAGGCGCAGAACTCAGGTCAGGAGCAGCAGAGCCTGAGGAGATGCGCCATGGTCTCACGCGCACACACACATGCACACAGACACACACGCGCGCACACACATGCACACAGACACACACACACACGCGCGCACGCGGGGACAGTGCGTCACGAGGCAGACAGCCGCTTACCTTCAGCGCTGTGCACGTCCATGAGCGTGAGCGAGATCAGGTCAGGCTGCCGTCTGTCAGGCACGAGGCTTCCGGTGTACACCTACAAAATAAAACCATGCAAGGAAGTGACAAAAAGGCCATTTATATGATGATAAAAATCATGTTTTATTTTGGAAATAGCAGAGTTTATCCAGCCTTTTTAAGAGTCTTTACTAAAGCGTTATGATGAAGAGTCAAATTCTAACTAAAAAGCTTTTCACTATGCCCCGTGTTCCTGCACACAGCGTACAGCCGCTGACAGCGGGACATTATTTTCGGTCTACTCCGCCATCTAGTGGCTCTTGGGGCTTAGTGCAACACATCCTCAGAAAGGAGAATCGGTTTTGCATTTTATGATGAGAAAGATTAGAGTTCCTGTTCTAGTTCAGTATAACCTGTTATCGCCTTTTCCAATTAGAATCATAGCAACAACTTTCATTAAAATTTAAAAACCCACACAAATGATATTTTTATATGCAATACCTTGCATTTCAAAACATTTTAAAATAAGGGCTGACTTATTGATTCATGTTTTTATTTTAGTGTCGCAAAACATAAATATGATCAAACTAATTATTTTTATCATAGCTTATAAATGAATGCTTAAATGCAATAGCCAAACAGTTTTCACTCAGGTCTGTGTGTATTTCAGAGCTGCAGATTCTCCATCTCCAACTGAGGTCAGATTGTCCTTTTGACACTGTGTGGTTGGTTAGTTTCTTGTCAGAGTCTGTTCCTACTCAAATCTGTGCAGGATGGGCTCGTGTCCGGTCTCCTTGAGGAAGAAGAGCAGGTCCTCTGGCTTCAGGCCCATGCTGGCAGCATTGGTCATGGGGTGGAAGTAGACCATGGCATGCCCCCCCTCCACCAGGTCACTGTCCAGGACAAACTTCACACTGTGGTCTTTGTCAAACAGGAGAGAGAGGGCCGTGGCACAGCCCTGACCCACCTGGCACACAGGAAATCGGAGGGGGAACATTTTTAGATGCACTAAAACAGGTTATAATAAAACACACAAGCTCTACATTTTAAATTTATTTGTCTTGTCTTTATGTAAATTCATCATTAAATATGTTTTAAAAAAAGTGCTAAATGTTAAGGTATGGAAACTAGTGTCAATACTCGATACTAAATACAGATTCCAATACCACAATGATTATTTAAACTGTAACTTCTTTAGTAACAGTCCCTAATCAAATGAGTAAGTACACTCAACAAAAATATAAACGCAACACTTTTGTTTTTGCTCCCATTTTTCCTGAGATGGACCCAAAGATCCAAAATTCACTCCAGATACACAACACTACCATTTCTCTCAAACATTGTTCACAAATCTGTCCAAATGTGTGACAGCGAGCACCTCTGTCCCGCCGAGACAATCCACCCCACCTCACAGGTGCGCCACATCAAGATGCCGATCCGACATCATGACCAGTGCACAGGTGCGCCCCAGACTGCCCACAATAAAAGGCCACCCCGAAATGTGCATTTCTTTTGCTTTATTGGGGGTCTGGGGACTCAGAACCAGTCAGTATCTGGTGTGACCACCATTTGCCTCATGCAGTGCAACACATCTTCTTCGCATAGAGTTTATCAGATTGTCAATTGTGGCCTGTGGAATGTTGGTCCACTCCTCTTCAATGGCTGTTATGGACGAAGAACACAGGTGCATTTTATTGATGGCATTTTTAATGCACAGAGATACCGTGATGAGATCCTGAGGCCCATTGTTGTGCCATACATCCATGAACATCACCTCATGTTTCAGCAAGATAATGCACGGCCCCATGTTGCAAGGATCTGTACACAATTCTTGGAAGCTGAAAATGTCCCAGTTCTTGCATGGCCAGCATACTCACCGGACATGTCACCCATTGAGCATGTTTGGGATGTGCTTGACCGGCGTATACGACAGCGTGTACCAGCTCCCACTAATATCCAGCAACTTCGCACAGCCATTGAAGAGGAGTGGACCAACATTCCACAGGCCACAATTGACAATCTGATAAACTCTATGCGTAGAAGATGTGTTGCACTGCATGAGGCAAATGGTGGTCACACCATATACTGACTGGTTCTGAGTCCCCAGACCCCCAATAAAGCAAAAAAAATGCACATTTCGGGGTGGCCTTTTATTGTGGGCAGTCTGGGGTGCACCTGTGCACTGGTCATGATGTCGGATCAGCATCTTGATGTGGCGCACCTGTGAGGTGGGGTGGATTGTCTCGGCGGGGCAGAGGTGCTCGCTGTCACACATTTGGACAGATTTGTGAACAATGTTTGAGAGAAATGGTATTATTGTGTATCTGGAGTGAATTTTGGATCTTTGGGTCCATCTCAGGAAAAATGGGAGCAAAAACAAAAGTGTTGCGTTTATATTTTTGTTGAGTATAGTAACGATACTTACTCAAATGAGTATCTACTTTTGATACTTTCGACAACCCTAATGGCAACTGAGCCACCCCCGTGTGCTTTTTTTTAGTTTTTCAGCAAAATACTAGAAATATTTGAAGCAGCACAAATCAACATCTTCTTTACCAGGAAGAACCTGAGGGGTATTCCACGAACGTGGCTAAACTTAGCCGCGACTAAGTGCTAAGTTCTCGCCTGGCTGAGACACAACTTAGACAAAAGCCTGAACCCGTTCCACAAACGCGTTTCAGCTGCGCCTAGTCAGAGCTAAGCCCAGTCTGGCCTAATCAGGCCGGGTCTCCGCGCGTGCACGGGGAAGGTAAGAAGCCCTGAACAAGCGACTGTCGAAAACGCGATCATGTCGAAGATTCGGGCCGATTATTTCAGCGCATCAGAACAGAAGTTGCTTTTGGAACCCTACAACGCACTTGCGATAACCAAGGCAAGAGACATGGCGTGACAGAAGATCGCCGAGCACTTAAATACATAAGTTAAGTCCTATAACAGTGCTGGAGGTTCAGTTTTTTAAGTCTGTGTTTCACCATTGGTGTCAACACTGATCTGTGGCGCAGGGGAAAAGTGACCGTCTGGGGTGTGGGAGATTGTGAGTTCGATTCTCATGGTGGGCAGTTTATGGCATAATTATTATATATCTGTAGAGCAGTCTTGTCAGTTGTAATTTATTTTTACTGTGTAAAAGTATTTGCTCCAACTAATACATTAAATTGTGTTATCTTGTCTTTGAGCAGGAATAATGTGAAGAGGACTGTTTTGCAGGTAAAGACAAAGCATAAAAACATTTTGCAGAGTGGTAAGTAGGCTAATATTAATAATATTATTCAGTGAAATTAGTAATACTGTTGAAATGGTACCTTAATTTAATATAAAATGAACGGTAGCTACCAAGCCACAGGAGGTGGGAGCCCCCCTCAAAACCTTTCACCTGCAGAGGAGCTGGCACTGGCCCTAAACCGGGGTCACCCACTGGTGGAGGTAATTGAAGGAGGGACCCCATCAAAGATCCTTCCTGCGAGTTCTTGTGAAGAGTATATTCAAGGTATTCTCTAGGCTAATGCTTGCCTCAGCTGTGATCCAAGCATTTGTATTTTAATAGTATGCTTGTGTTCTAGTTACTGAAGATGGCGTACACTTGGACCCTCCTCAGCAGTCCTCCAGCAGTGCCTTGCCTGACCCTCAGCAGTCCTCCAGCAGTGCCTTGCCTGACCCTCAGCAGTCCTCCAGCAGTGGCCTCACACCAGAATGTCATACCTAATGTCTTTTATTGTTTTATGCCTATTGATGGAAATTGATAAATAGGATTTCATTAAAGAGGCTTGCACAGCATCTCTGAAGCAAATTTGTTGAATCATTGAAATGTTGCATCATGGAGTGTGCCTGTTATTTGGCTACATTTTGTTTTAAAAGTAAAGATTTACCTTTAACTGTATTCTTTGATAGAGATGTCACATAAAATATAAAGTGTCAATGTCATCATGTGAGAGTGATGTTAGGCCCAACTGATATAAGTTATGTGATAACAATAATTGTAGGTTAAATTTATTTCCATTTCTGTAATATGTTGTAAATATAAATGCGTGAAAATTTGACTTGGGCATCAATAGGGCAATAGCGGGAATCGAACCCGGGTCGCCGGTATATGAATCAAAGCACATAACCACTCAACCAAAGCCTTTCTCTTAGCTCTCTCTGGAATTCTTCTATATGTTAATGTCGTAAAGACAGCGGTTCAAAAGCATATGTTTAGATTACCGGAGAATTGTCAAGAACCAAGAACATAAGGTAATTTCTTTTTTTTGCTGATATTGTTTTCGGACAACACAGATACTCATGCGGGAGGTGTGCGGAACTGTTTGTTTGACACTCTGTTTACGTCAGGTACGTATTCTCTGCGACACGGCCTAACTAAGACAGAACTTTAGCCAGCCCTCGACCAGACTATGTGCTAAGACCATGTTGCCCCAGTAACTCAGCGGGAACTAAGTTTAGCGAGCGTCGTGGAACCGAACTCTCACTTAAACTAGCGCCAACTGACGAATAAAGCCGGGCTTTGCGCTTAGTAGCTTTCGTGGAATACCCCTCTGCAATGAGACAAAGAAACAAAACAAAAACAAAACAAAACATGAATCAAACTTCATTCAGATACAACAGTGGCAGTATTTTCAGTTTTTCACTTGTTCTGATCTTGTCCTCACCTTGAGTTTTTCCACCATGACTGCTTCATCTGCAAAGCGCAAATTCCCACTGCCAACTCCCAGCTTCTTCGCAAGGTCATTGAGGTTCACCTGAGAAAAACACAACGCCACTACTGGACTTTGACAAACTCAAATTGAATGCACTAAACCTGGACTTTTCTGATCTATGTTATAATGTTGTTTCTTCATCAAAAACATGCCTGGAGTTGAGTTTTGTTTCTTTCACACGTTTTTCTCTCAAAAGGAAAACACTCTGTTCCACCCTGTGATGTCATGTGGCAATACAGGAAGTTTTTAAACTCCATACACCTTCACTAGAATCAATTGGATCATTTCAGTCCTGGAATTGCCAATCTCTACTGAACAAAAGGTAAAACATAAACGTAAAACTACCACTACCTGACATCACAAGGTGGAACAGAGCATTTTGAGATGTAAACAGACTAATAATAAAGGATTACTCAAACATGTGTGAATGAAACAAAACACAACTCCAGGTCTGTTTTTGAGAGGTAAAAACATTATAAAATGACTTAAAGCTCACAAGAGTCAATTTTGCCTAATATTGGACCTTTAATGAACTGATCTGATACAACTTCACAATGTCATGGTCAAAGTTAAATATCTCCTTACTTTCTAATCTAACTCCCTCCCTGAGGCCTTGTGATTGCAGATGAGCTCTCTTTGTGGCTGATGAGCTGTACGAAGTGTTTTCTGTCTGCAGCATGAACTCAATTTACTTCTGAGCGGTTTAGTCATTCAAGTTTTCAAGAAGGTGCAAACACATATAGTGGTAACTTATGTTCCAAATTAAAAGCCTGGTTTTCTTGTTCCTTGTTTTACTTCCATATTAGTTTAAATCAAAGATTTTGGCATTTAATGTGCTCAAGAGCCTCGTTATAATTTAATACATACTTACCCATTCCATATTCTGGGGTGGCAAGCTAATTCTATAGCCACAGCTGCCCAGGGGTAGACTGAAAGAAGAGGGTATCTTGGGCATCCTGCCCAAGGACACAACAAGAGTATGCACTAAAGCAGGGGTGGGCAATTATTTTTTTCGTGGGGCCACATGAGAAACAGAAAATATTGTGCTGGGCCAAAATGCTTAACTCAGTTCTGCATAATATTAATATTTCTCTATTTAAAAAAAAAAAACAGTATATCACATTGTTTTGACGTGCTGGTTAGACTGGTAAGAGTTTACATTATGACTAAGCAATGAAAAAATGAGGTTGCATTACAAAACATGTCATTAAAACACCTCTAAAATAAAAGCAATGCAGCTTTAGTCCATGCATGAGGTAAAATGATAAAATATGTTTATTTCGTAATTCCAAATTATCTTAAATGGGCTGGTCAGAGTTAACCAAAGAGCCGTACGTGGCCCGGGAGCTGAACAATGCCCAGGTCTGCACTAAAGCTACTGCCTTCTCACTGTGGCCCTGGTATCACCAGTGGTCTGACATCCAACTACTCACCAGGCCCAGGGGACTTTTCTCATGTATGACTCAACATTGCAACATATAGGCTATGCTTGAGACATAACCAAATAGGCATTACTGTGTTGTTTACTTTTTAGCATTATTTATTTGCACACTGAGTTTTTAATTGAAAAATATTTTCAAGTACTGTAAGTACATTTTTTGGCTACTGTAATAAACACAGAGCATAAGCTCAGAAGTGCCTCCATTTCCTCCGCAAACTGAGGAGAGCTGGAGCCCCCCCACCCATCATGACCACCTTCTACCGAGGCGCCACTGAGAGCGTTCTGACCAGCTGCATCACTGTGTGGTACGGGAGCTGCACTGAACAGAACAGGAAAGCTCTGCAGTGCATAGTGAATGCAGCTGGGAGGATCACTGGTGTCTTTCTCCCCTCCCTCCTGGAAATTTTTAACACCCGGCTCACCCGCAGAGCGTCCAGCATTGTGGGTGACCCGAGGCACCCCTCACACAGCCTCTTCAGCAGTTTCTGTATCGTCTTTGTATTGTATTTTGTAGACTGTCTTTTTCCACTGCTTAGCCAGAGAGAAACGAAATTTCAATTCACTGTATGTTGAACCCATATGGCAGAACTGACAATAAAACTCATTTTGAACTTTGAAGTACCTGGCGATCGTGCCTTGCAGACACCAGCCACAGACTTTTCTTCTTCTTGTCTTTCAGGAAGAGGTTCTTGGAGATGGCCCCAGTCACTCCCTGAAGGTGAGGCATCATCTCCTCCACAGTGAACACCTGCAAGGACCAAGGAGGAGGAAGACATAACAGGAGGTTGTACAGACAAAAACCTTATATGCAGAAGCAGCACACATGTGCTGTGTCTTACTGCACCATTTCCCTTTGCCCACTCATTAAAAGGTTAAGTAATATAAGGTATGAGGTACTATTCTCACAAATAAATTCTTCACATGATCAGTTTGGAAAAGTACATGAGGATTTTAGCCTGTGTCACTTTTTTAATTCTCTCATAAATAATCAATAATCATTTGTAACTGAAGTTTCTTAAGTCATTCTGCTAAGTATATAATATTATTAAATATTATATTATTAAAGTAATATTATTAACCAACTGATACTTCACAGATTATGTCATCAGTATATTCCCTGGGGGTGTAACGCTAACTGAAAGCACTACTCTGTCAGAGAATACATCTGACCAGAAAGAGCTGACTTGGTTGGTACTAGGGGTGTGCAAAATAATCGTCATGACAACGCATCGCGACACCAACTTTCACAATATACTGCATCAATTCTTGATGCCAAAAATCGATTATTATTCATTAATAATTTAATATTTTATATGTAACATTAATAAATTAATTAATTATTAGTTTATTTTTTTTATAAATCCTATGCACTTTTTTCTTTGTGAAAGGGTATTGTTTGTTATGATGGTAGCTACCTCCAAAATGGCAAATGTTTGAAAGGTCCCATGGCATGAAATTTTCACTTTCTGAGGTTTTTGAACGTTAATGTGAGCTCCCCTACCCTGTTTAGCCCCCCCCCCATGGTTAAAAGTTGCGAAATGTCTAAACTGAGCATTTGTGATCCTTTTCTGCGTTAGAAAAAAATCAGAGCTCAAACGGGCGATTTTGAACAAGGAAACTTATTGACGTCAGATCGAAAAAAGAAATGCAAATGCAGTTCCACCCCCGTCTGTCTGTACTCAGCGTCTCTGTAAATCACGCCCAGAGAGTTTGGACTGAGGAGGAGCTACGCAATGCGAAATACGTTTTTTTATTTGCCTGGAGGAACTTGCGAGTGTTTCTAGGCTCGGAAGTCCTTTATCTGAGCCTGTGGATATCTGAAATAGCAGTGGTTTAATTTTATTTTCTGTGGAAATGTGTTTATTTTTCAATGGAAGGCTTCTCATCTCTCCCCCCGTGCAAAAACACGGAAGTGGGTCACAGAGCGGAGCGGAGAGCTTGGCCACGCCCCCACCCCCTACTATAGGCCATCTCTGTCCTCCTCATTTGCATTGAAGCAACAACGCCCATAATGGAGTGTTCCAGAGTGACATTTATGACTTTCTCATCTTATCTGTTTCTCATGCACTGAGTGTTGATTTTGAAGAAGGATTCATTTACAGTATTAGGGAACCATTAAGGAGCCATATAAAAGCATCAAGAAGTACCATGTCATGGGATCTTTGAATATCATTTTTTGTTTTTGAAAAAATCCTATGCACTTTTTTGTTACTGGTTTATTTGTTTTTATTATTCAATAAATTCAGTTATGAATTGAGTTGCTCAGTTCTGTATCAATTGAAGACACTACCCAGATACACAGCCACTGATATTTAAGTTATCCTTTTTTTTGGTACATTTTCACTGAAGTATGTCTAATATATTGTAATGCATCGCAATAATTCAAGTATCGTGATGCATCGTGATAGTATCGCATCGTGGCATATGAATCATGATTCGACTTGAATCGTGACTTCTTTGCCAATACCCACCCCTAGTTGGTGCTACAACAGGTCACTCTAGTCATGCTCACCTTTTTGTTGAAAAATCAAACTCCTAAACAGGACCATGAACGCTTTCAGAAGATATTAAAACTTTGACAGAGTTTGTGAATGTGTACATGCATTGTGTCACCATGGCAACTACTGAACATTCCACCATAGAGATACATGTAGAATACCCGTAGCATGATCACTGTTAAGTATCAGCTTTAAATATTATTGGGCAATAGAATGTAATGACTATTTTTAAAATCAAATATCTGTCTTCTATTTAAAGCTGCACTATGTAACTTTTTAATTGGGGACCTGCTTGTCTCTATGGATATGTCATTTTTCTGCCTAGAATGTTCCACAGTATGACAATAAACAGTGCTACCTTGCATGTAATTACAGGTGGTTTTATAACTCAAAAACAGGCATTTTGACTATGAGTGAGGTCGCCTCTCCACAGATCTGACCTGCAACTTCACCTGGTTTGGTCTTCATGATTATAGAAGGGTTTAATGCCATACTGAGAAACATTCTAGACAAAGCAATAACATCTCCATGGAGAAAAGCCTTTGATGGACCTTCCACCTGAAAAGTTACACAATGTAGCTTTAAAATGAGGCAAGCAGCTATAGTGACCCTTTGGTTCATTCATGTGTTCAGGGAAAGCTCTTGGGCACGGTACTGTAATGACGTTTACCGGCGGGTGCTCCACACAGTTGGTCTGGATGTTCAGACTCTGCAGATACTTCTCCAGCTCGGCTCGCAGTTCCTCTGACATTCTTGAGTCCTTCTGATAAAACTGCTGGAGACTACAGACAGAAAGTTTGAGCCCAGAGCAGAACGTTCTCAGCAGCTGTATGCGCATGCTCCACGACGCACGCTGCACGAGCCGCTTCCGTTTTGCGCGTGCAGTGTTGTGGTGCAACATCGCCGTCTTCTGGAGAAAAAACAGGCCTACACCTGAGTCTGACCTCTTCTTTTTTTGACGTGATACACATTTAATACAGTTAAATATCTTAAAAACAGGCAAGACAATAACAAAAATAATAACAAAAGTAATACGTGTAAAATTAAATTGAGGCAGATAATCATACAGAGAAATCAATACACTTCCACTTATTGTGGAAGACCCCTGTTTAAAATCAATATCCTATACCAGGGGTGGGCAAACTTTTTGACTCATGGGCCACAAAAGGTTCTAAAATTTGTCAGAAGGGCCGTACCAGGAGCAGCTGGATTTAGTGTTTTGGTAAAAACACTAAAAATAACATCGGATATGTAGAAAACATGTGCTTTATTTCAATTAAAAATGAACAAAAGCATTACAACAAAATGTCCATCTTTCAAGTTCCACGGTATTTAGCTATTTATTAAAATGACTCTTAAAACACAGAAAATGTTATTAATAAAATACAGCTTTTTAAAAATTACTAACAGTTACTATTTTTAAAGCACTGAAAGTTCTGTTCTCCTTCAGGTTCTTTCGTTCTTTTGTTGACTGCTTGTTAGCATGTTTTGTGGCAAAGTGATAGCTGATATTCTTTAAAAACCGCTACAGTCTCTTGGCATATCAGGCATACAGGAGCTGATAAGTATTCGGTGAAAAAATATTAACTTGTCCACTCCTTATTAAACACTCGACATTCTCTGTCCACTTTTCTTTTCTTAGCTCCGCTCATCTTTACAGGAGGGCTGAGGGGTTAAAGAGTAAAGCACAAACGTGGAGCAAAACTCCGCACCTCAACAAAGGTCAATGTATCTAGTGCGTCAGCTGTTGGAAAATGCCAAAATTGCAGGGAAATTAAAACTTAAAAACATTAACAAGGTTTATTAATATAATTTCTTCAAGTTCTGCGGCCGGATTAAGAAGCTTAACGGGCCGCATATGGCCCCCGGGCCGTAGTTTGCCCATGCCTGTCCTAGACATTAATAATTATTTCATTAATAATTATTTTCAAACTCTAAACACTCTTTAACTCATATGTGTGCCACATATGAGCCACATTTTAAATGGTGGCACGGTAGCTGAGTGGTTAGCGCTCTTGCTTCACAGCAAGAAGGTTCCGGGTTCGATCCCCGGGTCGCCCAGGCCTTTCTGTGTGTGTTCTGTGTGGAGTTTGCATGCATGGTCTGGGTTCGATCCCTGGGTCGCCTGGGCCTTTCTGTGTGGAGTTTGCATGTTCTCCCCGTGTCTGGGTGGGTTTCCTCCGGGCACTCCGGTTTCCCCCACCAACCCAAAACATGCACCATAGGTACCTCCAGCTTAGGTCCTGACCAAGCCGAAGCAAGAAGATCATGGAGATGGTCCCCGGGCGCCCTAATGTGTGCTGCCCACTGCTCCTAATATATGTGCATATACACTCACCGGCCACTTTATTAGGTACACCTGTCCAACTGCTCGTTAACACTTAATTTCTAATCAGCCAATCACATGGCGGCAACTCAGTGCATTTAGGCATGTAGACATGGTCAAGACAATCTCCTGCAGTTCAAACCGAGCATCAGTATGGGGAAGAAAGGTGATTTGAGTGACTTTGAACGTGGCATGGTTGTTGGTGCCAGAAGGGCTGGTCTGAGTATTTCAGAAACTGCTGATCTACTGGGATTTTCACGTACAACCATCTCTAGGGTTTACAGAGAATGGTCCGAAAAAGAAAAAAATATCCAGTGAGCGGCAGTTCTGTGGGCGGAAATGCCTTGTTGATGCCAGAGGTCAGAGGAGAATGGCCAGACTGGTTCGAGCTGATAGAAAGGCAACAGTGACTCAAATAACCACCCGTTACAACCAAGGTAGGCAGAAGAGCATCTCTGAACGCACAGTACGTCGAACTTTGAGGCAGATGGGCTACAGCAGCAGAAGACCACGCCGGGTGC